>CM021101.1:568139278-568304645 GCA_007115665.2 Sequoiadendron giganteum | reverse complement strand
TGTGACAATAAAAGTTCTATAAACATTTCAAAGAATCTAGTGATGCATTCTAGAACAAAGCATAGATCTATCAAGTATCACTTTTTTAGGGAGAAGGTGTTAAGGAATGAAGTTAGACTTGAATATGTACCTACCAAAGAATAAGTTGCAGACATATTCACTAAGGCCCTTATGAAGGATACTTTTGAGTATCTCAAAGGGAAGTTAGGGGTTTTTTCCCCTCCTTCTTTGAACTAAGTGCACGTGGAGGTACATAAGTCCAATGGATTCACAAATTCTTTTTGGTTTGGACTGATGATTGACGTCTACTCCTCAGGGGGAGTAGAGAAGTGCATTGTTTCAGTATGAGATGTGGATGTACTCCTTAGGGGAGTGAACATATATTTCTATGGCAAAAATTTCCTTTACTATTGATTTCAAAGGGGGAGAGAGAAAGCATGTGGAAATTCTATGCGTGTGTAGGTTGTCACTTCTGGAAATCATGTATGCCTATGGGAGAGAGAGAGCATGTGAAAATTTTATGCTTGGCAGGTTTTCACTCTTGAGAAACATGTATGTTGTCTTTGGTGGTCTTTCACATCATGTGTTGCCATCAATGACAAAGGGGGAGATTGTTGCAAGTATGGATGTGTTTGGTAGTGTTATCATTAATGTTGTCATTGATTTCAATACTGTACAGGTTGAGTAAGTCGAGTTTTTCCAAGTTCTTTTGAGAAAATTTGAGAAATATTGGAACCAATGTTAAAGTGTGTGATTCGGTATTGTGGTATACATTTATTTTGTGTTGATCTTATACCTGTACGGATTTGTAGGTGTGTTCATAATCTTTAATGGATTTTATATTCTGAGTTTCATCTTCTAGTTTGATGGATAGAAAATGTTATGTTCACCGGTGTGTGAACTGGTTTGTGAGCGTCATCTGGTTATGAACTGGGAGAAATCTTTTGGCTCCGCAGTTCTCTAGTATTCGGTTTTAAATCTTGCGGATCTAAGAGATTACTCTCTATGATGGTTTATGTGTTATGGAAAAGTTTCTAGTGGTTTGGCACTCTGGAAGACTTGCTCCAGAGCTTCGGTATTTTTGTTGGTTGTCCTAGTTAGACTAGTGAAGTGCTCTCTACAAATGAAGTTTTTTGAAGTTATTGTGAATGTATCTGAGGTGTTCTCAGAGTTGATAAAATGGTTGGTGAAGCATGTTGAGTTGTCCACGTGAGATTATCTTTCTACTAATGCATGTACTTCAAAGTTCATTGGTGTTTTCATTAGGTTTGTTCAACCTGGTATTTACATGCTACATTATGCTTTTGCATCAATCTAAGGAAGCATGTGTGAGATCGAAGATGTTGTTTGGATCCTAAAATTAAATATGTAATTGGTCCTCTCACATTCTTATCCACCACGGGAATGTTGACTAGTCGACCTTGTTTGAATTTGTAATTTGAAATTGTTTAGCCGACCTTATGAATGTTTCTAAGGTTGATGATGGTATAAAAGTGAACCAAGTTGTAGCGAATTGATCATCCATCCATCATTCGATTCGAGCAAGTGCAAAGTATGTGAATAAGTGTGAAAAGCAGAGTGTGGAAGAGTGAAGTGTGGCAACAAAATTCTAATCAAGTTGTGAAGTGTGTAAAACTCTTAGTGGTGAATCTTTATCTATTTCTTTGTAATTTTCAGTAGGCAGTGAGCCTCCCTTTCTGGACAGTGAGTCCTAAGGTAGTGAGCCCTTAATTTGGGTAGTGAGCCTTTGTATCTGGGTAGTGAGCCTTTGTATCCGGTATTGCATTACATCTATATTGTGAGTTAACCTTCACCGTGGTTTTTCCCTCATTCAGTTTTCCATGTAAATTTGGTGCTTTTGGTGTTGTGTTTCTGTTATTTGTATTTCATGTTTACACTTAATAACATATTGAAGTTAAAGTGAAATTGTTTACGTTTATAAATGAAAGTTTTAATACAACTAATTCACCCCCCTCTTATTTGTCTTGTGTTCATCTCAACTCAACTTTCCCACTCTGGCCATTTTTGAAACTTTATGTTTCTGCTCTGATTTGGCTACCTCATGGGTCGGGCGGGCGGGGGGCTCGGGAAGGCTCCCCATTCCAAGGTTGATGTCTCTTTGTCTAGTGTTGTGTCTGCTTTGGCAGCTTCCAATGATGTTTTTCCCCATGTGAATTCTCCTCCTCGTACCTCTTTCCTTTCTTCTAGGGGTATTTCTAGCAAGTCGCCTCTATCCCCTTCTCTTGGGTTAGACTCTTTCTTCTCTGAAGAAGAATCAGCCTCTTATGTGAAAAAATTGGTGGATGTCAATTCTCCAACTATGGGTAAAAGGTTTTCAGAGTCTGCTTCTTGCTCTGTCACTGGCTAGGAAGTCGACGTCCTTGAAGCTTTGATGTCGAAGTCTATGGATGGCCTTAAGTTCGTGTTAGTTGGGAATTTTCTGGTCTATCATTTGAATATCAAATAGGTACGTCTCTAGCCAGCCTTGACATGGAATCTTAAAGGTAATGTCTTTATTAATTCTATGCCTAGAGGTATCTTACTTTTCTCCTTTGTGGTTTATGAAGATATGCTAAAGGTGTTAACGGGTGGCCCCTAGGCCTTTAATTTTGGCTTTAAGAACTTATTTTCCTTGTGTAAGTGGAAACTAAGTTTTAATCCATCTGCTGACCTGGGGGCTATGACACCAACTTGGGATACCCCTTGAGTTTTGAGAGAGGGGTATCCTAAAAGGGATTGCTAATTATTTTGGTATCCTCTTAGCGATTGATAAGATTACACAACAAAAGTCAAGGTTAGTTTATGCTCGTATTTTTGTTAATGTTGTTGTTAACACAGTTCTACCAACCTCTGTTCTTCTCAAGTCAAAATTTGGCAACTGGTCCCAACCCCTTGAATATGAAAATGATTTTCAATTCTACCAACTTTGCAATAAATTTGGTCACCTCATTCATTCATGTGAGAAGAGGCCAGTCGATGGACCCAATATTGCCTTGCAATCTCTTTCTGTGCAAGTACCTAAGACCTATGAGTTTGTCTATGTTGCTTTCCCTCTTCAAGCCTCTTTTGTCCCTATGGTAGTTGTACCCCCTATGAAGGATGCTCCTTCAAGTGGCTTGGTTGTTGTCCCTCCTTGTCACGTACTAACTTTAAAAATTATTTAATTGCAATTATTAATCATGAGATTTGCATGTTTATGTTAGATGATTATTGAAATTGAAATTGAAATTTAAATGCAAATGAAATGATTTGAAATTCATTATTATGAAATTCAGGGATTGCCATTGTTGATGAGAATTTGAGTGCAAGTGAATGTAGGAACAAGTGAACGAGAATGAAGGCGAGAACATTGATCAGGTAGATTCATTTTAGCCATTAGATGTTAATAAGGATGATGGAATCTCACACACCACTTAGTTATTATAATGTATTTTCGTGATGATTATTATTTGGAAATTTTTTTATTTTATCTGATTGCTCAAATTTATGTGAAAATGAATAATGTTTGTTTTGAAATGGAAAGATTGATTATTTGTGAAAATTTTAGTCAAGTTGAGTATATTATGTTATTGTGTGGAAAGAAAATAAAAATGTAAATCCTTTTGAAAACTAAAATATTGTTATTATATATATAAGGGAATAAATTGTTTTTATTTAAATAATTAATTCTTTATGTAAATCTTTTATTTTTAGTTGAAAATAATAATTCTTTTTAATTTATATTATTAGAATATCCATATATAGAAATATATGTTTGAAGAGATATATATTAAAATATGTATTTCAATGAAGAACAAATTATGCAAAAATTGGATTCTAATTTTTATTGCAAATATAAAAGAAGTTATATGTATTACATGTCAATTAAATTGAAAACAGTAGAAAACAATTGGTAAACGATCTCTTCTCAATCAATTTTTGCATGCAATCGAAGAGATTAGAACTGGGAGTTATGACCATCACTATTGGGAATTAGGCATGGAAAGTGGATCAAACTTTCTTGTTTACTTCACCATTCGCATGAAAAGAAAATCCATTTTTTAAAATAAGGAAGAGTTAAGGATAGCAAAAATAAAGTTGTTTCTTTATGTGGTTTAACTGATGCGCATGTGGAAGTAGTGTAGAGGAGAGGTGGCCAAAGGAAGAGAGGAGGCAAGGCGCGGCCAGCAGGGAGGAGAGAAAAGAGAAGGAGAGAACAAAATCTTTTTCCACTTGGCGCGTGTGAAGAGAAGGTGAAGTGCGCATGTGAGAAAAAAGATAGGACGCGGCTAGAGGAAAGGAAAATTGGTGACATACGCAAGTGAGGAGAAGAACAAAATATATCTATCTCCATCATGCGCAATTGAGAAAGGACAGAGAGGTGATGCACACAGGCAAAAGAAAGAGGAGAGATTTTAGAAAAATATTAGCACATCCCTCATGTGTGTGGGAAGGAAGGAAGGAGGATAAGAGAAGAGAGTCGTGTGGGAAGGAAGGAGGAGAAGAGAAGAAGGCGTGGCTAGAAGGGAGAACAAAATTCTCAATCTCCATAATACACATGTGAAGGGAGCATAGGGTGCGGCCATCAGGGCAAAGGAAATATAGAACAGAAAGGACTCTCCCTCATACGCAAGTGAACAGGAAAAAGACACGAACAGAATTGTAGAGGAGTCTAAGGGTGGAAAGGAGAACGCTCTTGCAGAGAGCTTGGAATATAAGATACTCATCAGAGATCATAAAAGAGAGACTCATCATCAGATTTAGGAAAACACACAGCTGCAAGATATTGACAGGTAGATCCAAAGAAAACATTATTTACCAAATTCATAGTCAATTAATATCTGAGTTTAACTCTTTTCTATTATTCTTTTATTTTATCAAATGAAAACATATTTATTTTTTTATCAAATTTAGAAGAAATTTTATACACCAGACTATATTTTCATGTAGATAAAGAACAAGCTTGAACAAAAAACTATTTAGAGATAGTAAACTTAGTTGTTTGGGAAATTATGTTTTAGTATATAAAAAGATATGCACAAAAAACAGTATGTTTTAGATTTATTCCATGACATTTAGTAAAGATTTTCACCGGAAACAATATGTTTTTAGATTTAGAAAACCTCCAAAAGAAAACTATATGCGTTAACTGTACAGACAGAAAATTGGAAATAACCAGAAAAAAACATGAAATCGTTAAAATATCATAGAATAAAATTGTTGAATGTTTTCCAGAATGACAAGATAAAAATAATTGTGTATTTAAATATTATTGAAAAGTAAAAGTGAAATTTAATAATTCTCAAGGAATGATTCTAATATAGCCTACGAAAAAAATTAAATATGAGGTTTTATGTTTTTGAAAAGATAACATGTTAGGGAAATATAAAAAATAGAAAAGCAAAGAAAGTAAAATATAATTACTCGAAATGAAATGAATTAGAAGAGGATTATATTGAAGTGTAGATGAATTTTATGAGTAAAGGAACCGAAAGAATGTGTGCTCATTTATTCTTGTTTTATATGTACTTAGTTACATACGTGTGTTACACCTTCTTTTATTTATTTATAATATGAACATAATGTTATTTACGATTTAAATCTGCAAGATTATGGTATTTGAACCATGAATGCTTGATAATTGAATGTGCATGACATGTGTTGGGAAAGATAAATCTTATTTTTTGAATGGAACCATGGACGCTTGATAATTGAATGTGCATGACATGTGTTTGGAAAGTTACCTTCTAGGACGGGTGCCGAATATGGGTTTTTAGAGAGCGTAGTTTTGCTTTTCCAAAACTACTATTATTTGTCATGCATGACATTTTACTTGGCCAAGTAACTTAAGGACCATTGAAATAGATGGACTATAAATAACTCTCTACCATATCCTAGTATCAAACTTGCTTGTTTCTTAAATGAATTAGAAAAATGAAAATGCTTGCGGATTTACTAGTTATACTAGGCACGCATCAAATTACATCTTGCTTCTCGACTTCTTTTTGCTAAGTGATTCGTGCAGGGTCGAGTTTTCTTTGAATGATTAAGGAATTCCGAGGAAGTGTAAGCTTCGAGGTTGGGCGGAAAAAGTGCCTGAACCTTGTTCTCATCTTCATGTTTGAAGATAAGCAATTGGATTGAAGATCAAATGAAGATTTATTCATATATCTATTATATTTTATTCTTGTATGATCATTGTAGAACTTAAGGCGACATAATGCCGAAGTCTTGAATTGTAAATTTCTTTTACAATTTTTTTGTAAATTTAAATGTCGTGTACGATGACACGTATTTAAAATGAATTAGAAGTAATATGAATCTTATTGTAGACTTTAAGTCAATATTTGGAATCTTTTGGATTAAACAAATTTAATTGAATGGAGTTACAATATTTTATGGAATGGAAATGAATTTATTAAAAGAATTATAGATTGTTTGGAATTAAAGAGTTTTGCTCTTTACATTTGGTATCAGAGCCCTAGGTTTGAACACTAGGTTCCTTTGTCCATTATGCTAAAGAAACATTCTTTGATGAAGGAATTGTTGATACATAATGGGTTCAAGAGGAAAAGGAGTTACTACAAGTAATGAGAATGATAGGTTGGATCAGATTCTCAATCTTTTGAATTAGCGAGGTACCAGAATGGATAATCTCGAACAAGAAGTTTGAGCAGTGAGGGAAGGACAAAACCCTCATAACGAAATTCCCCAAAATCAAGAACAACCCACTAATGAAAATCCAAGGGTTGAAGAACTACCAAATCCTCAAGCTAGGATTGAAGGGGAGTTGGCAAAAGACTTGAAAAGGGTAGCCCCACCCAAGTTTGATGGTAAGACCATCGGTGATGGAGCTGAAGCTTGGGTAATTGAAATGGAAGAGTATTTTGAGCTCAGGAATATGTCTAATGAGACCAAGGCAATTTGGGTTGCATACCAGCTTACTGGAAAAGCTGCTACTTGGTGGGATAATGAGAAAACTAAGAAGCTACTATCTAGTGGGACTACATGGGAATTATTTTTGCAACTTTGTAGGAAGAGATGGCTTTCACAACTATTCTTTGATAGAAAAATGACAGAGTTTCAAAATCTGACACAGGGTGGTTTCACAGTTACTCAGTACTGGGAGAGATTCACTAATCTCCTGAAGTACGTACCACAGTATCAGATGGATGAGCGATTCCGTATTCGGAAATTCATCCTAGGATTGAGGCCATAGATAGGAGTTGATGTGGATATTCATAATCCATTGACTATGGATGAGGTCTTTGATAAGGCCATAAAATAGGAATAGAAGTTGCAACAGTTAAAAAACTACAGAAAGAATGTGAATTCTAAATCTGGATTTGGAAATAGGAAGTTCCAAACATTAATAACCAGAAGGGTAACAATAATCAACAGATAAGTAACCTAAAGAGAGGAACAAACTCTTAGGAAAAAGGAGAAGGAAACTATGGAGGAAACAAGAAAGTAAATAATAATAACACCAACTTCTCTAATACCAGGAACAGGACAGGTGGTCACCCAGGGCCACGAGGTGGATGTTACAATTGTGGAGGAGATCACTATGCCTCCAATTGCGCACAACGTGCATGAGGCCAGCGAGGAGGAAATGATCAGCGAGCACTGCAACACCAGATTCATGCAGCGGTTGACAACCATCAAGCAGATTTTCATGCTTCACCTATTCAAATGATGGGTAAGCTTTTTGGTCAATCAGTTTCCATTTTGATAGATACAGGAGCTACTGAATGTTTTATCAATCCTAAAGTAGTTGCTAAGTTACCTATTAGACCTGGTTATATGTCACATGCATGGATGGTTCAATATGGAAACCGAGCAGAGAATAGGGTAGATACATGTCTATCTTGCAACATTTCAGAGCTACCTAATTTCCAAACCCAAGTTAACCTATATGTAGCACCGTTGGGGTCATATGATGTGATCCTAGGGATCAATTAGTTAACTAAGCAAAAATCTATAGTGAACTGTGAGGATAAGATTGTGAGTTGTCTTGATGATTTTGGACATCCAATTGAGATTTTTGGATCTCAAGAGCCTCTTGAGTTGAGACATATCTCAGCCATGCAGCTAAAGAAAGCACATAGGAAAGGATGTTCCATATTTTCTATATTAGTGAGTGACTTGGATAATGTCCAGCAAAGTCTAGAACTATCCAGTTCTCAAGGACTTCTTGGATATCTTTCCTAAAGAACTTATTGAGTTACCACTGAAGAGAGAATTTGATTTATCGATTGAAGTTTTACCTGGAACTGAGTCTCAATCCAAGGCTCCATACAGAATGACTACTACTGAGTTATATGAGCTAAAGGCTAAATTGCAAGAGTTATTGAAGCAAGGATTTATTAGACCAAGTGTATCCCCATGGGGTGCACCGGTAATCTTCATGAAGAAGAAGGATGGGACCTTGATATTGTGTATTGATTACAGAATGTTGAACAAGGTTACCATTAAGAATAGGTATCCTTTACCTAAGATAGATGAGTTATTTGATCATATGAAAGAATCCATAGTGTTTTCTAAGATTGATCTTAGATCAAGTTACCACCAGCTAAGGATTAAGGAGGAGGATATTCCAAAGACAGCCTTCTGAACTCGGTATGGACACTACGAGTTCATAGTGGTAGATTTTGATCTAACGAATGCCCCAGCAGCATTCATGAATCTTATGAACATCATCTTTAGAGATTGTTTAGATGATTTTGTGCTTATATTCATAGATGATATTTTGATTTACTCCAAGACAGAAGAGGAGCATGAGAAGCACTTGAGAATAGTCTTGCAACGACTAACAGATCGAAAGCTTTTTTGTAAGTTTTCAAAGAGTACTTTCTTTCAGAAGAAGGTTCACTACTTCGGTCATGTCGTATCAGCTAAGGGAATCTCAGTTGATCTTGCTAAGATAGAAGCAATTGTGGAATCGCCAACACTGCAGAGTGTTACTGAATTTTTTAGTTTCATGGGGCTTGCAGGGTATTACAGGAAATATGTGGAAGGTTTCTCCAAGATAGCAACACCTATTACTTCTCTTCAAACGAAGGGAAGGAAATTTGAGTGGACTGAGAAGTGTGAGGAGGCATTTAAATTTCTAAAACAAAAGTTGACATCGGCACCAGTTTTGACTATACTAGATCCTAATGGGCACTTCATAGTGATTACAGATGCTTCAGGTGAAGGTGTAGGAGTTGTGTTGATGCAGGAAGGGAAAGTGGTTGCATATGGGTCCAAAAAATTGAAACAATATGAATTGAATTATGTGCCACATGATCTTGAAATTGCAACTATTGTTCATGCATTATAGATGTGGAGACATTACCTCCTAGGGAAACCATTTGAACTAAAGATAGATCATTTAGGACTTAAGTACATCTTTACACAGCCTAACCTCAATGTGAGACAAAGAAGGTGGCTTAAGTTCCTAAGTGAGTATGATTTTGGTATTGATTATATCAAGGGAAAGGAAAACAGAGTTGCAGATGATCTTAGCAAGAGAAGACATCTCTCTACTATGTTGATCACAAGGTCAAATTTGAGACAGCAAGTGTTGCATCATCTTCCAGCAAATGAGCATTACGAGAGGGTCAAGCAAGCCTTAGAGGTAGATCATTTAGATCATAGATTTGATGGATATGTGATGGATTATGATGGTATTTTGAGATATCACGGAAGGATGTATATCCCTAAGGGTGGAGACTTGAGGAGGTTGATTCTAGAGGAAGTACATGATGCACCTTACTTAGGGCATCCGGGAGTTACAAAGATGGTAGCAGAGTTGAAGACTTTGTATTTTTGGCCTAAGCTCAAGAAATATGTTATGGAGTATGTGGCAAGATGTTTGGAATGCCAATGAGTCAAGGCTAAGCATGTGCATCCAACAGGACTTTTGTATCCCCATGATATACCTGAGTATAAGTGGCAAGTAATCAGTATGGATTTTATCCAAGGATTACCTTTGAGCAAGAATAGGCATGATACCATCTTAGTAGTTGTTGATAAGCTAACGAAGGTTTCACATTTCATACCTGGGAATCTGAAAGATGGATCTTTGACACATGCGAAGAAGTTTGTGCAAGAGATATTCCAATTGCATGGTGTACTAGAGACCATTATATCAGATAGGGATACAAGGATGACATCTAGGTTTTGGACAACAATAAATGTTGCTTTAGGAACTAAATTGAATTTTAGTTCTACATATCACCCACAAACTGATGGCCAAACATAAAGGGTCAATCAGGTTGTTGAGGATTTACTGAGGATGTACTACATGGATCAGAAGTACAAGTGGGAGGAATATTTTTTATTGGTTGATTTTTCTTATAACAACTCATTCCATTCATCGTTGGGTATGGCACCTTTTGAGGCACTTTATGGACAGAACTGTAGCACACCCATTAGTTGGGATAGGATGGAAGAGAGGATAATCATCGGTCTGGATATGCTCAAGGAAATGGATGAGAAAATGAAGTTGATCAAGAGTAGGTTCAAGGAGGCAGCCGATAGACAGAAGATCTATGCTGATAGAAACGGGACTTTCAGACATTTTGTTGTGGGAGATAAAGTCTTTTTGAGGGTTAAGCCTCATAAGAGCTCTATCAAATTTTAGAAATCATCAAAGTTGGCTCCTAGATTTGTGGGACCCTTTGATGTACTGGAAGTCATTAATCCAGTTGCTTATAGACTAGTGTTACCACCTGCTCTAGCTCGACTCAATAATGTATTCCATGTTTCTTTATTGAAACCATACCATCCTGATGCATCTCATATACTTGATTGGCATTCATTATAGGTACAGGATCCAGGGGTGGTGCTAGTGGAGCCCATTGGAATCCTAGATAGATGTAGCATTAAGCTGTGTAACAGGGATAGTACTCAGTACAAGGTCTAGTGGGACCAATATACTGAGGATAGTGCTACATGGGAGGATTATGAGATGATTGACCGTCATTTTCCTCATTTTCTTTCTTAGATTAGTATTTGCTTAATGCATGAGATACTTGATACTCTGGTTTTTGATTCACATGTTGTGAACTTGGATATCGTGGATGCAAACATGAATTGCTTATGCTTATGTTTTGAGAACTATGATGTTAGTTATTATTTCATTATGATTGAGATACTATGTTTTGTTGATTGAAATACTATGCTTATTGATTGATTAATAAGACATCGAGATGATGTCTCTTCCAATAGGGGAAGGATGTCACATACTGATTTTATCAATTATTTAATTGCAATTATTAATCATGAGATTTGCATGTTTATGTTAGATGATTATTGAAATTGAAATTAAAATGCAAATGCAAATAAAATGATTTGAAATTCATTATTATGAAATTTAGGGATTGTCATTGTTGATGAGAATTTGAGTGCAAGTGAATGCAGGAAAAGGTGAATGAGAATGAAGGCGAGAACATTGATCAGGTAGAGTCATTTTAGCCATTAGACATTAATAAGGATGATGGAATCTCACACACCACTTAGTTATTATAATATATTTTCGCGATGATTATTATTTGGAATTTTTTTAATAAGTTTATCTGATTGCTCAAATTTATGTGAAAATGAATATGTTTGTTTTGAAATGGAAAGATTGATTATTTGCGAAAATTTTAGTCGAGTATATTATGTTATTGTGTGGAAAGAAAATAAAAATGTAAATCCTTCTGAAAACTAAAATATTGTTATTATATATATATATAAGGGGATAAATTGTTTTTATTTAAAAAATTAATTCTTTATGTAAATCTTTTATTTTTAGTTGAAAATAATAATTGTTTTTAATTTTATATTATTAGAATATCCGTATATAGAAATATATATTTGAAGAGATATATATCAAAATTAGTATTTCAATGAAGAACCAATTATGTAAAAATCGGATTCTAATTTTTATTGCAAATATAAAAGAAGTTATATGTATTTCATGTCAATTAAATTGAAAACAGTAGAAAACAATTGGTAAATGATCTCTTCTCAATCAATTTTTGCATGCAATCAAAGAGATTAGAACTGGGAGTTATGACCATCATTGCTGGGAATTAGGCATGGAAAGTGGATTGAACTTTCTTGTTTACTTCACCATTCGCATGAAAAGAAAATCCATTTTTGAAAATAAGGAAGAGTTAAGGATAGCAAAAATTAAGTTGTTTCTATATGTTGTTTAACTGATGCGCATGTGGAAGTAGTGTAGAGGAGAGGTGGCCAGAGGAAGAGAGGGGGCAAGGTGCGGCCAGCAGGGAGGAGAGAAAATAGAAGGAGAGAACAAAATCTCTTTCCACTTGACGCGTGTGAAGAGAAGGTGAAGTGCACATGTGAGAAAGAAGACATGATGCGGGTAGAGGAAAGGAGAATTGGTGATGTGCGAGGGTGGGGAGGGAGAACATAATATACCTATCTCCATCATGCGCGATTGAGAAAGGACAGAGAGGTGATGTGCACAGACAAAAGAAAGAAGAGAGAGTTTAGAAAAATATAAGCATATCCCTCATGCGCGTGGGAAGGAAGGAGGAGAAGAGAAGAGAGTTGTGTGAAGGGAGGATAGGGCACTGCCAGTAGGGAGGAGGAAATACATAATAGAAAGGACTCTCCCTCATATGCAAGTGTACAGGAAAAAGGGGTAGACAAAATTGGAGAGGAGTCTAAGGGTGGAAAGGAGAATGTTTTTGCAGAGAGCTTGGAAGATAAAATACTCACCAGAGATCATAAAATCGAGACTCATCATCAGATTTAGGAAAACACACAGCTACAGGATATTGACAGGTAGATCCAAAGTAAACATTATTTACCAAATTCACAGTCAATTAATATCTGAGTTTAACTCTTTTCTATTATTCTTTTATTTTATCAAATGAAAACATATTGCTGTTTTTTATCAAAAATTAGAAGAAAGTTTATACACCAGACTGTATTTTCATGTAGATAAAGAACAAGCTTGAACATAAAACTATTTAGAGACAGTAAACTTAGTTGTTTAGAAAATTCTATTTTAGTATATAAAAAGATACCCACAGAAAACAATATGTTTTAGATTTATTCCATGACATTTAGTAAAGATTTTCACCGGAAACAGTATGATTTTAGATTCGGAAAACCTCCAAAAGAAACCTATATGCGTTAACTATACAGACAGAAAATTAGAAATTACCAAAAAAGAACATGAAATCATTAAAATATCACAGAATAAAATTGTTGAATGTTTTCCAGAATGACATGATAAAAATAATTGTGTATTTAAATATTCTTGAAAAGTAAAACTGAAATTTAATAATTCTCAAGGAATGATTCTAAAATTGCCTACGAAACAGAATTAAATATGAGGTTTTATGTTTTTGAAAAGATAATATTTTAGGGAAATATGAAAAACAGAAAAGCAAAGAATGTAAAATATAATTACTTGAAATGAAATGAATTAGAAGAGGATTATATTGAAGTGTAGATGAATTTTATGAGTAAAGGAACCGAAAGAATGTATGCTCATTTATTCTTGTTTTATATGTACTTATTTACATACGTGTGTTACACCCTCTTTTATTTATTTATAATATGAACATAATGTTATTTACGATTTAAATCTGCAAGATTATGGTATTTGAACCATGAATGCTTGATAATTGAATGTGCATG
Organism: Sequoiadendron giganteum; assembly: GCA_007115665.2. Taxonomy (NCBI): domain Eukaryota; kingdom Viridiplantae; phylum Streptophyta; class Pinopsida; order Cupressales; family Cupressaceae; genus Sequoiadendron; species Sequoiadendron giganteum. Next base: position 568,291,019 of record CM021101.1, on the reverse strand, counting down.
ACATGTGTTGGGAAAGATAAATCTTAATTTTTGAATGGAACCATGCATGCTTGATAATTGAATGTGCATGACATGTGTTTGGAAAGTTACCTTTTGGGATGAGTGTCGAATATGGGTTTTTAGAGAGCGTAGTTTTGTTTTTCCAAAACTACTATTATTTTTCGTGCAAGACATTTTACTTGGCCAAGTAACTTAAGGACCATTTAAATAGATGGAATGTAAATAAATCTCTACCATATCCTAGTATCAAACTTGCTTGTTTTTTAAATGAATTAGAAAAATGAAAATTCTTGTGGATTTACTAGTTATACTAGGCACGCATCAAATTCCATCTTGCTTGTCGACTTCTTTTTGCTAAGCGATTTGTGTAGGGTCAGGTATTCTTTGAATGATTAAGGAATTTTGTGGAAGCGTAAGCTTCGAGGTTGGGCAGAAAAAGTGCCTGAACCTTGTTCTCATCTTCATATTTGAAGATAAGCAATTGGATTGAAGATCAAATGAAGATTTCTTCATATATCTATTATATTTTATTCTTGTATGATCATTGTAGAACTTAAGGCGACATAATGCCTAAGTCTTGAATTGTAAATTTCTCTTACAATATATTTGTAAACATAAATGTTGTGTAAGATGACACGTATTTGAAATGAATTGGAAGTATTATGAATCTTATTGTAGACTTTAGGTCGATATTTGTAATATTTTGGATTAAACAAATTTACTTGAATGGAGTTACAATATTTTATGGAATGGAAATGAATTTATTAAAGGAATTATAGATTGTTTTGAATTAAAGAGTTTTGCTCTTTACATTTGGTATCAGAGCCCTAGGTTTGAACACTAGGTTCCTTTGTCCATTACGCTAAAGAAACATTCCTTGATGCAGGAATTGTTGATACATAATGGGTTCAAGAGGAAAAGGAGTTGCTACAAGTAATGAGAATGACAGGTTGGATCGGATTCTCAATCTTTTGAATCAGCAAGGTACTAGAATGGATAATCTCGAACAAGAAGTTTCAGGAGTGAGGGAAGGAAAAAACCTCGAAACGAAATTCCCCAAAATCAGGAACAACCCACTAACGAAAATCCAAGGGTTGAAGAACTACCAAATCCTCAAGCTAGGATTGAGGGGGAGTTGGTAAAAGACTTGAAAAGGGTAGCCCCGCCCAAGTTTGATGGTAAGACCATCGGTGGTGGAGTTGAAGCTTGGGTAATTGAAATGGAAAAGTATTTTGAGCTCAAGAATATGTCTAATGAGACCAAGGCAGTTTGGGTTGCATACTAGCTTACTGGAGAAGCCGCTACTTGGTGGGATAATGAAAAAATTGAGAAGAAGCTATTATCCGGTGGGACTACATGGGAATTATTTTTGCAATTTTTTCAGGAAGAGATGGATTCCACAACTATTATTTGATAGTTAACTGAAAAAGTTTCAAAATCTGACACAGGGTGGTTTGACAGTTACTCAATACTGGGAGAGATTCACTAATCTCTTGAAGTACGTACCACAGTATCAGATGAATGAGCGGTTTCATATTCATAAATTCATCCTAGGATTGAGGCCACAGATAGGAGCTGATGTGGATATTCATAATCCATTGACTATGGATGAGGTCTTTCAGAAGGCCATCAAATAGGAACAGAACTTGCAATAGGTAGAAAACTATAGAAAGAATGTGAATTCTAAATCTAGATTTGGAAATAGGAAGTTCCAAACAGTAATAACCAAAAGGTTAACAATAATCAACAGATAAGTAACCTAAAGAGAGGAACAAACTCTTAGGAAAAAGGAGAAGGAAACTATGGTGGAAACAAGTGAATAATAATAAGACCAACTTCTCTAATACCAAGAATAGGATAGGTGGTCACCCAGGGCCACGAGGTGGATGTTACAATTGTGAAGGAGATCACTATGTCTCCAATTTCCCACAGCGTGCAGGAGGTCAGTGAGGAGGAAATGATCGGTGAGCACTGCAACACCAAATTCATGCAGCGGTTGACAACCATCAAGCATATTTTCAAGCTTCACCTATTCAAATGATGGGTAAGCTTTTTGGTCAATCAGTTTCCTATTTGATAGATACAAGAGCTACTGAATGCTTTATTGATTCTAAAGTAGTTGCTAAGTTACCTATTAGACCTAGTTATATGTCACATGCATGGATGGTTCAATATGGAAACCGAGCAGAAAAGAGGGTAGATACATGTCTATCTTGCAACGATTTAGAGCTACCTAATTTCCAAACCCAAGTTAACCTATATGTATCACCATTGGGGTCATATGATGTGATCCTAGGGATCAATTGGTTAACTGAGCACAAAGCTATAGTGAACTATGAGGATAAGATTGTGAGTTGTCTTGATGATTTTGGACATCCAATTGAGATTTTTGGATCTCAAGAGCCTCTTGAGTTGAGACATATCTCAGCCATGTAGCTAAAGAAAGCACATAGGAATGGATGTTCCATATTTTCTATATTGGTGAATGACTTGGATAATGTCCAGCAAAGTCCAGAGGACTATCCAGTTCTCAAGGACTTCTTGGATATCCTTCTTGAAGAACTTATTGAGTTACCACCAAAGAGAGAATTTGATTTATCGATTGAACTTTTACCTGGATCTGAGTATCAATCCAAGGCTCCATACAGAATGACTACTACTGAGTTATATGAGTTGAAGGCTCAATTACAGGAGTTACTGAAGCAAGGATTTATTAGACCAAGTGTATTCCCATGGGGTGCACCGGTAATCTTTGTGAACAAGAAGGATGGGACCTTGAGATTGTGTATTGATTATAGAATGTTGAACAAGGTTACCATTAAGAATAGGTATCCTTTAACTAAGATAGATGAGTTATTTGATCATATGAAAGAATCCATAGTGTTTTCTAAGATTGATCTTAGATCAAGTTACCACCAACTAAGGATTAAGGAGGAGGATATTCCAAACACAACCTTCTGATCTCGGTATGGACATTACGAGTTCACAGTGGTACCTTTTGATCTAACGAATGCCCCAGCAACATTCATGAATCTTATGAACATCATCTTTAGAGATTGTTTAGATGATTTTGTGCTTATATTCATAGATGATATTTTGATTTACTCCAAGACAGAAGAGGAGCATGAGAAGCACTTGAGAATAGTCTTGCAACAACTAAGAGATCAAAAGCTTTTTGATAAGTTTTCAAAGTGTACTTTCTTTCAAAAGAAGGTTCATTACTTGGGTCATGTCATATCAGCTGAGGGAATCTCAGTTGATCATGCGAAGATAGAAGCAATTGTGGAATGGCCAACACCACAGAGTGTTACTGAAGTTCATAGTTTCATGGGTCTTGCAGGGTATTATAGGAAGTACATGGAAGGATTCTCCAAGATAGCAGCACCTATTACTTCTCTTAAGAAGAAGGGAAGGAAATTTGAGTGGACTGAGAAGTGTGAGGATGCATTTCAATTTCTAAAACAGAAGTTGACATCGACACCGGTTTTGACTATACCAGATCCTAATGGGAACTTCATAGTGATTACATATGATTCAGGTGAAGGTGTAGGAGCTATGTTGATGCAGGAATTAGGCATGGAAAGTGGATGGAACTTTCTTATTTACTTCACCATTCGCATGAAAAGAAAATCCCTTTTTGAAAACAAGAGTTAAGGATAGCAAAAATTAAGTTGTTTCTATAAGTTGTTTAACTGATGTACATGTGGAAGTAGTATAGAGGAGAGGTGGCCAAAGGAAGAGAGGAGGAAAGGTGTGGCCAGCAGGGAGGAGAGAACAAAATCTCTTTCCACTTGACGCATGTGAAGAGAAGGTGAAGTGTGCATGTGAGAAAGAAGACAAGACGCGGGTAGAGGAAAGAAGAATTGGTTATGTGCGCAAGTGGGGAGGGAGAACATAATATATCTATCTCCATCATGCGCGATTGAGAAAGGACAGAGAGGTGATGCGCACAGACAAAAGAAAGAGGAGAGAGTTTAGAAAAATATAGGCATATCCCTCATGCGCGTGGGAAGGAAGGAAGGAGGAGAAGAGAAGAGAGGCGTGTGGGAAGGAAGGAGGAGAAGAGAAGAAGGTGCAGCCAAAAGGGAGAACAAAATTCTCTATCTCCATAATACGCATGTGAAGGGAGGATAGGGCACGCCCAGTAGGGAGGAGGAAATACAAAACAAAAAGGACTCTTCCTCATACGCAAGTGAACAGGAAAAAGGTGCAGACAGAATTGGAGAGAAATCTAAGGGTGGAAAGGAGAACGTTGTTGCAGAGAGCTTGGAATATAAGATACTCACTAGAGATCATAAAACAAAGACTCATCATCAGATTTAGGAAAACACACAGCTGCAGGAGATTGACAAGTAGATCCAAAGAAAACATTATTTACCAAATTCACAGTCAATTAATATATGAGTTTAACTCTTTTCTATTATTCTTTTATTTTATCAAATGAAAACATATTGTTGTTTTTATCAAATTTAGATGAAAGTTTAGTTGTATTTTCATGTAGATAAAGAACAAGCTTGAACAAAAAACTATTTAGAGACAGTAAACCTAGTTGTTTAGAAAATTTTGTTTTAGTATATAAAAAGATACGCACAGAAAACAGTATGTTTTAGATTTATTCCATGACATTTTGTAAAGATTTTCACCAGAAACAATATGTTTTTAGATTCAGAAAACCTTCAAAAGAAAACTATATGCGTTAATTGTACATACAGAAAATTGGAAATTACCAGAAAAGAACATGAAATCATTAGAATATCACAAAATAAAATTGTTGAATGTTTTCCAAAATGACAGGATAAAAATAATTATGTGTATTTAAATATTATTGAAAAGTAAAAGTGAAATTTAATAATTCTCAAGGAATGATTCTAAAATTGCCTACGAAACAGAATTAAATATGAGGTTTTATGTTTTGAAAAGATAATATTTTAGGGAAATATGAAAAACAGAAAAGCAAAGAAAGTAAAATATAATTACTTGAAATGAAATGAATTAGAAGAGGATTATATTGAAGTGTAGATGAATTTTATGAGTAAAGGAATTGAAAGAATGCGTGCTCATTTATTCTTGTTTTATATGTACTTATTTTCATACGTGTGTTACACCTTCTTTTATATATTTTTAATATGAACATAATGTTATTTACGATTTAAATCTGCAAGATTATGGTATTTGAACCATGAATGCTTGATAATTTAATGTGCATGACATGTGTTGGGAAAGATAAATCTTAATTTTTGAATGGAACCATGCATGCTTGATAATTGAATGTGCATGACATGTGTTTGGAAAGTTACCTTCTAGGACGGGTGTCGAATATGGGTTTTTAGAGAGTATAGTTTTTCTTTTCCAAAACTACTATTATTTGTCGTGCATGACATTTTACTTGGCCAAGTAACTTAAGGACCATTTAAATAGATGGAATCTAAATAACTCTCTACCATATCCTAGTATCAAACTTGCTTGTTTCTTAAATGAATTAGAAAAATGAAAATGCTTATGGATTTACTAGTTATACTAGACACGCATCAGATTCCATCTTGCTTGTCGATTTCTTTTTGCTAAGCAATTCATGCAGGGTCGGGTATTCTTTGAATGATTAAGGAATTCTAGGGAAGCGTAAGCTTTGAGGTTGTGTGGAAAAAGCGCCTGAACCTTGTTCTCATCTTCATGTTTGAAGATAAGCAATTGGATTGAAGATCAAATGAGGATTTCTTCATAAATCTATTATATTTTATTCTTGTATGATCATTGTAGAACTTAAGGCGACATAATGCCTAAGTCTTGAATTGTAAATTTCTTTTACAGTGTTTTTTGTAAATATAAATGTCGTGTAAGATGACATGTATTTGAAATAAATTGGAAGTATTATGAATCTTATTGTAGACTTTAAGTTGATATTTGGAATCTTTTGGATTAAACAAATTTAATTGAATGGATTTACGATATTTTATGGAATGGAAATGAATTTATTAAAGGAATTCTAGATTGTTTGGAATTAAAGAGTTTTGCTCTTTACACTCCCAAGCCTCTTGTTTTTTCCAGTGCTTTGGATAGTTTGAATTTCATGAATTCTACCCCTATCAAAAGCATCCCTATCTTGAGGTTTCAAAAATATTGGAATCCTAATATGGATGAGGAAAATCCATTTGTTAATCTAGTTGAAGAAAAGGGAGTCCCCCATAAGGAGGCCAATATTTTGACTCCTAAGGAAGATGTTCCTACTACTAAGGAAGGGATTGAATTGGAAGAAGGAGAATTTGTGTCTTCAAGCCATAATTTGTCCCTCGGCGATATGTAATTCTTGTCCCAAAAAGAGGCTAGTAACTTGAATGAATCCCTAGCAATGTTGGGATTTCCCCTTCACCCCATTGATAGAGAAGATGAAGATGATTGGTTACAAGCTCCAAATAATTTTAAAAAGATAAAGAAGTCGGATATAGACAGGGGAAACAAGGTCGACAAACCCTCCCAAAAGGAATCCAGGAACAAAGATACTATGAGGGATGTGGTTGCTGGTAAACAAAAAACCTTGGACTTGATCACGAGATCAAAGTCCAAAAAGAAGTAGTCTTGGCTTCTCTTCTCTGGGCCTTTAAGTATGGTTGTTCTTGTTTTGTTTCCTTAATGAAGTTTCTTTGTTGGAATATTAGGGGCATTAATATCCCTCATAAACATTTTTTGGTTAAAACCTATATTCTGGACAATAAGGTGGATGTTTTTCTCCTTCAAGAAACCAAAATGAAGAAGGAGACCTTTGACAAGGTGATTTTGAAAATTTGGCTTAGTGTGAATTACTATGTTAGTGAGGCTTAAGGAGCCTTGGGGGTATTTTTACTCTTTGGAATCCCTCAAAATTTAAAGGAACTTTGTGCTCGGTTGGAAGGAATAGTCTGATGGTTTGTCTGGAAGATCTTGCTTCTTAGAAAAAATGGAACTTAATCAATATCTATGCCCCCGATTCAAGTAGGGACAGATTGTAGATATGGGAGTATTTGAATGATGTTATTAAAGGTAAAGAGGATGACTATTGGATGTTGGGATGTGACTTTAACTCCCCTTTTCTTCCTTCTAAAAAGTTGGGGGGGTTGGATGACTATACTAATAGTGTGATGGAGTTGGCTGGATTCTTAAATTCTGTTGGGCTTTTTGATATTCCTCTCTAGGGCTCCAAATTCACATGGTCAAATAGAAAGAACAGTAACCAATTGATTCAAGTAAAGTTGGATAGGTTTTGCATCTGTTCTAATTGGAACATCTCCCAATTTCTCTCTCTCTGCTCTCCCAAGATCAGGATCTGACCATAATGCTATTGTGCTTAATATAAATGTTGGTCACAACAAAGGGCCCTTTCACTTTTAGATTTGAAATAATTTGGAGCCTTCACCCTGACTATGCTATTTTAATAAAAAAAATGTTGGGAGGAACCCACAGGAGGAACCCCCATGTTCTGCTTGGTGGATAAGCTGAGAAGAATCAAGCAAAGAGTAAAAGGATGGAATAAAGTAACCTTCAGTAACATCTTTGATATTAAGGAATCGCTAGGAAATAGCTTAAAGGAATGCGTAAAGGAACGTGACCTAAGATCTCAATGGTTTAAGGTCGATAAAAAGGAGGAATTTTTTTGGAAACAAAAGTCTCGAGTCCAATGGATTACTAAAGGAGACTATAACACTAAATTCTTCCATCAATCTACCTTGAAACATAGAAGAAAAAATAGGATTAGATCGATCAAGAAAGAAGATGGTACCACAGTTTTGACTGAAAAAGAAATGACTGAGGAAGTTTTTAATTTTTTCTCCTCCTTCCAGAATGCCCAAGGTGATGTTAATCATGTACATGATGATTTCCTTGAAGTGATTCCTAAAGTTATATCTAAACAAGACTTAAAGAATATGTCTAATATTGTTTCTATGGAGGAAGTTAAACAAGTTGTTTTCTCCTTTGGGGCTTATAAAGCCCCTAGACCTGATGGGTTCCCTCCTACCTTTTTTAAGACTTACTGGGATATTGTTAAAACTGACTTATTCAATGCTGCTAGAGATTTCTTCAGGTCGGGAAGGCTCCTAAACCAATTGAATGCCACCTTTATTTCCCTTAAACCCAAGAATGATGAAGCCTCTTCTATTAAGGATTTCAGACCCATTAGTCTCTGTAATACTATCTATAAAATGTTTTCAAAGCTCCTTGTGTTCAAACTTAAAGTTGTTTTATGCAAAATGATTGCCCCGAACCAGAAAGGATTTGTCCATGGTACAAACATTCTAGATGTTGTTATCTCTACTCATGAAATCCTTCACTCTATGAACCACATTAAAAACCCTAGGATGGCCTTGAAAATTGATATCTCTAAGGCTTATGATAGTCTCCCAGTTACGAAATTTGGGTTTGAGGGTAGATTTTTAAAGTTTTTCACTGCTTGTGTTACCTCCCCTATGTGCTCGGTTCTGGTTAATGGTGGCCCCCAGGGTTTCTTCTCATGTGGTCATGGCTTGAGGCAAGGAGACCCCCTCTCCCCCTATCTTTTCATAATTGTTGTTGAGGTCCTAGGAAGGAATATCCAAAAGCTAATTGACTCTAAGGCCCTTAAAGGAGTTTAAGTTGCTTCGTCTCTTCTTCCTGACTCTCACCAACAGTTTTTTGATAACACTATTTTGTTTGGTGAAGCCTCGGTGGGGGAAGACAACCTGTGTAAAGCTATTCTAAATGACTATTCTTTTGTCTCTAGTCAGCATATTAACTATGAAAAAATCAAGATATACTTCTTCAATGCTGACCAATTAGTGAAGGAAAGAGTGGTGAGGATCTTGGGTTGTTAGGAAGTTCTCTTACCTATTGGCTACCTTGGACTACCTCTGATATCTAGAAAGTTTGATAATTATTGGAACCATCTAATTTAGACAGTTCAAAAGAAGATGGTTGGTTGGAAGGGTAAACTTCTAAGCTTAGCTGGGAAGATTCAATTGTTAAAAGCCTCCCTTCAAAACATTTTGATCTACTACTTATCCCTCTTCAAAGTCTCGGCTATCATTAGGAAAAAAATAGAACAGATTTAGAGAAGATTTATGTGTTCAGGAATAGAAGAGATAAAAAAATTGTCACTGGTTAGTTGGGAGAAAGTGTGCACTCCTAAAAATGTAGGAGGGTTGGGGATAAGGAGAATCATTTTTCTTAAGAAAGCATTAACTGTTAAGGTGGGATGGAACCTGTTGGAAGGGTCTAAGGATATGGTGAATATTTTCCAAGCTAAATATTTGAAGAACAAAGATCCTAGTTGCTTCCTCTCTGCTACTGATTTGCCTAGTGGGTTTGTTCTCTAGAACCATCTTATCAAAATAAAAAATGTGTTGAAATTGGGGGTAAGAAAGAGGATTGGCAACGGGAAAGGAACTGATTTCTAGAAAGACCCCTGGTCTGAGGCTTCCCCTCTCTCCTCCATAGATGGATTCAATCCCCTTAAACAAAGCTTGACAAGGATATGTGGTAAAAAGGTGATGGACTATATCAATTGGGAGGAGGAAGAACCTAAATGGAAGGAGTTCAAAATGTTGTTAAGGAGTGTTAACTTGAGAGGTCAAAGACAGATTAACTGGGAGTCGATTTTGCAAAGGTTACACAAGCTCATAAGGGAGGCGAATTGGTTTTCTATTGAAAGAAAGATGAATGGGTGTGGAAGGGGAGCTCTTCAGGTTGTTTCTCTATTAAAAAATCTTATAATAAATTGGTGAAACCCCTAACTGACTATAGAGACCCTCACTGGTATAAAGTGTGGATTAAAAACCTTGTGCCAAAATTTAACTATTTCTGGTGGGTTGCTTCACATGGAAGAATTCTAACTATTGATAATCTGGTAAGGAAATGATTTCATCTCGCCAATAGATGCATTCTATGCAAGTAGGATGAAGAATCTATTATGCACCTTTTCTTCCATTGCCAGTTCTCTAGAGAAGTGTGGCCATTCTTCCTTCCTTTGTTGTTCATTGACTGGGTGTTCCCCCCAACTATGAAGTCTTTTGTAGAAATTTGGTCCAACTGTCCTTTCTCCCATAAGGTCATTGTGGATCTCTGGAACCAAATCCCCCCCTTCTTAACCTAGCGAATTTGGAAGGAAAGGAATAATAGGATCTTCAAGGAGATAGAGAGAAGAAGCTATGAGGTTTGCATGATCAAAAAATCTCAAGTTAAGGAAAATATGGAAATGGGAGGATACAGCTTCTCAAAAGTTTGGCCAACCTATAAAGAGGTGAGAATTAAGCAGGCCTGGGGTCTTAAGAAGAATCTAATTAATCTTAATTGGGCCATGATTTTGGCGAGGAAGGCGATTGTGTGGGTTCCTCCTGAAAGAGGAGTGGATTAAATGCAATTTTGATGGGTGTTCAAAAGGTAATCCGAGAATGGCTGGGGCAGGTGGATTGCTGAGAAACCACTTGGGAGACTGCATTGTGAGTTATGGTATAAATTTGGGAGTCTTCTCCAATAATAAAGCATAGACTATGGTTGTTTTGGGGGCCATAAAGACTCTAAGAGAATATGGTTTTAAAAAGGTAATTTTGGAAGGAGATTCTAAATTAACTATAAATATATTGAATGGAGGCATCATGACCCCTTGGGAATTAAAAGAAATCTTTGAAAAATGCAAGTACCTAATGAGTTACTTTACTCATTGTTGTGTGCAACATGTGTTTAGAGAAGGAAATACCTTTGTTGGCTGTGCTGCCAATGAAGCGCTTAAGTGTAACGGGTAGACCCACTGGCATAACAATCATTTTCCTTTTTCATTGAAGGACAAAGTGATTAAAGAAAAATACGAATATGTGTACAACTTACAAAGATGATAAATGGGAATGGTATAGGAAGTGTATGTGATCTTGTGAAAGAAAGAGCTTACAGAAGTATGATGATAAAAGTGGTACGACATCGAGTATGAAGATCTCCTCGGGCAAAAAAGGTAATTATTATTTCATTCATGAGATTGTTATGGATCACATGGCTTTAATCAACACAAAGAATGGTGTCAAATCCAAGTGTGGTGAAGTTCCTTATGTCAATTTCATCCGCCAATGTGAAGATCTGCTTGTAACAAACAATCAAAAGTCATTAATTATTTGTAATAATAATAGTGAAGTCTTAGCCCGGGGAAATGTGATATTGGCTATCTCTAAAAGAAAGTTCACAAACTTCATCTCTCAAAGTGATTATTTCCAAATTTTTAGCAATAGTGTATTCTACAAGTTTGGAAGGAAGCCAGTGTGGAGTGGGGTTGTGAAGAAGAGCTCGCAGAATCCTAAAAGCTTACAGTGCACAAAAATGGGTGGGCTAAGAAAGAGAATAGAACCACCAAATTGCTAGGCCCTAAGACAAAATGTAGACCTATGGAGGCATTTTAGTAGAGTGGGTATGGTTCCTTTCTTTGAAGCCATGAAAGGGTACAATGAAAGCCTAACTATGAAATTTACCAACTCTTGGAGAAAGGGGAATGTGGCTATTGGAGCAGTTAGATTTGAGGTGACGGTGTAGTTCATAGCAGAGGCTACTGGCCTACAAAACAAGGGTATGAAGCTAGAAAAAAAGAGCGAAGCGGATTACCAGTCCTTTGTTGACAAGTTCCTCCATGATGGTGAAAATCTTACCAAGTTTCAAAATGGGTATGTGCGGATTGAACTCCTGACTCCCTATGCTCTGGTCAGTATATTTGTGATGCAGTATTTTACACTTGAAGGTAGATATATGACAGTTCATGCATTCCATTTTACTTTGCTAAATAGTATCCATCATGATGAGCATATAAATTTGCCTTTTTATTTGCTCTCCTCTCTAGAAATTAATATTGAAAAGGGTGTGAATCCTCCCATGCATCAAGGTTTGATACTTTCCCTTTATAAGCATGCTTTAGCTATGAACCAACATGGTAATCCTTTAGTTTCTAGACAAGAAATTGAGAATCAAAATGAAGGGGAAAATGTGGAACCTTTAGTGGAGGCTAACCCCATTTAGGATCCCAACCCCAGACCCTCTCCCATATTTGCAGAAAGAAATGTGAATACCCCTACTAAAATATCTTCCTCTGCTGCTAAAAGCTCCCTCGATCTCAAGTTGGTTAAAGCTACTCCCAAGAAACACTAGCATTCCCCGCTTCTCCTAGAGCAACCTAATTCTAAGAAAAAAAAGAGTTGAAAAATCAAAATGAGGTCATCACTATAAGTGAAGAAAAAGAGGGTATTTAAACCAAGGATTTGGAGAATAGGAAGCTATACCAGGGCAGCAGTGGTCGTAGATCTACATGCCTTGCAAAGGCTGCTTCTCAGGACAAGAAGGGGAAACAGAAAGCCACTTTTCATGAGGAAGATTTGGAAGTGGAAGAGTTTGAGGCACAGGTTGACGAAGAAAGTGATGTGATGGAATTTGAAGAGACAACCTATGACATGGGAGAGGAGGAACCTGAGGAGGAGACGGAAGAAAACAAGGAGGAAGAGACGGAAATTGAAGAAGAGCCAAGGAATGAGACAATCACTACTCCTGAAACCAGGAACATTGCCAATGAAACTAATATTGTTGATGATTCTACTACTGACTATTTGAAAAGTAGGTTGACCTTCATGCAGGTTCAAATGGATGACATGGAAAAATCCATTATCACGTTGATGAAGGTGATGAATGGACTTATGCGCAGAGCAATGGTTGGTGCAGTCTCTGGCCAAACCAAGATTACTTGGAAGTTGAAGAAGATGGGAAAGATGAATGATTTGAAGGACCTAGATGAGATCAAGGGACCTGATTGGAGAGAGTATGTCTCCCATATAGGAGAATACTGGGACCTGAATGGAAAAGCCAAGTAGTGTCTTTTTCTTTTCTTCTGGTTATGGTTGCCTTGCTTTTTTTGTTGTTTTGTTTCAATATTTCAAACTGCTATTTTCATATAGGTTTGTTATGGTTGAGAACTTGTTGGTCCCTTGTGGACCTTATAAATGGTCTTCATAGCATAAATTTCTTTAGTAGTAGCATGCATTTTTTTATTAAGTATCATGGTTCTATGGTTACTGTTTTTGTTAATTGGTCAGCATGCCACCCTAGACTTGTTGTTTCTTGATGTTGGTTGGTGTTGTTCTACCCATCTTGTTTACTTTTTAAAATTTTGGCTATAACTATGGTATCAGGGCCCTTCCCTTGCTAATCTAGTCAAAAATAATGGAATTCCCATACTTCCCCATCTCACACTTCTTGCAGCTAGCTTGAGACTACTCATCAAAGAAAAATTTTCATGTACAAGTAGGTCTCTACATCTTTATATAGATCAACATTCACCCTTTACATTATTCTAGATAGTGTACATCTTGAACTACAATTCTAATGTTAGCCATGTTTCATCACATCAAATGTCTATAAGGTGTGCATCGAACCTAAAAATGAGAAACTCACTACTCCAAAGTATATTCTCTACTAGCTTTGATAGTTTTTCTACTTAAGAACACTAGGTAACAAGTCACATTTATGCTTCAATAAGAAATTTTAGGTAATTTGAAAATAGAAGTATAAAAGTTAATATTCCTTAGAAAAAAAATCCATCCATTAAACTCTTCATCCCTAGGCTAATCTATCCCCAAAATAGTCCCTTATCCTATGTCATTCTAACAAGGTTGGACACTCTATCCCTAAGGATTCCTTTGAAAAAAAAAATCAATTTATATCTTTTATTGAGCATTCCATTGTCCCTTATCCTATGTAAGGATATTACATGTTCCATTAGTTTTCATGTTTCCCCTTGTAATGATGATCCCTTTTATTATAAATATTTGTTTTACTATATTTTTTCTCCCAATTCCTTACCTGGCCTAATTACATCCTCCAATTATGTGTCACACTTTCTACAAATTTCCAATTATAGCTTCTTTAAATTGGGCAATGTGTATGAGTAGTGAAGAAACTCCAAGAGTAGTTGTATCAAGATACACCTACTTAACAATCAATTACCCAATTAGCCCTTGAGCATCATCAAAAAATTGGTGCTTATCATATTTTCGTTTAATGTTAGAGTGTTATGGTTTCTTCATTTGAGCAATACTTAAAACCTGAATAAAACATCTTGGCATGTTCTATATTCTGAAAAAATATGTATGCTCTCATTATTTATCCTTAATGTGTCAAATGTTAGCGATAAAGATATGTCTCATCTTGGTAATAATAAACATATAATTTATCTAGCTAATCTTCTTGCTTCCTTGAGCATGAAGTTGATAGCTGCCTCAAAAAATGGAAGGACTTTTGAATTGGAGTCATGACACAATGATTTGAAAAATTCTTATACGGAAGCCAAATCTCTCCTAGCATGTGTCTTCAACTTGAGAAAAAAAATTTATTGAACTCCTCATTCTTGGTAAAAATGTCATCATTATCTCATCTCCTTCAAAATTTCCTCATAATGTAGCAACATAGGGAGCGATGACCTCAATTCTCCAAGAGTATTTTGAGAATTTAATAATATTTAGGATTTCATACCTTCTAGAACAAACTCATCAAATCCTTCTATATTATCACAAGGCACTAATGTTAAGGAATCAATGGTTATTGAGGATCTACAATATGTCTTGCTCTTTTTGGTCACCAAAAGACTCTTCCACCATTAGATCATTTTCTATTTGATTGTTTTGATCTAAGGATGCCATCCTTCTCCCTATTCTTTTCATTTCACCATGTGTACCAAGGGTGATAAGAATGGACAAATATTGTGTAGGGGATCCTACCAGTTTCATTCTAGAAGGTTTTATGCTTAAGGTGTAAACATTGTCCAACATAATCCTCATTTTTCTACAGGATCCTAGATGTCAACATGTTATCATTGAAATTAGGGTAATTATATAACCTCCACCTTGTCCTTGCAATTCATAGTGAGGTCTTCACCCTTATTGGATTGGTGTTCAAAACTTGATCTACCCACCTATCTCCTCATCATATTGATAAAATCTTCTTGATCATATTCTCTTGCTTAGCAAATTCCATATTATATTTGCATATGGTATGATAAATTATTCCATAACCTACCTTCTCCAATATGAAGTCTACAAATTTGGCCTAGGGGTGAAGTATGCCCCTTCTCTTCTAGCTTCTAAAATTTTCATAATTTGTATTTTCATTTGTCACACTGCCTCTAAGAATGTATTTATTGGTGGGACATAAATTGGCAATTTCTGGGGCATGAAACGAGAACCATTTTTTTTTATAATAGTATATCCCTCATGCAAAAACCAATCTCCCAATTATACTTTTAGTTGGGGCTTGTTTGAAACCTAGAGGTTGAAAGAACTCAAAAAAAAATTGTGGTAACAAATCCCAACATTCTCAAGATTGGTGCGATGAAGTAATGTTAAAAATAATAATAGTGGTAACCATAGCTATGCCTATCCAAATGGGGAGACCACCATTTTACAAGTTTTATTATCCCCTTTGGTAACTCAAAGGAATTCAATTGTACATCCAACTCATAGTTTCCAATTTTCCAATAATAAATGTGATTATATGTGACACAATAAGGAAAACCACCTAAATGACTTTTAACTACCCTATTTATTCACTCTCTAAGATCTTGTCCATATGATTAGCTAAGAAAGAAGTGTAGACATAAAGGGTGTTCATATGTAGGTTTAATATTTGTGAAGAAAAGCTAATCCACCTTTATAAATAATAGGTCACATGTATGTCCCAGTGCCTTAACACATTCATTGATATGTGTAATGCCCTTCTCGTTTGTAACCTTCATATATCTTGCTCTCAACATTATCTTTTTTACTATGTATCAAGGGATGCATAGGTCATGCTTGTCCTTGTTACTTTGGGTGATTGATTTGTTTTAAATCTTCATCGTTTTCTTCATCGGCCTCAGTTGTGGCTTATGTTTTTGTGTTCCTTGGCATTTTTGGACCACCTACGTGTTTCAAGATGGTATTCCTCAACGTGTCAATTGTTCATATTTTGGTTGTATTGTGTTGCTTGTGATAGAATCATAGATGTGGTAATTTATTGATCTCAATATCTAGTATTTTAATTGATTATTATAATCTTATGATTATCTATTTTATAAGATGTTGAATCATTTTGGATGATTTTCAAGTGCTTCAACTATTATATATTGAGCAAGTATGGTTAACATGTACCTGGAGTGGATACACGTACAAGATTATTTATCCACTTGATATACAGGTCTGATTTATTCTCCAATGGTGGTTAAACAAACATGTCACTATGGGCTTATGTGTTTGGTAGCTACTATTGCACTCAGTTGAGTGCAAAATGAGTGTATGTTTTCCCCTATGGTTTTGGATTTGAATCAATGGTGATTCAAGTATCCATGTGTTGTGGAAAACCAATAAATGTATATTTAATATTATAGTTGTTTATTTCCTATTTGCATGTAACTATATTTTAATTATAGAATTTTTGGGCATGAATAGTTTTTAATGCATTGGGAATCAAGAATACTGGGAAGAAAAGAAAGGGGAAAATATTATTTAACATGCATTAGGAATTTTATTTAAATTGTCACAACGAGTTAAAATTGTTATTCAAAAAATTTCCTTTACCTTCAAACAAATGGATTAAATTATTTAATTTCTAGAAATGGGAATTAATAGTGTTATTGTATTTACCCTTGAAAATAAAATGATTTAGGCACTTATAATTTAATGAAAATGATATTTTGTAAAATGAGAAATTAAAAAAGGGAAAAGAAAATAGAAATGGAAAAAGGGCATAAAAGAAAGATTGTCTTTTATTTTCTTTTTCTTTTTCTTTTTTGAGCATTTTTGCTCGCAAAACCCTCTCTCCCTTACATGAAAAATGGATGAATTTGAATGGAAATGTTTGTGAATGGATTTGTTTGGATAGGAGTTGGATTGCAAGAATCATGATTGAATGCAAGATCAATTGGCATGTAGATTGGCACCTCAAATTAAAGGAATTTGGTCATTTTTATTTGTTCATGATTGAGGTAATTTTCATCCTCTTCCCTTGTTTTGAATTATTTTATTGAAAGCTTCAATGGCGAGTGCAAAATAGCTAAAAAAAAAAAAAGCCTTTGTGATGGTGGAATGATCATAGTAAGTAAGAAAGGATGTGCAAATATAATACAAAGTAAAAAAGAAAAATATGTGAACACAAGAAAGGTGGTGTTGATTGCCCTTGAAAAACACAACCCCAAAATTTTTTGGAAGGAGCTACAACAAAAGAGAAGACAAATGGAAAATAATATCACAAGTTTACAATGGATTGATTATGTGAAGCTACTATATGAGTGTGACCAAGATAAACATAGACCTCTAGTAATCAATGCAATGGTTGATCTTTTCTCCATTGAAGACAAATGGAAAATAATATCACAAGTTTACAATGGATTGATTATGTGAAGCTACTATATGAGTGTGACCAAGATAAACATAGACCTCTAGTAATCAATGCAATGGTTGATCTTTTCTCCATTGAAGATATCAATCATGGCATAAAAAGGTTGACAAAAGGGAAAGCACAGAATATTGTTAGGCTGCAAGCAAAACATTTAAAGTGGGGTATTGAGATCCTTGCACCATGTATAAGGTGCATCTTCAATAAGATTACTCAAGAGGGATTCTTGGAAGATTGGGCAATTAGTGTTGTTATCCCTATGTACAAAAGGGGTGACACCAATAACCCATCAAACTATTGTACTATTATGATCAGCCCTCTCCTTGGAAAACCTTTTGGAAGCATGGTTGAACATAGAAATAGTTGTTGAGCAGAAAAAGAGGGAAAAAGAGCTAAATGACATGCTAGTTTTGGAGTGTTTAAGAGTGAAACACTCCACTATTGATCATGGTGTTACCCTCAAATTATTGATTGAAAAAATATGGAACATACAAGGGGATGAGGATGTTTGTTGCTTTGTAGACTTTAAAAAAGTCTTTGACATGGTACCACAAGGCAAGTTGTGGAATAAAATGGAGGAACTGGGAGTTCCAAATGTGCTTACAACAAATATTCATAAGCTTTATGATCAGGTTAGGGCTAAAATCAAAACTAATGAGGGATCGTTAGAGTGCTTTGGCAATGATATTGACATCAAACAAGGTTGCCCACTCTCCCTGACATTATTTGGGCTATACATTGATAAGTTGAAAGAATGGATAGACAATTGGTGGGGAGGGAACTCAGCTGGCCAAATACATAATAAAATTACTCTTATACATGGATGATCTCATATTAATTGTTAAAACAACTCATGGTTTGAGAAAACACTTGAGAGCTCTTCAAACCTTTTGTCAAGAAGTCGAAATGCAAGTGAACACTAGCAAAACCAAAATAATGATATTTTCATTATGAAGAAAAAAGAAACAAATTTACCTTTTCTTTGAAGGCAACCCTTTTGGAAATAGTGGATGAGTACAAATATCTCAGGATTGATTTCCACAACAAACTCAAATAGGAAACATGCATAGTATAAATAAATCAAGGAGGTTGAAAAGCATTATACTCCCTACAAAATATATGTAAAAATACGAAGTTATAGGAATGGAAAACCAAGAGAATGCTTTCCAACTTGTTACTTCAATGATTCTCTACGGGTGTGAAATTTGGGGCAAACATGTCAAATCAAAAGTGGAGACAAGTTGAAAGAATCTAAAAGCATCTAATCATAAGTAGCCTTAAAATTAAGACTTGCATTCATTATGAGATTTTATTGGCTGAAGCAAATACCTTCCCTTTGGAGGCATCGACGATGGTCCAATCATTTACCTACAAAAGGCCCGAAGTATGGAGAACCATTGTTGGCCTAAGCTAATTGTGAAGGAAGAGCTAACTAGAAGAAAGAACACACAGATGAAACAAAATGACAAATGGATGAAAAAGTGGGATGTTAATATGCATAAATGTCCAAACACAAATGAAGAAATAAAAAAGTATGTGAGAAAAATTTAAGAAAGCTATATAGACAACAAATAAAGTGAAAAAAAACCTACTATATCAAAGAATTTAACGCTTCAAGGAACCATGAGGGAAAAGCCTACATAGGAGTGAATATTAAGTGGAAAGCAAAATCATTGATAGCCCAAATAAGGACTAGTTCTCATCATCTTAGATATGAAAATGGCTGATGGGTGCTACCTAAAAAGGAGTGGAAAAAAGAATATGTTGATTTTGCAACAAGGGAATGGTGAAGACAGAATGGAACTTCGCCATGGAGCGCCTAGTGTAGAGAGACATGTGTCAACTATGGCATCTTGCAAGTTGATAATTTAAGTACCTTGTTTGAGGAGGCAAGGTTGAACAAAACTACAAACTTCATCATCAAAATCCACTACAACAAATCTAATCTCGAGAGGAATTTACAAACTTTATAGGGTGTCTTTATTGGTCGGTCATGTGCTGCTTTTGGATCCCTTAGGTTGCTTTGACCTCATGGACATTATTAAACATTCATTCATTCAATCACATGAACGAGTGTTAAGTGGATCATTTGTGGTCAAGAGTAGTAATTTACAAATGAGAGTTGAGCTCTTGTAAATCACTCCTATTGAAATATGGATTGATGAAGAGACTCAAAAATAAATTCACATATTTTGATACATTAATGAAAATGTAAATATAATATGATATCTCAATTGTTGGCTTCAAGAATTCTCATACATGAAAATAATTAAAAATTCCTTTATGGATTTATGTAATTCAGAAACATAAGTAAACATAAAATGTGCACACAAAATGGCAAAACATCTAAAAAATTTGTGATCAGGTCATATAGCTTATATAAGAAACAAGTTGCCTTATTTCCAAAGAAAGTCCCCCTTGCATTGTAGGCGACTCATCTTTACCTTTAGGAAATAAGACCTGTATACTTTATATCATCGTATCAAACAAAATCAACTTCCATTTAACTACCTAACAATTTTTTTACGTTGCCATAACTAATAAATAGTCTCTAAAAATCGAACCGTTCTGGCATAGTAACTCATGATGCTGAGCGCACCTGCTTCTTCATTATAATGGCATCAATTGTCTTGTTCATATAAACACATTTTTAGATGCCTGATGCCAGATGGATAATATTCTACTTTATGCTTCACACCTCTTCCTGCACATAGGCACATGCCTGACGTAGTATATTATACTCTCACAGGAAAGCCAAGATCAGGCAGTTCATCGGCATGAGAAATTCTCTTATCAACGAGTACACCGAGAAATTTGGAAGTGTATTGCCATACTTTCAAAGTTTATTATTAAAACATACTCCGGTTTTATTGCAACAATTTTTCTCATGTTATGAATCTTGTAATGCACAATGCAATAAGCTAATAATATTAGGCTACTAAAATAATCAGTCATATTTGATGTACAGAATATAAATGATCCTGAATATTTATTTTTGCAAGTAATATCTGCCATGATAAACAAATGAGAATCCAGATAATGCATTATCTATGTTAACACATTCAAGTCTGAAGTTGCAGAATAAATCTTTATAGATGTAAGACGTTCAAGAGTCGCCATGCAGATAAAGCGGGTGGCTGATTCGCCTCGGACAGAAAATCTGATGATATTCAGCAAACAATTTCCATAATAGAATACAATTATAATAAGAATGATGGTAGTAATTAAGTTGGATAAAAGCACTGGCAGTGCCAGTTAGCTCCTATCAGTAAAAGAATCACCCAACAGTAGATCTTAGTTTTCAATGGCAACCTCGATATAAAATTCCATGACCAGAAATGAAATCTATATCAAAAACCAACTCTCTTGACTTAATGAAAGAGTTTATTAAAGGAGCTTAACTGATCTTATGGTAATTTATTGGCATTCTATCATTTCTTCACACATGCTTTACCATTGCTTGCAGCGAGAAAAAATGTCCGATATTATTGCTCTATTATACCAACCTACAATCTTCATCAAGTAAGAAACTGTGTGGACGCATCTTCAGAGTGTCCACCAGCAAGAGCCTAAACTTTAAGAAAACCAATAACTAAGTTTGACAATGGACATTTTTCTGAGCAAGTATGAATCGCTAGATTACAGCATTTGCTTGTACCATTTTTCAAGGATTAAAAGCCATCCAATTATACCGATTCAGTATCACCACCTCTGAAACATCTGTATACTCCGAGTGATAATCTCCCATATTAGGTCTCAACAAAGGGTAGGAAAAATAGACACCAAAACCAACACCATATGATTAACTCCATGAAAGATATTTTCAGAGAATTCGCTGATCCTTTTTCCTTTCCCTTAAATCGAGCTCTTATTATCTGAACCACAAGTTATGGATGTCTTGGCAGTCCTCTGAATATGGATTCTAAAAACAACCAAAGCTTATCCATATTAACAAAATGAATTGACGAGCAGATTGGTAAGCTAGGAAGATGACTTGTACTCCTGAACTTAAGCTCCCTTGGAAGTAGCAACTACAATGCATAGAAGCTGACCATCTCAGCAACAAGAACAATGTGGCAATCAGCCTAATATTCACATATAAATTTATTCTTGACCAATATCACTGTGAGGAGAGAGCCGATGAACAATATCTCCGAGTACAGACTGTGCAGCTAAAAAGTCTTCCCGGAGGCGGACATTGTATTCATACAAATGTCTAAGATATGTCTGCGTTGATGCAATATCCATCTGCTGATCTGTAGGAATATCTGTAGTAAAGATTATATCACAATTATAGCTGTAATCTCAGATAAATCTCAAAAAAGAAGTTAAAAAAGAATGACTTAAACATTAGTTATCTCATTGAGGATCAATATCTGTGTGCAGTTTATATCAATGTAACATAAGGTGACACCAAGCAGGAAAAAAAGAAGCTTCATAGCTGTTCACTTATAAAGGATTTGAGTATTAAAATGAAAGAATATTAGATCAAAATTGAACTCTTGGCAGGAGACGTCTTTTACACCAAAAGGTCCGAGTGAGCAAGATATTGTACCACACCATATTCAATAAGTGTGCTTTAGATGACAGTTCAAATAAGGGTTCCACCTAACCACCAGATAAAGGATTTCAGCCACACCAATGCTATTCATAGAGCTAAATGATAGGGCACTTAATTTCAGGCAGCCAACATAAACGTTAGCCTGAAATGGAAAACTGTCTCAAGTATAGACACATTGAGAGCTTAAACCAAGAAATAGTTAACATTTCCACATATGAGATGGGACATTAATCTGGACTTGGACACACTACACAAAGAATTACTAATATTAATTACACATGCAAAGAAGGATAATGGGTTTTGAGATGTGCTAGATTTCTTGGACCTGGAACAAAATAAATAATCGCACCAAATACCTTTATTGTGCTTCACAATGCATGTAATCCATGATATATAAACCAAACTAATAACATTCATGATAGTAAACAATACTAGAATGATGTTCATTATTAGACCGGCTAGAACAAGATGAGAAGGTGAATGAGCCCCTTGGCAACCAGAGATATCCACAAGGAAGTGGAATCAGAAAATGAAAAGCATGCATCATAAAGAAGAAAGAATATCTTAAGATGATAAAAGTAAGATACAGAAAGTTGGATAAGGATGTCACAACCATATCTTATCCTTAGGAAAGCATTTAAGGCTGAGGAGGATGATGAAGGCTTTCATGAGGAAGCTAGGAGTTTCCATGGAGGTTATCAAAGCAAGGGAAAAGTTGAGAAAAGATGATAAAATAAGATTCAGCAAGTTGGATGAGGATGTTACAACCATCTCTTATCCTTGGGAGAGCATATAAGGCTGAGAAGGATCATGAAGGCTTTCGTGAGGAAGCTAGGAGTTTCCATGGAGGTTCTCAAAGAAAGTGGAGAGTTGAGAGAAGAACCGCCTCAAGAACAATAGAAAGAGCAGCCCATTGCCAGCCAAGCACCCCCAAATCAACTTCTATTGAGAGAAGAGGCCGAGATAAAAATTCAACTTTATGAAATTATATCCTACTTTTCATGAAAAGGAAAGGTCAACTACTTGACAATATTTTAGGAAAAAACAAGGCCAAAGTGTGCAAAGATTATACAACTAAATTTAGCAAAGATGCACCTAATTGTGATATCGTGATAAAGCATACTGTAGAGTTTCACAATAATTCTAGGAAACCTGTGTTTGTTGGCCAAGCCTAAAGACATAGACAAGGACTGTTCCCTAGCCAGTCATCTAGAGATGGAAAAGAAGGTGAGTCAGCTGAATCTTCTTCCCATGTGTAAAAACAAGGTGGTTCCAAGCCAAAAGGGAAAAGTAAGCGCAATGCTACTATACTTTTGCAAAGAAAGAGTCTAAATAGCTTTGTGATAGTTGTGGTGTTGATGACCACAAAATGATGAATGGTGGAAATTACATTCAAAATTACATCCTTACAATAAAAAGCAGGGGCTATGACTTCTTTGTAAGGAGCGAGGCTCATGCTACTATACTTTCAAGATTTCTAGTGCTTCCATCTAAAGAGAGGTATGCTTAGTAGCAATGAGGCGCATGATAAAGGTGAAACCATGAACTTACTAAACTCTTCCCAATTAAAATTAAAAGTTAAAAGGTAAAATTTCATGCTCTTTTAATTATTGTTCACAAGCGAATTTGTTTTCCAAAGAGATAGTAGACAAGCTTATGTTGGATACATATGACCATCTTAATCCTTATTTATTGGGTTCATGGAAGCAGTAACTAGAGAAAGAGGTTACCAAACAATACAAATTAAGTTTGGATTAATGAACATTTCATTGCTTAGACTGTTGTCAAATGCTGTTGTTCTTGTTTGTGATCTACAGCAGCCCACACGTACATGAGAGATGCTATTGTCATAAGAAGAGCCAACAAGTATAATTTTGTCAAAGAAGGGTAAAATTACATTGCAAAAGCAAATGAAGTTAAAACATAAATCTCCTTGATGAGTGTGAATCATGCCAAAAAATCGATCAATGATAGTGGGAAGTTTGCTTTGCTTCTTTGAAAAGATAAGAAGGATAATGAGATAGTTGAATATAAAGATTATCTTATAGCATCTCTACTAACAAAGATCAAAAGAAAATAGACGAGTTATAGCAATTTAAAAAGTGCTTCCAAGAACCTAGGGATACACTGACAAGGAGAGTAGTTGAGTGTTGGAGTATTAGATCTAATTGCTACCAGATTGTCCTCTCCTCAACATAGGTCTCTATTAGACACCATTGATGGAAGCCAATGAGGTAAAGAAAATTTACAAGCTTTGTTGGATCAAGTTATAAGCCAGTTTGTTCTTCTCCAAGTGGTTCTCCTTTTGTTATCATGCTTAAAACCTATGGTTTATGAAGGATATGTATTGAAATAAGATAACCCTTGAGGATAAGTACACTCTCCATGGGTTCATAATTTGTTAGACCAACTTTAGCATACTAAGTACTCTACAAAGTTGGATTTCAAATCTAGGTATTGTCAAGTGTCATGTCCCCAAAATAGCAATACCATAAAGACCAAGTGTTAAAATGCAAATAAATTAATAAATAAAATAAATAGCAATATTAAGATTAAATATAAAATAAATGTGCACCATATCAATATAAACATATATAAATAACAAATATAATAATAATATATAGGCAGATTTGTCATGTCCCCGAAATAGCAATACCATAAAGACCAAGTGTTAAAATACAAATAAATTAATAAATAAAATAAATAGCAATATTAATATTAAATATAAAATAAATGTGTACCATATCAATATATAAATATGAAATAACAAATATAATAATAATATATAGGCAAATTATTGTTATTACATTCTAGTATTAAATAACTTAATATCAATAATAATAATAAATAAATATTATAATCATTACACATCAAAGATTGTAATACATTAGAAAAAAATAATAATAAGATATTAGCAAATTGGTTTTATTATTATACTTTAATGTTAAAATATGTTCAATAAAACATCAAAATAAAATAATAAAATAAATATATAATCTGAAATATCATAATTACTAGTAATAATATATTATTTTCAAAAATAGATATTATTGTGATAATAAGCCTTTAAAGGCAGCAATTAAATCTAACAAACGGATGTATTTTATGAAAAGTCACCTCTTTCACCAAACAATACATTCCCCCCATGAGTCACCTACCTTGAATGGTATAAATAGAAGGAAAGAAAATCAGGAAGAGGGGGAAAATTTGAGAAATACGATCTGCAATTCAGAACAGCAGCAACAATGTTATGCATTGGAATACAGTCATTTAATATATATATATATATATATATATATATAATAGGCATACAAGTATATGCATAGATATAGATAAATTTTATAATGAATAATATGCAATGAGTAAAGAATATATATGAATAAGGAAAGAATAATTATATACATACAGGATTCTGCAATAATGATACTTATAAGTAATGATGACTCTTTAATATAAACATAAGTAGATTATGTATATTTATGAATTGTCCCCATCCTATGATCAATCCAATATAAGGTTGAAGGAAGACGATTAAGGAATAAAGAGTCATGGGAAGATATAGCCGATCAGATGAGACTACTCACTTAGCTTTGATATTTAATTGTCCTCAATCTGACATAACAATGTTGCATGAACCTTGTATGCCCAACCGATCTGTTTATTATTAAAAATAATTGATATGCTTTATTCATTGGAATGCACACAGTCATCTCTGATGTGTTGGAACTTGGAACCATTCCTTCTTGAGTGTCGAATTTGGAAATAGACTCATTATACTGGTAATTGGCATTGAACTTAGGCGAACTGTGTAGTCCTTGACTGATCAAAGGCCAAATGGTTTGTCTTCTATAGATATGGCTCTAATGATGATTAATTTGCATTTATATTTGATTTTTACAAATATTGGACTTGTCGGATGTATTGAATTGCAAAAGAACATAATGAACATGTAGACACGAATATTGCTTAATTTAGTTTTGTATTCTGATATACCTTCATATTAGGACTCAAGGAACTGTTTGATCATATTAAATACTCTTATTGCATAATATGTGTAAATACAAATGAAGTACTAATGATTGCATATCAGTTGTCTGAATTGTGTTTGTAATCTCGCCAGGAGAGTTGAGTCATGACCTATAAGGTTTGTCTAAAAACCCCATCCAGGTTCTGCCCCGTTGGCCTAAAGCAAGGGTTGGGCAATCTGCCCCACTGGCTCGGTGCAAAGGTTGGGTCATGGAGGGATGGGGGTTTCACCTAGACATTCTGCCCCGTTGGCCCTAGACAAGGGTTGGGCAATATGAGGTGGTAGACCATTGGCCCTTAGGGATTCTCCTCTCCTGATGGGTTAAGTGACTCCTCTTATGTCTTCATGATTGTTTTTATGATTATGTTTATATTTTGGATATCTAGATATTATTGCTAACAATTATATGTGTATGTGGAAATGTTATCAAATTGGTGAATGCAGATTTCAATCCAAGATTATTTCACTAGAGAAACACCTTCCTTTTGAAAAGAGGAACTCCTAAACCTAATCTACAAGCGAATTCTAGGGAAAATCGGGTAAGGGACATTACAAAATTATAGTTATTACATTCTAGTATTAAATAACTTAATATCAAAAATAATAATAATAAATAAATATTATAATCATTACACATCAAAGATTGTAATACATTAGAATAAAATAATAATAAGATATTAGCAAATTGGTTTTATTATTATACTTTAATGTTAAAATATGTTCAATAAAACATCAAAATAAAATAATAAAATAAGTATATAATCTAAAATATCATAATTATTAGTAATAATATATTATTTTCAAAAATAATATTATTGTGATAATAAGCCTTTAAAGGCAACAATTAAATCTAACAAAGGGATATATTTTATGAAAAGTCACCTCCTTCACCAAACAATACATTCCCCCCATGAGTCACCTACCTTGAATGGTATAAAGAGAAGGAAGGAAAATAAGGAAGAGGGAAAAACATGGAGAAGTAGAACAGCAGCATCAATGATTGTTATGCATTGGAATATAGTCATTTAATATATATATATATATATATTATTTAATAGGCATACAAGTATATATGCATAGATATAGATAAATTTTATAATGAATAAATAATATATATGAATAAGGAAAGAATAATTATATAAACATATATATATATATGAATACTAATGGATACATGCATATATATATACATACACGATTATGCAATAATGATACTTATAAGTAATGATGATTCTTTAATATAAACATAAGTAGATTATGTATATTTATGAGTTGTCCTCATCCTATGATGAATTCAGTATAAAGTTGAAAGAGGCGAGTAAAAAAACATGGAGAGATATAGCAACTCAGGTGATGTACTCACTTAGCAATAATATTTAGCATATTTTGAATATAAGAAATCGATATTGCTAATCTAATTATTGACATAATGCTTTCTTTAATCTTATCATAATGAGAATTATTCTAAGAAATGATGAACTTAAAGAACCATTGATAAATGAAGATATATTTGATTATAGGCATGAAATAAATCTTGGATGAATGTAAATATAGCTGATTGTGTAAAGATTGTCTTCTTTGTGCTTGTAACCATATCAGGAAGGGTGAACCATGGTTTAAGTAGATTGTCAAAAAACCCCACTTTCAGCCCCTTAGGCCCTAGACAAGGGATTGGGCCTTGCAGCCCCTTAGGCCCTTGACTAGGGATTGGGTTATAGAAGGTTGGGGGTCCCACCTAGGCTTCAGCCCCTTAGGCCCTAGAAAAGGGATTGGGCCTTGCAGCCCCTTAGGCCCTTGACTAGGGATTGGACGAATAGGAGGTGGTAGACCTTAGGCTACTTAAGGATTCCATGATTTCCTCTCCCCTTGATAGGATGAGTGTCTTCGAGGTGTTGCCATGAGTGGAGTATGCAAGTACTAAGCCACTAGGCAAGAAAGATTGGGATGGACAACCTCTTGAGCTTTATTTGAAGGCTTCAGGGCGGATCCACCCATGGCACTCCTCTTGCTTGTTAAATTGCATTTATGATTATGCTTATATTTTGGATATCTAGATATTAATGCTAACAAATATATGTGTGTGTGGAAATGTTGTTAATATGGTGAATGCAGATTTCAAATCAAAATTACTTAATTAAAAAGAACATTCATTTGGAAAGAAGAAACCCTAAACCTAATCAACAACTGAATTCTAGGGCAAACCGGGTAAGGGACATTACATCAAGTAAGAATCAAGAAAGAGAATTTGTAGAAAACAACATTCAAAACAAGCCAAGAATTGTACGAGTGGCTTGTACTTCCTTTTGATTGTGCAATGCACATGCTACTCTCATAGCATTGATGAATGCGGTGTTCCAAACATTCATAGTTTCCTGTGCCATTGTTTACTTGGATAAATCATAATATATTGGCTACGAGAGTTATGTTTAAGTTTGCAGTTCTCATTGTGTTCAAGCTCAAGCAGAGGTTCATGTGGTGTTTGCTAGTTCATGACATGAAAGAGATAAGAGGCCTCACAACATAAATGGTACCAAGAATGAGGTATTGAGACCATTCATAGATTCTTGTGTCATTGTTTACTTGGATAAATTTTAAGATATTGGTGTTTAGAGCTATATGTAAGTTTGCAAATCTAATTGTTTTCAAGCTCAAATAGAGGTTGAAGTGTTGTTTGCTACCTTATAACATGAAAGAGATAAAAAAATCTAGGGCATAAATGCCATTAAGACTGGAAACATTGCATCAAAAACAACTTATTTTAAATGGAAATTAAGCATAACAAGAAGAAAGATCAATCATGTTTCATTATCATGTTCCTATTTCATACATGATATTTGTTAGTACCAAATGAATAAAAGCTAACAATTAAGAAAATGTTTCATAGCAATGATAAAAATAGACGAATTTAATGCTCATAATGCCTAAAACACTTTGAAACTCATTCCATTTCATATATCAATGTTTACAACTAAGAGTAGAGATACAATAGTGCAAGTCAGTTACATCATATTTGGTGAATACATGATACATACAACTTCCACATGTTCACAATCATTACGGAATTAAGAACAAATGATTTATATTGTTTTAGGACACCCTAATCAGTCCTAGAACTTATTTAGAAGAAAAAACAAGCCCTTAACAAATTAGCCAAAATCAGCAATTAGTTGCATCTCAATAATATTTGAAAAATATGAATTTATAAACTGAAAAAGAGGGGATTAAGAGGCCTCAAAGATTACATCCATTGACTGAGTTGAAGCAGGGAAAATAACAGTAATAATATCAGCTTATGGGGTATCCCCTATTGAACCCCAAAAGTATGAGAACAGCCTATGTGCCCTCATTATGCTTGCAAATACAATCTTTCTTCACAACAATGCAGAAGCTATCATCATTTCTACAAGGTTAATCTGCACATCTTCTTACTTCTCCAGCTAAGGATTGAAGGGGTGTTAGTGCATTTATGAACTGCTATTGTAATCCCCACTCGTCAAACTAATTTTAATGGACCAAATTAGATACACCATTTATGTACTTGGGGATCCACGAGGTGTCATACACTGAATGAAGACCTGCCTTTGTATATAAGGTAGGCTTCAAGACTTCATGGAGGAACACTTTTTAATCTAGAGGAAAGTAGTGTGTGTACACCTTATTGAACAATATAAAAGGTAAATAGCAATAGCAATCTCCTTGGTGGCACTCACACACCAAATTAGTGTCCTTCTTGGGAGTGACCTTAAAAACTACTTTGACATAAAATTAAGACCACCCTAAATTCAAGAAGACATTGTATAAAAAGATAGGAGCATTGCCCTATCCACTACTTATTTATCATCTGCTAAAATAATAACTGATACACTCCTTGTACCATCATGTCTTGTGTGTCTCTCTTTGTCATTTTTATTATTATGTATTGTTGAAACCTGATAGCGTCGGTCAGATATAAATGATGATTGAATTTATTCATCATCATCATTTATATCAGATCACTCCATCCAAGCTTGACTTCGATCTATATTTTGAGAATATAAAATATATGTTTAAATCAGATTGATTTCCAGATTAATATCATTTATAATGATTCGCCCTTGGTCATCGATTATGTTCGGTTAAGGGACACTAACTAAGACACGTCCGCTCATGAGATGTGTCTCTCTAGATACGTGTCTCTCATGAGACGCGTCTCTCTAGATACGTGTCTCTCATGAGCTGTGTCTCCTGAAGGCGTGTCTCTCTAACCTGGACGTGACTCCCCCTCTCCATATTTATGGGAGTTCCAAACATCAAAGTAGATAATCGAAATCAATAAATAATCTGCTCTTGAAGATAGAACATCTACACAAAAAATTCTGACTTAGTATTTCATAGATACCTTAAGAATAACTTGACATCAACCTCCTTGTTTCTAGTTCATATTTAAGTATATAATCTGATAGATTTGGTCAATTTAACATGGTATCAGAGCCACGTTAGGAAGATCCAATTAAAAATATCAGATTATTCAAAATCGTATTTTCTTGAAATACTAACAGATTTGAAATAATAAGGCACATTCCATTCTTCATAATGTCAAGTGTGCTCAGATTTGAGGATCGTCTTGAAGGTGCAAACAACTTTACATCATGGAAATTCAGAATCATGATGATTCTAAAAGAAAATAAGTTAGACTCATTTGTGAAAGAAAACAAGAGAGAACCTGAGGATGATCCAGAGAAAACTCAATGGATTGAGAACAATGAGAAAGCTATGAACATTTTAGTAGATGCAGTTAGGGACCATATAGTACCTATTCTGTCAAAACATGAGACTACATACCTAATGTTTAAATCCCTTGAGAGCACCCTTGAAATAAACAACACCAGTAGGACCCTTGCTTTAAAGAGGCAACTTAACTATGTTCAAATAAACAAAGGAGAGTCTATTAATGCATACTTCATGAGAATCATTGAACTAAGAGATCAACTGTCAACAATTGGATATCAAATTGATAACAAGGAGTTAACACTAATAGCTCTAGGAGGCCTACCAAACTCATGGGAGTAATTTGTTCAAGGTATAAGTGCGAGATCTAAACTCACTAAATTTGATAGGCTGAGAACTGACTGCTTACAAGAAGAAACAAGACTCTCAACTAAAGGAAACAATCAGAAACCCATAGATGAGGATATTCATGTGCTAAACACAAATTCTCATAGAAGGGGTAAGAAGAATTCTTATGGGAAAGGGTCATTCAAAAGAAAAAGGAATTCTTATGGAAAAGGATCATTCAAGAAGAGGAAAGACATCTCTCAAATACAATGTTTCAGATGTGATCAATATGGACACTATGCAATGAAGTGCCCTGATAGAACAAAACAACAAGCATCCTTTGCTAAAGTTGGAAAAACAAATACAGACTGACTCTGAGAAATTTGTCTTCTACTCAGCACTATCAAGTCAAGTTTCAAACCAAGACAACAACTGGATCATTGATAGTGGTTCATCTATGCACATCACAGGATTCAGAGAACACCTAGATATTATGAAAGAAGAATCTGATGAAGAAGTGACTATTGGGGATGACTCTGCACATCCAGTAAGAGGGGTTGGAACTTGCACCATAAATTTGAAATTTGGCCTCTCTATACAACTCACCGGAGTATTGTTTGTACCAAGAATAAAAAGGAACCTAATATCCATTTCTGCTCTTGAAGACAGCGGATATAGGGTTACCTTTATGGATGGAAAAGTTCTGGCATAGCCAAAGAACTCAAATATAAAGAAAGCACAAACTATAGGAGTAAGACAAGGATATCTCTACAAACTATGCACGGTTTCTAATCAAGCTCTTATTCATGAGACCTCAAACTCAAATGAAATTTGGCATCGAAGATTAGGACATCTTCACTTCCGCGCCCTACCTTCTGTAGAAAGATTAGTAACAGGCTTGCCCAAACTAAAACAAATCACTGAAGGAGCATGCAGAGGGTGTGCCCTAGGAAAGAATACAAAGGGAACCTTCCAAAATAGTTTGAGTAAAACCAAAACTGTATTAGAATTAGTACACTCTGACTTATGTGGACCCATGTTTGTACCCTCCATGGCGGGATTCTTATATTATGTAATATTTGTAGATGACTTCTCTAGGAAGACCTGGATATATTTTCTTAAGTGTAAAGAGTCAATAGAAATCCTTAAAAGGTTTAAGGAGTTCAAAGCACTTATAGAAAACTTCTTCGAGAAGAAAATCAAAACCCTAAGAACAGATAATGGGAAGGAATACACCTCAGAAATCTTTAAGGAATTTTGTGTAAATGTTGGGATTAAGAGGGAGTTTACTGTAGCCTACAACTATCAACAAAATGGTGTTGCTGAGAGGAAAAATAGAACAATTGTAGAAGTTGCTAGAGCAATGTTGTTTGACCAAAACATTGAAACCTCATTTTGGGCAGAAGCCTCTAGGACAGCTGTCTACATCCAAAATAGATGTCCCCACTCACATCTAGATAACAAGACTCCTGAAGAAGCATTTACTGGTATAAAACCTGACATAAGTCACTTAAGGATCTTTGGTTGCCTTGTCTACATTCATGTACCTAAAGAAAAGAGATCCAAACTAGAACCTTCTGGAAAGAAAGGGGTATTTATGGGATATAGTGAAACCTCAAAAGCCTACAGAATATACATATCCGGGCAAAAACAAATTGAACTAAGTAGAGATGTCATATTTGAGGAAGACATTGCCTTTAAAAGGGCAAAGAGTTCAAGTGAGATAGAAATTCAAGACTCTCCTAAAGTCTTAGAAGAGGAGCTTGCTCCTGAGATCCAGAGGGGGTATCTTAAAGAAATCATTAGTGAAAACCAAACTGCTCCAGAAGAGGATCCAAATGACAACAGCAAGAAGAGACCACTTTGGGCTAGGAAGATGATTAAAGAAGCTGAGAATCATACAGCACCCAAAGGAACTTTTAGAGAAAGTAAGAGACCCAAAAGACTCTCAAGCTATGTTGCTATAATGAATGAGATCATTAATTCAGAACCTACTAGTGTTGCGGAAGCTTTCAAACATCAAGTGTGGAAAGATGCAATGATAGAAGAATATCAGTCCATTTTGAAAAAATGATGTATGGGATATAGTACCTAGGCCAAAAGAGAAATCTGTTGTCTCTACCAAATGGCTCTTCAAAATCAAACATGCTGCTGATGACAGTATAGAAAAACACAAGGCACATTTTGTGGCCAGAGGTTTCTCACAAAAGGAAGGTATTGATTATGAAGTGACATTTGCACCTGTTGCTCGGTACACCTCTGTGAGAGCGGTAATAGCTATTGCAGCAGCTAAAGGTTGGAAGATCCATCAAATGGATGTGAAAACTGCCTTCTTGAATGGAACCATTGAAGAAGAAGTCTATCTAGAGCAACCTAAAGGTTTTGTGATACATAAAACCGAATCACATGTATGCAGATTGAAGAAAGCTCTATATGGACTTAAACAAGCTCCTAGGGCCTGGTATGAAAGAATTGACAGCTATCTCTTGGGACTAGGATTTTCCAAGAATGATGCAGATCCAAATCTCTATTTTAAGGTAATTAAAGGTGATATGCTAATAATAATTTTATATGTTGATGACCTGCTGATAACAGGAGAAGATCACCTTATTGCTCAAAGTAAGAAGGACCTAACTTCAGAATTTGACATGAAAGACTTGGGCATTTTACGATACTTTCAAGGGTTAGAAGTCTGGCAGAAATCAGATGGCATAATCCTAAATCAAGGAAAGTACACTATTGATATTCTGAAGAGATTTGGGATGTTGGACTGTAGACCCATGTCTACACCTATGGAAACCAACTTACACAAATTGAAAGAAGCAGCAGCAAAATCAAAATTTGCAGATCCTACTCTCTATAGACAGATAATTGGATCATTAATGTACTTGGTTAACACCATACCTGATATTTGCTATGCAGTGAATGCCCTAAGCCAGTTCATGTGTGAACCAAAGGAAATTCACCTTGTTGCTATGAAACACATATTGAGATACCTTCAAGGTACTATTGGATATGGTCTCAAATACAGAAATGTCCAACTAGACTTACATGGATACTCTGATTCAGATTGGGCAGAAAGTGTAACCGATCGGAAAAGCGCATCAGGATGTTGCTTCAGTTTAGGATCGGCTATGATCTCTTGGATCAGCAGGAAACAGTCTTCAGTGGCACAAAGCTCAACAGAAGCTGAATATATTGTAGCCTCTATGGGAGCAAGAGAAGCAGTATGGCTCCGGAAATTGCTTGTGGGATTATTTGGTGAGCCCCTGAATCCTTCTATTATCCACTGTGATAATCAGAGTTGCATTAAGCTTTCAGTAAATCCAGTATTCCATGATAGATCTAAGCATATTGAGATCCCTTACCACTATGTAAGAGACATGGTAGAAAGGAAAGTGATCTAGTTGGAGTATATTAGTACAAATGATCAAACAACAGACATTCTCACCAAGACTCTCTCCAGAGTTAAAGTTGAACACTTCAAGAAGAAACTTGGTATGGTTGAAATGTAATTTCTTATTGAGATTGAGATTCAAATTGTTTATTTTGTACTAATATATGTAAAAGATGTTTAATGTGTAAACTCTTTTGTCATGTGTGTGACTCCATGACTTTATGGGCCCTCTCCCCCCCTGTGTACATTATTAAAGGTGACGATCTTTCTAATAATGAACACTTGTATTTGACATTGTAAAGTGACGACTCTACAATGATTAGTTGAACTATCATGATAGATATCATGTGACTTGATATCAGTTGAAGATCATTATGATCCTTATGAGATAATCATGGTGGATAAATATATCTGTGGATATGCCATGAATTATTATGGTAGGCATCATGAGACTTGATGTCAAGTGCACATACCATAATTAAGATGTGTTGTGAAGAATGTCATGTGGCTTGACACTTTTAGAAGCATTCTATATCTTCTAATATCACGAGTTAGGTGATATCACTATATACTTGGTTGGAGTTATCTTCCCTAGCTAAGAGGGAGTGTTGAACCCTGATAGCGTAGGTCAGATATAAATGATGATTGAATTTATTCATCATCATCATTTATATCAGATTGCTCCATCCAAGCTTGACTTCGATCTATATTTTGAGAATATAAAATATATGTTTAAATCAGATCAATTTCCAGATTAATATCATTTATAATGATTCGCCCTTGGTCATCGATTATGTTCGGTTAAGGGACACTAACTAAGACACGTCCACTCATGAGACGTGTCTCTCTAGATACATGTCTCTCATGAGACGCATCTCCTGAAGGAGTGTCTCTCTAACCTGGACGTGACTCCCCCTCTCCATATTTATGGGAGTTCCAAACATCAAAGCAGATAATCGAAACCAATAAATAATCTGCTCTTGAAGATAGAACATCTACACAGAAAATTCTGACTTAGTATTTCATAGATACCTTAAGAATAACTTGACATCAACCTCCTTGTTTCTAGTTCAGATTTAAGTATATAATCTGATAGATTTGATCAATTTAACATGTATCTTTTTATTGATCCAAATTGCAGCATTAAGTGTTAACAAAATTCGGCAAATCATGATTCTCATGTAGACCAAAATATAGCTTGTTCAACAGTTACTAAATATCATTTCCCATCAAGTATCAACCCAAAAATGGAAAAAGACAGACAGTAAAAGTGGTCCACGAGGGAAGAAGCATGTTTAAGGTGATCCAGACTTCTTGAATATTAAATTCAATTTAGTCAACTCCTAAAAATGTAAAGTTCTGTGGATGGTAGTGGAATCATCAGTTCAAGCAGGTGTCAGTTGTGCAACAACCAATTTATGCAGTCAATGGTTGCATAAACACCAGTTTATCCAGGCATTGGGTTGCATAACCACTGATCTTTAGGGGTGGTTGTGGCAGTTACATTTTCAACACCTAAATAGTGCAGGGCTTTTGTTTCTGCCAACTATGTAATACAGTAGTTTCATCGCATGATAAAGAATGGTTAAATGGCTACAAACGGTGTCTCTTCCCTTCCTGAATTGTTCCATTTTCTTTCTCAAGATTCCAGAGATGTGGAAATGCTTGAGAGCCCTACGGAACTACTGTAATGAGGTCAGTTGAGTAAGATTTGATTTACTCCAACCTAGAGTGCATTGGAGAGTAGGAGTGTGAATAGGCAGTACCATGAGAAACTTCAAGAGCATGTATAGGTGTTTGGGTATGTTGTTCATGGAAAGAATGTCCATAAGGCTTCAAGAAAGTAGTAAACATGTCATAGCTAAAAGAGATGGTGGCATGAGGAGGATTTTCCTCACTCTTCAAGATTTTTCTCCCTCGGTCAAATGTTGTTTTGTCCTCTATCATTTTTATTTCTTGCTCTTGTTTATAAGATTTGTTCTTCCTCTTCTTAGAGTACATTTAATGCAAATCTAAAAAGATAAAGACTGCTTTTTCCTTCATTTGCATACAGAACAACTTATCCAATCAGTCTATATTCTAACTAAATGAAGAGTCATGGTGGTGAATTTAACTAAAGGAATATCCATATTAATTACTAATCATGTATGATGATTGCTATGGTGTGCTAATGGAGTATAATAGTTTTGAAAATGAATGTATTATCAATTGCCTTGGAAAGAGTTAAAATGGATTCTCAAGTACAAAAGAGCAGAGTTTCTCAAGAAAAACAATATTTATCAAATAAGTTTTAATACTTTTCTGAAAAGATAATTTACTGTGGAGCCACCTATATAAAGTCACCCTTGCTAATAAGTTTTAATACTTTTCTGAAAAGATAATTTACTGTGGAGCCACCTATATAAAGTCACCCATGCTAAACAAAATTAAAAAGTAAAATCGCTGACATTATTTAGCTTGACACTAGAAATCTTTGATGGACATAGCAACAATGACAGTAAGGAGAATCGGACATAATTACATTTACTAGAATAATGGATCATATTAGCATACAAATGTGTGATTGTGGTGTATATTGTAATATTCTATTTTCATTTCTTCCATTCATGAGAACTCAGTAATCAATAATTCAATGAATATTTTTTTTAAATATTCAATGTTCACACATAGGCTATTGCACCAATTGTTTAATGTTTGATCAATACTTGTCTACTATATTTTTGATACTGTATTGGGTATTTCACTATAAGCAGGCATTTCTGTTAGTTTACTTTAAAAGATGTTTCTTTTTTACCAGATCTCACTGAACATCCCTTGAAAAGTTCCTATAGTATCCACAACAAAAATGCATCCACTGAAAATTTGGATCAACTTAGTTTTAAAACTCCTTACAGCTAATAAATCACATGGGATTTGAGCAATGACAAAACTACCTTTACATACTAGGTACTAGATTCTAGTACTCTAGGTTGCCCGAGACTTGAACCTGGAGCATATCGGATGAGGCGGATTACCTGCTCCTTTCATAAGAGCAAGAAATATCTCCCCAAACCGTGCTTGTGATTTTCATTGCTTCTGTCTTACCTAATTTTAAATAATGATCTTGGGAACAAGCCTCATCTATGTCCTTGGTTTTGGCCACCAAAACAAGTCTTTTAGGTGTCCAAACAGCCCACCAATGAATTTACAACTACCTCCCAATCCATAACATATTTGTCCAGCTGAACCACCTTCTTTCTAAACTCACTTGTGTACTCTTGCATTTTAAAGCTGGTTTGTGGAGAGGGGGTGCAAGTATCCAAAGGGACATTGGCCCTAGCATAGGTTTAGAAAGAAGGCAGTTCAGCTGGGAAAAATAATTGAAGGATAGTCCCACTAACGCTTGTGCTAGGTCAGAGATGCAAGCACCAGCACAAATTTCCTCAAATACTAGAGGGCTCCAATTTATAGGGAAAACTAAGAGGGTCATCTTAAGAGGTGTGGAAGTGATCCCATGTCTTTGTGATCAACAAGGAATTATATGAGAGCTCAACAATTGGAAAACAAGGGTCTACAACACATGAAAAGGGGACACATAAATGAAATGTTAGGTGACCAAGGATAAACATGGATAGATAAAGATAAACAAGGGCTGGACAAGAGCTAAACAAGCGTAATAAACAAATGCAAAGTGGACACCTAAATAAATGAAAAATGTAGTAAAAAAAGTTCCAAAGTATGCAATTTCTGTTATCACACCTTGCAAGAATTCTCATCTCACTCATAGTGGGATGCTTGAGCCACTTTTTTTAAATAGTGTTATTTTTGTTGAATCAATTCTCAACTCTCCATCTCCAACCACATTCTAGTAATAGGCAAATGATTGTTGTGTAAAATGGCATTTCTTCTTATTGAGAAAGAACTTATACTCCATCAAAGCTTGTTTCAAATGTACTAAATGTTCATCATAAGTCTCGTTGAAGCCAACATAGCATCCAACTAAACAATGTCAACAAGAATCTATGAATAATTTCAATACACTATTCATTAGCCTCACGAAAGTATCTATTACTCAATAATTGTTCTTGAACGATTAACAAATAGTAAACGAAAATACATAACATCAAATAACAAAATATATCAATTACTCATAACAATGCTCAAAAGATGTGTCATGTATTCATTCATAAGATATGCAATAGTTACAATATACATCCATGTATGCGGTCCCTAACTATCAATACAATAAGGAAATATATAGCAAGCCGACATTGGTTGAGAACATCAACCGATGGTAACTACCAATTGACAACCAACAGTCAAGGACTAATTACAAAACAACTTATTTATTTATTTATTTACCGACAACTACGTCAGCCCTCCCAAAAAGAAAGTCGTCTTCTAGACGACAACAAACAAAATTGGGAGTTGAACAACCCAAACTAAAACTATTGAGAAGGGGGATGAGAAGACATCCATGGATGTACAGACGATGTAGGGGTGGACATCGAGGAGTGTAGCTGTCGAAGCCTATGGACCTCCTCTATGCATAGCTTCAAGTGTTGGTCTGCTACCATTTTGCATTCTCTTGTTCTCTTCACCATCTGTGCAACCTCCACCAACTGATGTTTGGTCTGTTCAATCTCTTTTTCCTTCTTCGCCAACTTGGCCTCCACGGTTGTCACTCTATGCTCAATCTCCTCCTCCTCCTCTACCAACTTGGCCTCCACGACTGTCACTCTAGCCAGTTTGGTGGCAGTGAGCTAAGTTTGTTGAGCCAATTATTCTTGGAATTTATGTGTGCACGCAGCCAACTCATCTTGTACTTTTTGTACCATTTGAAGGGCCTCATTCTTCTGTTGTGTAAGCTCATCAATGGAGGTGGTCTAACGCTTCAACCTATAACACACATCTCTAAAGGAGGCTTCTATGCCAAACCACGCTGAAATCACTCTAGCCTCCCTCCCCCCTACTGAAGGCTTGGTAGGGTGCCAAGTTGCCATCATCGTCGGAGTCTCTACTCCAAGCCATCCCCAAGAAGTGAACCAGTGAGTAAACTCCCCTCCAAACTCTGTATACACAAATGCCAATATGCGCTAGGCTTCTCTTGCCACCAGTAGAGACTATCCTATGTAAAGTCGTTTGGATGTCTCCAACCTCCTACGTCATCACCGCCATAGACTAGAGATCCTATATAAATATCGTTGGGTCGTGCCAAATGGGTCTGTCTCGTCAAGCTTCGCAATCTCAATGATTATACCCTCAAACTCACTTTACTCCTCTTTTTGATCCTCACACGATGGGTTAGGCGATGGAAACTCCTATGTAACCGAAGGTGGTCGTGGTACCTAAGGGGGTCCCCCAATCTCCTAAGTGTGTATAACATTCGGCGAGTTTTCCTGTGAAGGGATAGGCTCTGCATCGTCAACAACCATGACTGAATGATCAGTGTCCTACAACTCAAGTCCCTCGGCCATGACTCCTAAAGAACTCAATGAAGGAAATGTTGGTACCTACAATAGCATCCAAAGTCTAGCCAACGTGTTAGGATTTTCTAACAAAATAAGGGAGTTAAATTACCAATTATAATGCAAACGTAAATGACAGAACAAAGATATAGATTCAAAGAGACGCAAGACAACAATTTTAACGTGGTTCACCCTTTGGGCTACGTCTACAAACAATAGTCCAGGTTTTATTAAGCTTCCAGCCAAATACAAATTACAAATAACCTAAAGCAAAATGCTACAACGCGCAACATCAAACTATGCTCAAATTTTTCTCACGCACTAAAGCATGTTACACACCAAACCAACGGTACACTTTTACTTGCAATGTTGCAAGTTCGATTCTCTTAACCGCAACTTTTTGTCTTCATTTGTGTGCGACTTGCTACTTGTTCCAACTTCACATTGTGTGACTATTGGTGTTCCAATCCGCAACAAAAAATAGTTAATTTCCGAGAAGTTATTAAACTATTTCATAAAAGAATTTATTAACAAACTTCCTTTAATAAAAATGGTGAATTTTTGCTTCAGGGGCACTACCCCCAGACTCCCACCATGGGCTCCACCCCCAGGCCCCCACCAGGGGGGTGGTCCCCCCGAACCCCGCAGGAGGGCCTCTACCCCCCTTCACTCCCACATTAATTAATTCGAACCCCGCAGGAGGGCCTCTACCCCCCTTCACTCCCACATTAATTAATTTGGGGGGAAATCGCACCAAGCAAAGTAACAAAAATCTTAACTCCAAAGTTTAATCAAGCTCCACAAACCAACAACCTCCCACTTGGAGATTGATCAAACTCCACACTAAACCATCTCCCACTTGGAGACTAATCTCATAGCACCACTACCCCAATAGTTCCCATTAGAATTGACACCCCTGGACATAGATGTTTTTATTTCATCCATTTTTAAGCTTGAAGACCAACGAAAGTTGAGGAGGAAATCAGCTTACACCGTGTTACCGCCTTAGTAAACATGTCCACTGGATTTTTACTTGTATGAGTCTTCTCTAGCTTTAACTATCCATCCTCCAATATTGATCGTATGAAATGATACCTCAATTGTATGTGTTTTGTTTTTGAATGCAGGGCAAAATTCTTGGCAAGATGAATGGCACTCTGGTTGTCCGTAAATAAATAATTATCAGCCTGCTATTTACCCAATTCCTCTAAGAAAAATTGCAACCAAATCATCTCCTTGCTTGCTTCTGTTACGGCAACATACTCTACCTCTGTCATTGATAAATTTTGACTGATTTTGCAAGGTGTTCATATGATTTAAGCCAATGACTATACCTTGATAGGATGGTGATGTCGTACACTATGTAACCCCTTCAAAACCTTTTGTCATACAATGTCCTTTTTTCGTATGATGCACCCTATTTTCTTCCATCATACGATGTCGTCCTTCCTTCTGCACAAACATCGTATGATGCAACATGAACGTCATACAACAAAATGTTGATGTCACCTCTATAGTACGTTCATCCTTATAGTGTAGTGAAAACTATTCAAACTTCTCAATTGTGTGATGTGAATAGTACCCTTCGAAATTGGAAGTTGTACGATATGGAGATATGGTGATCGTTCTTTCTCTGTCCTTTGTGAGCTTCCAAACACCATACTTTATGAATTAAAATTGGAATTCGTACCCTTTTATAATTAGATGTTCGTACTTTCTATTTTTTAATTGGTAACATTTTAATTTTTTCTAAATTTGATACTTTAATTTTCTTCCTTTTCAATATTTTAATAATTGCCAATTTGAAATATTTTAATATTTCCACCTTTTAGCTTTTTAATCTTTCCTAACTTCAATAATTTAATATTTTCCTCTTCGATAATTTCCACTTTGATATTTTACATTTTTCAAATCCAACACTTTAATAATTTTTTGCTTTTTATTTCTATCCTTTTTATTTTCCATCCTTTCTATTGAACATTTTCTTTTAATTTTCTTTTTGTAGCTTGGGGTCGCATACAGGTTTGCCATGGTCTTTTGTAGCATTCATACTCACAGCAGGTTCCGACATATTGTAAATCGAATATTTTTTCCAAAACGGGTGCATTTTGCATACCTTTAGCTTTTTGGTTGTCATCGATGTACATAACGCCTTGCTTGATACAATTTCACTTCATCTCCTTCGAGTGATGGGTGTGCCGCCAGATTGTGAATTGCAAGCCATAACCTATTGGAAGTTAGTCACAAAGGAGGCTTCATGTTATGGTCTAATGCCCACTTAATGATGTCTTCATTATATCCAGAGCGTTCTACTACAAAGTAGTTTTCAGCCATTAGTACTAGTCGTAGGCTAGGTCCTTCCTCCAAGTCTTATGAAAGTTCTTTCGTGGGCTTGTGCCATTCTTCTACAATCTTTCTTTTCTTCTAATCTTAGTCCACTTCGTAACTAATGTATCTTGTCCTTTGTCCTGAATAAGGTGCTTTCAGGTGCCATCCACCATGTAATTTGATCCATTCAGTAGGTAGTCCAAAAAATGCATTTGTTAAGTGCCTATGAACTCTTGGTATTGCCACACCTTCAAGTTCTTGTAGAATAGGTTTTACCATTACGCCTTCCAATCCTTTTGGTTCTCGCATGATAGGTTTCTTGTCCTTTCCTACATCATTCTCGTTTGCCATCCAGTCTACCATGTTGATTGCAATTGTTCTCTCCTTGTAAGATTTTAATTTTGATCTATTAATACTGTCTTTTAGTATAGTATCATCCAAATTCTCTAACTTGATAGCCCCATTATCAGAGACTTCTCAAATTTTAAAGGGACCGAGCCATCTCACTTTGAGTTTTCCTAGTTTTAACTCATTACAGTCGTTATACTTCAGAACTAACTAGCCAGGCTAGAAGTTTTCTCATTGAAGATGTTTGTCGTGCCAGAACTTCCTTCTTTTTTGTCTCACTTTCATTGCCCACTGGGCGAGCACTCTTTGTTCGTCAAGTTTGTTGAATTGGAAGTCATTCTTTCAAACTCTCTATATTGCCTAATCTATTCTTGACGACAATCCTTAGGCTCGATACCATGTACTCAACAAGGACAGCTTCTTGACCGTACATCAAGTGGAATGGTGTGTGTCCTATAGTCACCTTGTACGTCGTTCGATATGCCCATAGTACAGTTGGCATTTTCTCTTACCGGTTTGCTTCTTCGATGCTACATGACTTATGGATGACATAGACGAGTACTTTATTTGTAGATTATGCATGTCCATTCGCTCTCAAGTAGTACAAGCTTGATAGCTTATGAAAAATATGAAACTCCACCATTAGACGAATGACGTGGTTCACGAAGTGTCCTCCCCTATCACTGGTTATCTATATTGGAATGTCGTACCTTGTGACGATTTGCTCGTAGATCAATCTCGCCATACTAACTGTCGTGTTGTCTGTTGGCGTTTCAAATTACACCTCTGGAATGCGTTTTGGAAACGAACAGCTATGTGCAGTAAACTGCTCTTCGAATTAGGAGGGGAAGCTCCCTCTTTTGCTGTGTTGCATAAAGTAAGTAAACTAAAACTAATTTTTGCCTATCTTTTTGATTTAGCTGCGAGAACACAAGGTTATAGAACTCTAGATGTTGCAGCTGAGGTTTTCCCTTTAATGAAACTTGACAACTACAACTTAACTTACGCTAAAACGTTTCTATCCTCTCAAGTAAATGCAGAGCAAAAGAGTTTAGAAATGGACGAGGTTGATTTTCTGACAAATATACTTGAATAAACTTTCCTCTACATCTACTAAATTTCAATGCAAGCTGAAAAAGGAGATCATTAAAGTATTACGGAAATATGAGACTTTATTTCAAGGGCAGCAAAGCAAGCTTCAAGATTTTATTTCCTCACACTTCTAGCACAAAACAATAAACGAAAATCTGAGATATTTATATCGAGGCAGCAAAGCACACTCAGGATTTTATTTACTCAAACTTTTGGCACAAAGATTACAATTCTAGAACAGCAAGTTGTAGCAAAATACTTGCAACATGCGAGCAACCAGTATTACAATTGACACATAACACATGCACTAAACAAGGATTTGCAGCTAACGAGGCATGCAAACTTGCTCTTTACACAAAGTGAACTGACACTAAACGATAACAAACATGAAGGCATAAGCTCAACGATTTTGTTATCACAAGCACGGTTAAAGAAAAATGAGCAAACACTGCTCTTATTTATAACCAAGCAGAGGAGTAGGGAACCCTAAAATCTCCTTGCTTTTACAACTACTGCTTGCCAACATGCAAAGCTTTATTTCTAATCCTAAAAAAGATAAAACATCTAAACCCTAGAAAGCATCTAAAAAGGGAAAGTGCCAACTCGTTACAACTATTACAACTATTTTCTTTCTATCCTCAAAGAATGGATAAAAATTAAGACAAGAATAGAAAGAAAGGGTGGAAGAAGCTTCTACAAGAAAGCTGATTTAAATCTCGATCACATCCGCTAAAAAGCGAGCAACTGCCTCTCTATCAGGAGTG
This sequence comes from Sequoiadendron giganteum, assembly GCA_007115665.2. Lineage (NCBI taxonomy): Eukaryota > Viridiplantae > Streptophyta > Pinopsida > Cupressales > Cupressaceae > Sequoiadendron > Sequoiadendron giganteum. The sequence continues at coordinate 568,246,633 of CM021101.1, read as the reverse complement.
TTAATACTATTAATAGCAAAATGCCGTTTTTCCAAGATTTCTTCGCCATCCTCAATAGATCTTAAGAAATCTTGACTCTCATTGGCCGCTTTCTCGAACTGTGCTGACATCATGGAAAACATCTTCATTCTTCCAACACTACCATCGCTGCCATGCAAGATACTTTGAAACTCTGCTTGGACTACGTCAAGCCCAATGTATGAACCATCCTCGAGGCAATACTGACAAGGAATTGCTGCAGCAAATTCTCTAATGAACTTAAGAGTATCAATGACTCTTTGCCTATACACTGCAAACTCCTTAGATATTCTAACATATGTATTTACCTTGAAAAGGTGACCTCCTTTCCACTCCAGGATCTTTCTTTTGTGTTTTCTTGCCATTGTAGAGCCATAAGCCATCTCTAAATCTGCAATTATGATTTCGTGCATAGGCTTGAACTCGGCTATCAACTGCTCAAAATCCTGGATACCTTGACGTAAGTCATGAGCTTTGTATCTCAACTGGAAGACCTGTGCTAGAATCTCTTCTCCTTTGACGATGAACTCTTCAATCCATTCCTGAGTTTGTTTTCCACAAATAACCAACTGCCTCAACTGCTGCTGATCAACTGGTGTTTCTAAAACTTGTGGCAGCAACTGTGTTGTTTGTGAAGTGCCTTGAACAAGATTTGATATATACAACCGAAGTTGACGATTTTCAACCTTGAGGACTGCCTTGTCTTCTCCATCCTTTTGCACTCTTTCTTGAATATTTTCAGTTACCATTTTAAACAAACTCATATCAGCATGTTGGGTACTTTTACCAAGGTTTGCTTTGACCATTATGAAATCATCAACATCCACCTCATCCCTGATTTTATCTTCAAGAGGCGTAGCTGTCTCCATGACCATTTCACCTTCAAGATTCCTCTCAAAATGCATTTGTTTCTTGGCCTTCTTCTTGGGTGCTTCTTGATATCTACTGAGGTCATCATCATTCACCTGATACGAAGGCCTTCTTCTTGTCCTTCCCAAGGAGCTCTCAAGCCAAGATGTGGTATCTCTACTAACATCCAAGGGAGGAATAATTGCAACATCGGCCTCTATCTCCTCGTCTTCCAAATCAATGTGAATTGGCGAAGACCTAGGAGATGGTAAAGGGTCTTGTATCAAAGGCTCATTTTGTACTTCTTCTTGAAGTATGGGCTCGGGTGGAGGAACTTTTGTTTCAGCTATAGGCTGCTCCTGTATAACAATTCCTGTGTAGTCCAACCTCCTCTTGGCACTCTTTGTTGATCTACTGCCCTTTGTAACCTCTTGAGATTGAACTTTTCATTTCATCTTCGTTTGAGCTTTTGAAGAAGAGGGAAGAGATGAATGTTTCTTTGGCGGCTCTGCTACCAGAATGGACTCCCTCCTCTTGAGGATTAAGAAAGTCTTGTTGTACTCTTACCACTTGTTGTGTCCTTTCTTCCACTGTAATGCATTCTTTGTTAGCCCAGTTGACCTATGGAAGAGGTTGATGTTCAACCTAATTTCTAGTATAGGCTGGGAGAATTACATCCCCGTCATCATCTGATAACCCTTCAATGTCTTCGGATAAACAATCTTTCATTTGGTGAAGGGTGAGCCTACTATTACTTCGCCTTCGCACCTCGTACTCGTCTTTGCAATTAGCCCAAAAGTCTTCAAGTGCGGGCACATGAGCATAGTTCTAACCAAGTTGTGCTACATAGACACCATGGGGATCATATGATCGTCTCTCGCTGAAAAGCTTGAGACCAAGTTTATCTAACTCATTACCCATTATTTTAGCGTCTGCGGATGATCTGCACCTGTAAATACCTAAAGCAAAAGGAAAGTTGAAGACTGGTTTCTTTTTGTTGCGCAGACGAGTGTGAACATCTAATACCTGTCTGAGAAATTCCATACACACGACTTCATCTGATGGATACCTTGGTAACATAAGAGGAGCTCCTGAATAGCCGTAAACCCTTAGGTAAGTGAAAGTGGCAAACTAAATAAACCAATCAGCCCATTCCGACATTGCTGCCCTGGCAATAGATGAGATCCAAACATGTAGTTCATTGTCCACGTCACGCACTGTGTAGATTAAGAATGCTTCATTCACTCTTTTGTAATGATGTGATGTTGTAGTGAACTCCAACTGAGTGTAGTATTTGTAGACATGTTGAACATTTAAAGAACCCTTCGTGTTTAACCCTTTGAATTTACCCTGATAGGCAACCAAGTAGACTAGGTAGGAGACCATGTGGAATGCATGTCTATTAAAATATTCAGTTATTTGATGGTGAAGGCAATCACTGATCAATGTAGGCCAGTCATAGAACTTTGTCTTCTTCATTATGTGAGGTATCACATAGAACATCCAAGGTTGAAACTTCGTTGCATCCGCTTGACCAGTAATCTGGTTAAGTAGGGTGATTATTATAGCAAATTCGTCCTTGAATTCTCCTCTCCCGACGTTCTTTGGCAATGTATTCTATTTATCTTTCAGCCACCTGTGTGCAATCTTCTTGCTATATTTTTCTTGATGCTCTTCCCATATCCTTTCACATTCTTCAATATTGATGGTGACGCTTCCAGGCCATGGTGGGATGGAGAAGCATTTCTCAATCATGTCTGGCTTTAAGCTGCATATGATTCTTCCATCAACTGATTGGATTTCCCTTGTGGCTAGATTATAATGCTTAATACAAGCAATTATGAATTCTAAACTCTGTACTGAGAAAGGTATGGACGTTGCTGCGAGAAGACCTGAATGGCCAAGATGCCTGATGGTGGTGTTGCTTGCATCTTCCAAAGGGCGTAGATTGAATACTGGCTTGATATGATGTAAGTCAGTCTCGGCTGTCTTTATGAAATCATGGTATAGTGCTGATTTGGTCTTGAACTCTGTAGGAATGTACTCCATTCTGCAAAACTTAAAGATTGACAGTAAACATGCTTAGGTTCTGACAAGTTTTGACGAACTTTCTAATTTTAGCTTGCTGATTTCTCTTCGTCAAACGGATGAAATTTTGAAATTTTTTCTGAGATATGGGTTTTGATTAGAATTTCGTTACAAGCCAACCCAAATCGTTCTTTTTTGAAAATTTGAAGTGAAGACTGAAAAAGCAGCAAACCCTAATTTTCTCCAAAAAAAAGCAGAAAAAGCTGGCATCTGGGTATTGTTCATGAGCATATTTTGGATGAACCCAGTTGATCAGATTTTGCAAACCCTGGCTTCTGACTAAAAAAGAAACCACTTTAAGTTTCTCTGAAAAAGCTATGATATGGGTTTTGTCCAGAGGAAGGTTTAGTATAGACCCAGAAGATTAGATATGGAAGAATTTGAAGTTTTCTCTGACATGCAAAATAAAAGCAACTGCTGCAACCTTGAGAAAATTCTTCAACAATTTGTCTAGAAGATAGAACAAATATGAACCAGCTTGCTGAAAATTGGAAGTAATGGCCTTCTTCACAAATTTGATGTTCTTGATGAAGAAATATGAAAAAGCAAGCCTTCTTTGAGTGCTGATCTGAAAATTTTATAAAAAAACAGCAAGCTAAGGTTCTTGAATCTTGAAAAACATAGGTTTGAAGTTGCTGCTTTGTTTCTCTTTGAAGACACCTGCAAGAAAATATGAAAAATAATACATAGAGATGTCCTTAAATAAGTTTTTGTGTTGAGAAATAGCTTCTCAAACCCTAATTCTGAAAACCCTAAATTTAGATCATGCATTGACCTAAGGCGTTTTTTCCTTTGAAAATTTTTGAAATTTCTAAAAAATTCTCTAAGGCATGAGAAGTTGGGCACCCTTTTTGAGGTATGGCGCCCAGTCTCTCCAGACTTAGCCAATTTTTCACCGTTTTCACCTTCTGCTCAATTTTCAACCCTAATTTGACTCTGTCTCACGGCTTCCAGATTGGTCTGACGAATGAACTGAACATTTCATTACGGAGCTTGATCAAATCTGACGACGTTCTGGAGACGTCATCTGTCAAAAATTTCATTTGACCCTTTGAATTGTCAGGTGCCTATCTCTAACAAGGGCGCCCATTTTGTCCAGTGTTAGCCATTTTCATGATTTTCAAAACCTTGCTTGTCTTCTAACCTTCAGATGATTTCACGATTTCGGGCATTGTACTAATCGGACTGACTGGCTGACGAAACTGACTGGCTGACGAATTAACTGGATCGCTAATAAGATTATGGAAGGGGTCTTCTGGATACTTGATCTCTGGAACTGACTTCTGGTGGCTCTAAACCCTAGGCGCCCTTCTCCTTCAAGGGTGCCCATCTCCTCCAGACTTAGTTTTTATTTTGAATTTTCCACTATTGCTTCCAGCTTCTGTCGTTTTATACACTTTTTCTCCTCTGTTCGGCTTTCGACATCTAATGGCTGCTAACTCTGACAAATGAGCTAATGAATACGCTGGATAGCTTGACCCAGTCCGACGAAGTTATGTTGGAGGTACCTTCTGCAATTTTCATCATTTAACACCTCAAAAGCTTGGGCGCCCTTCTCCTTCAAGGGCGCCCATTTCTTCCAGACTTAGACATTTTTACTGTCTTTCGTCTTCAAAGTTCTGAAACACCTCTCCGTGACCTCTGTTTGATCTGATATTCTAGTCGACTGGTTGATCGGATGTTCGTGCTGACTGATTCGTTGCGGAGCCTGGATGATTCTAAACAACGTTGACTTGGAAGTAGAAACTCTAATTCTGAATTTTAACCTCTTGAAAAGTTGGGCGCCTTTCTCCTTCAAGGGCGCCCATGGCTAGCAGAGTTAACCATTTTTATGAAAGTTTCAAATTTTCACCTCGTTTAACATGCCTTCATTGTCTGACTGTCGGAAACAAAAATATTCTAAGGCATTGAAGTATGGGCACCCTTCTTGACTGGAGGCGCCTGGATTCCCCAGTGTTAGCCAATTTTTTGCATTTTCCAACTTTTTCAGCTTCTTTCGTCTGTTCCTCGTTCTTCGTGCACGTTACTTGTTGACAGCCTCTGTTTGATGCTTGAACGTCTGATTCTGACACCTGGCAGCTATCTAACCTCCATTGATGACCTTGGATCTCCGAAAAAGCTTCTGAAAAAGCAAAATAGACCCAGTAGGGTAAAACTGATCTTTTTGTGATTCTAACTACACCAGCTTGATGAGGAAGTATTTTAAGCCAATCAAAATCAGTCTTAGCCCAAAAAGCCAAACTTTCTATTTTTAGAAAATTTTACAAGTATCTGTTTCTTAAGAAACCCAGAAAAAGTTTCTATTTTTAGAAAATTGCTAAAAATAGAAGTTTTCCTAAAATTTAGCGATGAAAAACTAAAATCTGGGTATTGTAGGTTTGATCGTTTTGAACCGACCCAGATTGCCTGATTTTGAAATCTCTAAGTTTTTGACCCTCATGCATGACATGCAAACCCCAATTTTAACCTTTTTGACAGATTTAACGGTATTTTGACTCATTTCTTCAAAATGCCTAAGTGTAGCGAAAATTTTAATTTGGGGTACAACATTGTCTAGGAGTGCTCGAGCCTCTACCCATTTTGTTAGGTACCCCATGGCAACAACAATGTATCTGTATCGGTGTACTTGGCTGATTTAAAGTGGATGGATGAAATTGAGTCCCCACCTCTCGAAGAGTTCCTAGGGTTGAGATGGGACTAACAGCATGTAATCTCTCTTCAATGGTTTGGAAAATCTCTGGCAAGTGTATCCCACCACCCATTCTCGAGCATCGATGTGCAATGTCAGCCACCATAGACCAACCAACAGGAATTTTCGAGCTATAGCATCCGATCCCATATGTCCTCTCGCAAGCCCTTCATGTGCTTCTTCAAGTAGTTTTGGGATTTCATCCATGACTCATCGTCGTAGAACATGGTCTGACCCCATTTTAAATAACAGTTTGTTGATGAGTTGGAAGATTTTACTCTTCAAGACTAGTTTCCTTCTCTCTTGGTGGCATTTCCTTTGGGAACATACAAGTGGAAAGGTATTCTCCAATGCTCTCGTACTATGAAGGTAGTGTTGCAATATGAAATAAGTGGGCATTTGGGAAGTCTTCATTTACTCTCTCGGGTGGTTCACCTGACTTGATTTTGGATAGTTGGTCGGCAATGGCATGGCTTTTCCTCAATCAAACAATAATAGTGAATGTGAGTTCTTGCAATAGTAGGAGCCATCTACTCACTCGACCTTGGATTATTGGCTTGTTCATGTAGAATATGAATGGTGTTGCCAACAAGTAATGTCTAAATTTTTGTACGGCATAGGCCATTCCCAATGCTTCACTCTTTGTCATACTATAGTTTTTCTCTACTTTTGAGAATAACTGACTGGCGAAGAAGATTGGGTGGTCCAACCCTTGTGGTCCCACTTGTGCTAATGTTGCTCCAATTCCATAGTTTGATGTGTCAACATGTACGTGGAACTCCTTAATCTAGTCCGGGTATGCAAGGATTGGTGAACTTATTAATCATACCTTCAATTCATTGATGGCCTTCTCCTAATCTTTTGTCATGTGAACAGTTGGCCCTTTATTGTGAGTACATTGAGTGGGTAACATATTTAAGCAAAGTTTTTGATAAATCTTCTATAATAACCGACACAACCCAAGAATGACTTTACTCCAATAATGTTTTGAGGTGCTTCCATCTGTGCAATCACCCGTATTTTGCCTGGGTTGATCTTCAATCCAAATTTAAAAAACTATGTGTCCGAGCAATTTTCCTTGAGGTGCCATGAAACGGCCTTTCTTCGAATTCAATTCCAGTCTTGTTGCTCTCCATTGTTCCATACATTCTTGAAGAGCTTTCAGATGTGTGTCTTGGTCACTATAGATCAACCAGACATCTAGGAATGCCTTATAGTTTCCGATTGACATTTTATCGAATATGTGCAGAATGATCCTTTCAAAAGTCATAAGAGCATTGCACAGACCAATGGCATTCGATTGTATGCATACACTGTCTTTGACCGCGAATGTAGCTTTTAACTTGTCCTCCTCGACTATGCTTATTTGGTTATATCAGAAGAATCCGTTCATGAATGAATAAATTTCATGACCAGCAGCCTCTTCTAATATTGAGTTAGTGAATGGAATCAGAAATGGGTCTTTTACAATCATTGCACTCAAACTTCTTAAGTCCACACATCCGAATATTTTCGGATTCTTTCTTCAACGATATGACTATTGGAGAGACCACTCACTAACTTCAACCTTGAATATTATTATGGCCTCCAACATCTTTTCTATTTCCTCCTATACTTTTGTAGCATAATTCTTGTTCATTCGATAGGTCCGCTTTCGTACGGGTTGTGCTCTCGATACCAAAGGGATTCTATGTACACATACTTCTGGAGGTATGCGTTTCAAGTCTTTGTACGTCCATGCTAAGGCATCCTTGTATTCTATGAAAATCTTCAATGTTGTCGCCTTCAACATGGGATTCCAATAGTCTCCAACTAGGATCGATTTGTGGACTACTCTCCTCTTCTAAGTTCACCTTCTTCATTCTTAGTTCTTCATACTTGATCACTTTGTCTCGTTCAAAACTATGAAATGGTGTGTCATCCACCCTAGGCAGTCTCTCCTTGTATTCTTTGTACTTCGAAGGAAATGTCCGACTTGTTGTGGCTTTGTCCTCTTCTTCTCCTTCAATTTTTTCGACTTGCAACATATTGCAATCAATGTTGGAACACTTTGTAGTCTTCCATTTGCCAATGAAGGACTCCTTCGGCATTCAGTTCCATAAATCTTCTTTCTTCTTTTATTCCTAATCCTCCTGAATCCGAGTCAAAAGATGCCATCTCTTCGCTCACCACTTGATTCCTCAAATCAATCATGTACTTACTCCCGTTGTTTTCTATAGAGAGAGTATTTCATTTCCAATTATGATCTGCCTTGGCTACAATCAGCCATCCCCACCCGAGCAATGCGTTGTATGTTGTCCTCTGCAATGGAATGATCACAAAGTTCAGTACGAACGGTTAGGTCCCAATTGTCACCTTTTACGCTATCAACATTCCCAATGGCTTGATGCCAAGTTGGTTGATGCCAACTAATTGGAATGTCAGTGGCCAGAGGGTTGGCTTTCCTAGGCACTTCCATGTATCTTCGGGTAGTATGTTCACTCCTGATCCTCCATCGACAATAGTGTTTCATAAGTTCTTCCCCCTAATCTCCATTTGGACAATAGTCGACTTCTTCCCTATGTTCACAATCAGCAACATTGGGTCGATGACTTGTTCCCCCTCGGGTGGCAGCTCTACTATCATGCCTTCTCTTCAACCTTCCTATTGCCAAGTTCGATCGTCACCGACCATGTTTGTGAATGCCACTCTCAGTTGTGGAGAAGGTTTGTCACCTTGATTGGTATGGCTATCTGTAGCACCTGTTGTACGATGTTCCTTTTTGACTCCGATTGCAAAGAGGTATTTGCAGCTTCATTGGAGGTTCTTTTTTTCGCCATTGCTCTACTTTTTCTTTGGCTTCTTGGAGTCGTTCCTATTCCGTACGAGGGTATAGATATATTGCCTTCTTCATTAGTGCTTCGGTAATTGCTAGAACTTCCTTGTCTCGCTCTACATCAAGGATGTTAATGCCTTTTTTCTTTGAGCAGCCAGTGTCTTCATGATCACTCGATCCACACCACTTGCACAACATCCCTGGTTTGTTTAGTTACTGTGGCATTCTCAAGAGAAGTGACCCCATTCATTACATTTCCGACACAAGATCATTGGTCTTCCTTTTGCAACATACTGGATTTTGCTTCTTGGTCCACTGTTGTTGAACCAATTATTATTTCCGCATCTATTACAGTATCCACCAGGAGATGCATTAGTGTTATTGTTTTGTGCTTTTGCAGGTGAGGTCGGAGGGGTTGATTGTTCCCCTTGGGTAAAGAGCACTTGTGTGCTTCTTGTCTTCAAGTTGTACGAGAATTCCTTGATGGAATGTCCTGTTACTTGGCAGAGGTCACAGAATAATTTTTTTGGGCAATTTTCTTTGGTGTGATCCTCGACCTTGCATTGGTGCACCATAATTCCCTGCTTTCCTTTGTGCATTCTTTCTCAACTTTGAGCTCCATCAATCGCATCATGTCTTTCTGTAAGGCTTGAACCCTTTTTTATTTACTTTCGTTGTTATTGTAGGTGCTTTCATTGTCCTTTGTCCTCTTCCCCCAAGAAGATGTCTTATCTTCACTTTCTATATCCATCACCAATTGTAGGCATCAGCGTACGACGATGGAGGCATTACTTTTATTTTCTTCAACGAAGGAATCAATCCCTCAATGAACCATCTTTTCTTCAACCCATCAGCCGATTGGTTTTCTAATTTCACCAATAATTCCCTAAGCCTACGATTATAGGCTCATACATTCTTGTGCTTCCCTTGTTTAGTATTGTATATCTCTGCCACAATTTCATTATCATCTCTCAAGAGTTTGAATTCCTCTTAGAATGCTTTTTTCAATGCATCCCATGTATTTTTGTGTGCTACTTCCAATTTTGTATACCAGTCTATGACTATCCTCTAAGAGTTGTTGGAAATGCTCTCAGCCAATATGCTTTGTCATCTGACCGTTTGCTACCCAGATTGTCTCACATGTCTTACAATGCCTTACAGGGTCCTCTGAACTGTTTCCAATGAACCTTGGAAGTTTTTCCCGCTCTACATTCAAAATTGTTGGGGGAGTCAATATCTTGCCTCCCTGTTGCACCCTCTGTGACGATAACCTAGTTGGAGAGTTTTTATTTCTTAGGATTTGGTGCTTTTCCTACACTCTCAAGCACATCACAATCCTTCACTCATCCCTTTTCAACATTTGTCACCCTTGGGTTGCCTTCGGGGTCCTTTCGATGCTCCCTTCGTCCTAGCATTATCAGCTCTTCCAATGTTTGATTCTTATGTCAGTGTCAAGTCTTCAATCTAGTGTATGGTCTTTGTCAGACCATCAATAGGTTCTCTCTGGGTCCCTTTGGTTGCTTTTATTGGTACAAATTGTTCATCAATGATTAGGTTGGTAATTTCTTCCTTGCCTTCCAGTTCGCCCAATTGTGTACCTTCTTTGTCACCTGACAATGACCCTTATTTGTCAGATGATGATGATTCACACGGTTCTCTAGCGAGTTTTTCTTCTTTACTTTCCCTTTCGTCTGACATGGATGGTATGGACAGTTCTCTAGTTGGGTTGGCAAGGTCAATGTATGTTTCGTCAGGAAGTGGTAAGTGTCGAGCTATTTCTACCCACTCTTCCTTCGTACGTTCTCTTATCTTGAAAGTTCTCTTTCCTGACTACGGCTTCTTCTTACGTTTTGCCTTTGACTTCTGCTCTTGGGTGGACTCAAACTTTCTTTGAGAAATCCTTCGCCTTCTTCAACTTCACCCCTTAGTTGTCATCGTCATCCTCTTTGTTCTTTCACCCCTAAGGTTCTTCTGATCTTTTGGTCTATTGATTCATGACCACTTTGTATTAATTTCCCATTTTTATTCAAGGTTAAGGGCATTAATTCTTCAGGTTTCATCGACGGTCACTATTGCGTTCTTCTTCTTCCCTTTTGTTCCATTCTTTGTACTATTGTAGTATATGTTGCCTATGTTGTTCCTAGTCTCTCTCAGCCCAAAGATCCTACAGAATGATGAAGTGACATGCAATAAGTCTTAGCAATCTGTCGAGAAGACGATCAAACTCTGGGTAGACGATTAGGTTGTCCCAAATGGCGACTGTAGGGACCTCTCTCCTAAGAGCTTCCCTTCGTATGTGTTCTTTCAATGAAATGTCCCACAGGTTTACCAAGTCTTGTGTCAACTCATCTTCTCTTCCGTTGTTTGCTTGCATAGGTTTTTTGGCTAACTGTCCCATTAGATCAACATGATTATCGTTCGTGAATTTACTTTGCCAAGGTTTGGATAGGCAACAACACCAAATATTTACTCGATAATTGTACTTGAATGATTAACAGAGTAAACAGAAATACATAACAAAAAAAACAAAATATATCAATTACTCATAACAATGCTCAGAAGATGTCGTGTATTCATTCATCATATATGCAATAGTTACATGATACATCCATGCATGCGGTCCCCGACTATGAGTACAATAATGAAATATATAGCAAGCCAATGTTGGTTGAGAACACCAACCATTGGTAACTACCAACTGCGAATCAAAGGTCAGGGACTAATTACAAAACAACTTATTTATTTATTTATTTACCGACAACTACAATATCTAGAGCATTACACAATCCAAAATGATGTTCAAGCCACTCAGACAAATATTTTCTTGTCTCCAAATTTGTTTTGCACACATTCTTCATGATTATTTCTTGATGATACTTATATTTCAAATCTATCTTTGAAAGTACTTAGCATGCTAACACTAATCCAACATATCATCAATCCATGGAAGAGGGTACTTGTTCTTTATGGTTATGTCACTCAACACTCTATAATCAACACATATTCTCCATGAACTATCATTCTAAAGTACAGCAACAATAGGAGAACCAAATGGAAAAGATTTAGAATAGATTTCACCTTGATCTAACAAAGAACACAATTACTTTCCTGCTTCATTTACCTCCATTGTCGATTTTACATAAAGACAAATGTTGGGGATATGACGATATGGTAACAACTGGATCGCATACTCCACTGCTCTCTCAAGTGGCATACCCTTGGGCTCTTGAGAAGAAAATTAAACTGCTGCAACAACTCATAAGGTTGATTTTTCCTTTAAGTTAGTAGACATGCTAGGGGGAGGCATATATTCAAGTATTTCATCACCTTGCTTACCCTCTAAAAGAAACAAGTCAAAGTTCCCACTAGCATTAATCATCTTTTGGCTTGATTGATGCATACCATCCAAAAGAAGAAAAAAGCTTGCCAAAAGCATTATCATCTTTTGCTTTATCTGTACTTAGGTAGGAGGCTTTTGATTTACCCTCATATGCATTGATGATGTAGTTTTGCCCTTCTTGGACTCTCTAGTACTTGTTAACTCTACTTGGGTCTCTTAACATACATGTATTGACTGCCAAAGACCACACCAAAACACGTAAAGAGGAACATCTATAACCTCATCAATGAAATGCCAATTTTCTCAAACTTAACCTTGCATTATTTGGTGACCTCTATCTGTACTCCTTGCTTTCAAGATGGTCATATGTAACCAAATCAAGTTTTCCTAAAACTCTTTGGAAATCAAATTTTCTTGGGAGAAGAAACAAAAAAAAAAGCATTGACGTTTGTTGTCTTGATTTGAATCCCAATTTAAGAGAGTTTGGTAAGTTAACCTCTAATGATCCAAAAATGGATCAAGAAACATGACCAAGGGGTCAAAATGTGGCCACATTTAGTTTAAGAGTTGTCATAAGACTTCAATCACTTGCAAATCCTTGCCACAATAGTTTTGAGCCAATGACTTGGTCCTCAGCAACACAAAAGACAAGTTTGTGGTGGTCTGAAACATCTCAGAGAAGTCAGAGAATAGAGCAGGGGCAAAAAGTTGTAGTTTGCAGTTCATGATGCAACCGCTTATTTTCACTTAGTGCTGGTTTCATAACCACCAAGTTCATTAGGAGGAGATTATTTAACTGCCATGACAGTTTTGAAGCTGTCAAACTATTGGCAAGCAATATTTTCACACTGTGAAAAAATTGAAAAGTTTCAACATTGTCTCTTCTCATTTTGAGCACGTGAAACCAAATTCGCTGCCACATAATGACTCAACAGACTCATTCTAACTTCTAGATGTTAAATTTTTTACTGGTGCGAGTGAGAAAGAAGGCTTTTTGGAGTTGTGACCATGTACAGGTGTAGGAGTTCATTGTACATGTTGTATGGGTTCTTTAATAGGCCTTTGAGACAATAAATACACTTGTTAAAGGAAAGAAAATAAGGGCACAAGAAGTGTTTACTCTATCTTCTAGAGTTTTATTCCCATATAAAGGTTCCTTCAGGTGTACCTCTGCATTCCAATCCATTTGATTATGTTTGCAATTGGATGTGTTTTATTTGCTTGTCTCAAGTTCTTTCATAAGTAATGAACTAACTAATTGATAAAGTAATTTGAGCTAGGATTTTAAAGCATGGAAGTGTTTGTTTTAGCTGATATAATCCAATTCCATATTGAGGATTGTTAGGAGACTATCTCCAACATTTTATGGACCAAGTGGTTTAGAGAAGGATTGTAGTCCTTGAAAAGTGTGTGAGGTAGGAAAAGACTACTTGCTGGTTATGCTTGTGAAAAGATCAAGTGGGAATTTGTTTCCTTTTGATCCCCAAATTCGTACAAAATTAGAATAGGACAGTGAGGTCAATAGCTCGAGCCACAGAGAGGGAAATGAACGAGGATGAAGCAATGTTCAGAAGGAAGGTGATTGATGAGGCCTGCTTTTTCTCTCGGTTAGGAAGTTGGAGAGGCCGCAAAACATCATCCTAGCCTTGTCTCAAAAGTTGGGATTTTAACTAGAACACGAGGAGAAAGAAGAGCTTATGGGAGTTGAACAAGACTAAGGTAATCATTGTTGAGCAGGAACATTATCCTCTTCAAGGTTGATGCCAAGATTGACATTCTGAAAAACCTAGTAAAAACTTATTTATACCCCCTTTTTTCCCTCATTTTATAAGAAAGAGATCATTGACTATTATGTTTTCTTGTTTAAAATTTCTCTATCTTTCCATCCATCCAAGCATTCCTCAAGCTACTTGTCGGTCCATCGTGAAGGTGTATAGGTTAGAAGCGTATTGTTACAGATCTAGAACCATGGAGCCTCTCCTTGCCCTTCAATCAATGCCTTCTTGGAGCTGGTTTCCCATCGTTCACCCTACCTAGTTTCCATCCTACCCATTTCCCCTTAGAATCTTAGTTATTGAATTGGAATCAAGTACAGGCATGAGAACATGGATACAGTATGCTGCTACAGCAATATTTCTGGAGAAAGCTGGGTATGTCAGTGCAAAAAACATATAAAACTCATTAAGTATTATATGTCAGCTGAGTTTCTATGTATTGATGTTTGAGATTCACTGTAGTGTTATCACCTCTATCATTTCAAACAGCAATACAAGGTTCAGGGGTAAGTTTTCAACAGTGATGTTAAAGAAAATGAATACAATATTAATGAAAACCACTTTCATTGACATACAGATTGCCAAACCAAAGTGGTGAATAGAACATGACACTACTCTTGAAGGGGTACGAGTGGAAGCATCCTACAACCTACAGTGAAATTTTGGCATATATCCAGCATTTTTACAATGGGGCAATTCATTCCTCTACTTATAAATCTCAAATTGAGGGATGTTTTTGGTTACTTGCATCCTAGTCCTTTAAATGTAATGATGGACCAGCCACAAACAAATTAACAAAAGGTGCATTTGGAACATTTGGAACATTGAGAAGGTAATATACATCCCCAAATGCGAGAAAGTCAAATGGCTCTCAATCTAATAAAGAGGAAATAAATGATCAACATAAGACTTGAGCACTGTTTCCAAGTAGGGGAAAAGGTATTGTTGTATTTGAGAAAACAAAGACTCAGGTAAAGCAAAGATGATAACATGACTTAGATATGGTCCATTTGAGATTCTTGAAGTAGGTACTAATGCTTTTGTATTAGACCTACTTGCATACATAAAGTTATATTCAATTTTTACTATGAACTTATGTCTCTCTGAGACTTCCAATGTAGATGAGAAAAGAGGGCTTTTGTTTCCTTCTATTGAAGCATTTGTTCCAAACAATTAAGAATGTTGAACAAGGATGTTGTTTTGCGGCATAGTTCCACATAGTTTCTTGGCGAGCAAGCGAGGGGATGGAGGAACAGGTTTTGGGGGCAGAGGGGTGGTAAGGCAGTAGGGGGGTAGTGCAAATACAAATAGTACTTGAAAAATTAGTTATGAAAACATGTGTAAGGAATAAGTATAAGAATTGCAAATGAAACTTTGGCATACTAAGTAAAATTTAAAATAATAAACATTAAAAAACATGGCAATGATTGCATTGAACATTAACAATGGTGGGTAGAGGTTTGAGGGCAAATCAAATATAAGTATAAAAATTGCAAATGAAACTTTGGCATACTAAGTAAAGTTTAAACAAATAAACATTAAAAACAATGGAAATGAATGCATTGAACATTAACAATGATGGGTGGAGGTTTGGGGTCAAGGGTCAGTTTCCCTTGTGGGGATTTGGGGGCAAAGCCCCCAACAGGGCTAACAGGCAACGCCCAGGTTAAGGCCCTCAAAACCTAACAAACCTTCATGACAAATGTCATTTTCACAATTTTATCACTTATTTTTTGCAACACTTGGAAGTCCCTGGTATCACTAATTTTTTGCAATATTTGGAAGTCACTGGGATGCTTGGTAGACTCCTCAAAGTCTCTTGAACATCTCAGGAATGTCCCAAAGTCCCCAAACTAGGTGGCATCTTAGAAACATCCCCAAGACTTGAGCAGCGGTGGTGGGACAATTGGGGGGGCACTTCCCCCAAGTCCCTACATCCCGTAGATGTCCCTATCTCAGAAATGCAGGATTTTTTGGGGGGCACACGTCCTCGTGGAACACTATTCTGCAGAAAAAGTTGAGAACACCAAGGGGAGGGGATCCGGGAAATTTACATATAATTTTGTAAATACAATTACCAAATAAATCTAAGTGATATTCAAAGGAGAAGGTGGTGCATTTTTTCCTGATCGCTTGGAGACTAAAAATCTCCTAACTGGGGAATTGTCCAAATTGGATCAAAAAGGTTAGCAAACTAGCCTAACTAAAATATTATTCTCATTTACTAATAAAACCAACTAAGTTTCCCACTTTAAATGCACTAGAGATTCCTAATTCAATAAAATTCAGTCAATAATGAAGTATACAAGTTGCACATGGGTTTGCAGAGGTCAAAGCCAGTTCTGCTGTGATCCAAACACCTTGGTTTTAAAACATAGCTACAATAAGTATCTGAGAAAAAAAACAAAAACATGACAGTTTGTCAATTGAAAAATCCTCATCTGCAACAGGATGATGGTTAAATTGTTACCTAGCAATTTTTCCCTTGCCATGGTTGTTTTGCCTACAAGGGGTGGTTCTACCAACAAGTGGCAGTTTTGTCCACAAGTGGTGGCTCTGCCTGCAAGCGGAAGGTATGCTAGTTTTGTCCAAGATAAATAAACAGAAAGATTAATGGTTGCAAATAATGTCTCTTACAGTTCTTTGGATGGTGAGATTCTTGATCTAAGCTTTACTTGATATAATGGTATAAATTCATCCCCAAAGTATTCATTTTAGTTAGTTCTTCTTGGTTGACTGTTTAGGGAGTTGAGTGCAAAATAAATGTACGTGTATGAGCAAGTTGCAAAGAAATTATAGTGTTAGGAACTTAGGATACTGGTAATGGAGATCGGCATACTTGATGACCTGAAGAAGGCAGTAACCTTGTAATTTGCAAAAGGGATAATAGCAAATGAAGGCATGGCCTTACTCTTTTGGGGTTTACCCTACACTGGGTTTGTCTACAAATATATAATCTATGTTTTCCTCTGCTTCATGTATGTTCTTACAATCTTTCCTTGTTTCTTCATGCATATACCTCTCTAGTTTAGTTCGCAACACTTTAACAAGAGCACCATGGACTACATTCTAAACACATCTAAAAAAGAATAGCAAGCATATCAAGTTATTAACTGGAAATATAAAGATTTGTGTTGGTGAATAAGTGGTGAAATTTCTATACTACTATATATCAGGTCTTCACATTTTTTATTTTGAAAATATAATCCACAATTTCTAGACATGGGAAATCCCGAAAAGAAGAATATGCATCGTCAGTTTTGAATATCCAAAAACCTGAATTATACCTTTTTAAGTTTGAACTAATTTTGTTGCAAGTTGTTTCATTACCTGGAACAGCTGGTAGGAATTCTTTATTGGATAACCACCGAGGATTTCTACCCAGACTTCCAGATTTCCTGGTTGTGGCAGATGTCTCATTTCTTTGTCTTGAACCAGTTATTTCATTGGTCCGAGTTTCCTGTTCTGAAGCCTTTCATTAAGAATACAGTCACTTCAAAATATTATTAACAGAGAAAAGTTTTCCTGTAGAGATAAATTAAGGCAACACACCATGGTAAATGAAATTTTCTCAAGCAAATAAGTTCCAGTTTGATCAATGACAATCACTCCAGAATATGATAATAGCAAAAAAAATCCCTTTACAGATAAATGTAATCAACATGTTGTGTCAAAAGCAATTTACTCAAGCAAACACTTTCTTCTAATTAGTGTAAAATCTAAATAATAAGAAAGCCCAATATCTTATGGACTTGTACCATTAAGAATATATACGAGCATGATATTTGTCTATGCAAACCAGAAAAGGAGACCCATCAACTAGCAAGGCACATTATGAAGCGTACATGAAGTAGGGAGCATCATAGCCTATAAAGTTAATTTTATATTGTTTACATATTCTAGCTTGTAGAATTCCAAAAATAACATATGCATGAATCAAGATCAATGCATTCACAAAAATACTTTCAACTTCAAGGTCACAAAAATCAAACATTACTAGATAACTTCTCTCTCTTTACTAACATGATGTAGAAACAAGCATGAGATAATGACATTTACAGTGCTAACACAAAGGAATGGGGATATTTCCAAAGAAGCAAACCGTATGGACGCAACCCAGTTGAGCATTCAAAACAACAATTAACATAACTTAGACATTTATAGGGTAATCCATCATGTACTAAACAAGTTCAAAAATTTGTATTGGTCAAGGCTGATATATAGTTTCTTAAGATCCTTGATCTGAAAAAGGATCTGGTTCATCATCAATCCCAGTTGTTCAAGTTCAGTGACTGTTTGGAGTGGCTGGCCACAGTTTTTGGCATGGCATCAAATGTTGAATATTCTTACATATTCAGATTCATTTCAAATAATTATGCACTTTCAAAAAAGCAGCAACTTGATTTGATTCCATATGCAAAAGCTATGGCTTCTAGAAGATGGAGGACAAATCTAGCACTTAAGTGGTGGTTTCATTTCTGTCAAACGGCAGTTTCCTAGTTGCCAATTGTCGAAAACAGGTAGTTTCCTAATCGCCAGCAGTGTTATAATTGCTGGCTGTGAAAACTGGCAGTTCTGTCCAGTTTGAACATAAAAGCAGAGGCACCAGTGAGAAAGCATTTTTGGTCCATTTCTCATCATTTGAGCTTCCAATTCGAACCTGTGGCATGTTTAAAAGAGCATGTTATTTTCAAAGCAGGCATAGGAAATGTCTTTGGCCATTTACATAGCCATTTGAGTTGAAGATGAGCAATTTTGGGAGTTTGGGCCAGCTAGTTGAGTACAAACAGTGTTAATTGGAGTTTTGGTGTTGAGATGAACACTTCTCCACCATATTGCAGAGGTTATGCTAGGTTAAGGATGTTAATGACTGTAATTCGAATCCATAAAGGCCTCATTAAGGCAACAAGCCCATTTCTGCATACCTATAGTGGGTTTGAGGAAGCTAGTCTTCCAATTGTTGTAATTTTCTCCCTATTCAGGTTTTCCCAGCATAAACCTTGTGTTCTCTCTCATTTGTGAGCTTGTCCTTTTATTTGTTTTCAATTCTTGAAAGAACATAAATCAATCTACCACAAGAATACAAATAGTTCCACTCAAGTAAGAAGAAGCATTCAATTAACTTCTATTCAGCATAGTTCAGCACAGTATTACCATGGCAAAGAGGTTTACAATAGCATGGAATGTTCATAGCATGTTTTCTGTTCATGAGAAGGATTGCATAGTGAGTGAAACATCTCCATTCAGGCATTTTGTGCTGTTTTAGTTGTCAATGGAATTGGACCAACACTAAGAGTAAGGATTCTTTGATGATGAACTAAGCTAGGAACTATCCATGCTGGTTTACAAATCAATTCTACTGACATAATTAACATATTATAATGATACTTATAATAAGTGATTACTTAACACAAAACCCAAATAAAAATATCAGTGGTCATTAACTTATGATTAAAGTTCTAATAACTGTCGAGTCTTTTAAATAGGGAGCATGTGTTAAGAAAGGTGAGAGCTCCAAAACCTTCATACAAGTGCTATTCGCGAAATCTTTGAAAGGTGATATAATAGGGAGCAACCTAATGGCTTTCTTGAAGACTTACATAATGTACATAAGTACTTAAATACAATTTACCAATTCTGCCCATTTTTCTCTGCCCTGCTTTGGCACACTTAAAAGATTATAGAATGTGCATAGTAGAGGTGTATTATTGGTAATTCTATCTCATGCGTGCTTTAAATGTATGACTGAAGAAGAAATTTCTGGGGCAAAGAGATTAAATTTTATCACATTAAACATAACATTTTTCTGGATATATCATAGGTAAACATTTGAATTTATGTAAAGAAGCATTTAAAAAAATATTTTCTTAGAGAAAATACCTCAAGGCCAAAAATCAGAGGGTAAACTGAAATCAGAAACAATTCCCCTGCCTTAATCACATGATACATTTGAGCTTTTTGTTATATTATCAAATTCCCAGAAGACATTTTCTCTCATATTTATATGTGGCAGGCAACAGTAAAAACATGAAGAATTGACAATTTAATCACTGTCATTAAAATGACCTTTGATGGAAACGGAACAGACAAAAAAATCTGTGGATTAGCAGATTTTTTTTCCTCATATTGCAATGAGACAGAATAGCCTCCCAGTTAGTTTGACAGACAGAAAAGCACCCAGCTAGCAAAATACAGACAGAAGTGTAACTGTTTGCTTTTCACAAATACCATATCAATTCTATGTTGATAAAATATACCAATTTGTCAAGATTTGAGTATAAAAACCTTTGTTTTGCCAAGTATGTAAAACACAATATTAGTGCATGTGGCCAGACAGACTGTATGTAATAAAGAACATATTATGAAAATAAATATCTTTTATATGACTCAACTTACTGATTCAATGCTTAATGGCCCTTTCAAGCGTCCTTCAGTATCTCGCACATTTCCTTTTTCGAGCTCCGTCCCAGTACCTCCACATAGATGGTTCTAGGACAATTAAAAAAATTGTATTAGCAGTTGGCAGAAAATGAAAAGTTGATTATAGAATTTTTTTAAAGAAGCTTATTCTGTAAAGCATGTCAGACAAATTTCAGAAAGGGAATCTTCTATAATTATATATACCTTTAGTTGCTGCCACATTGTATGCCTTTCAATACCCTTTGACTCTAGACCACCAATTCGGCGATTTTTGGATCTAATATCAGTAGAAGTGGATCTTTCACCAACTTCAAGCGGCCGATGAATACCTTTGGTCTTCCTTTCAATAAATTTCGATCTATTTGTCCCTGGAGATGATGTATCTGAAATGTTGCGACCCCATGTATACATAACATACTTTCTCAGCTTCATATTGAAAGAAATTTAGCAGTCAGATAATCCACATAAAATAAGAATCTTTTTTTTTCTGTAAATATAATCTTAAAGCCCTGTGTACAAAAATTTTCTAACATATGGAGAAAAATAAATCAATGCCTGCACCAATCTTGAGTTAAGGCACAGTGGCTCCAAAAATGTTCAACAGAAATTAAAAACAAGCATGACAAAAAAAAATCATCCATACTTTATCCCAGTGCTTTTGAGCACGTCGTCGAGCCTCAAGCTTTGTCAAAAAGTTATCCTCATAGCGGAACATATTCACCCTATATTCAAACTGCATATCCGCAAGATATTGTTATCCATGACATTGTCACATATTTGTCAAAAAGCAAACCATAAGTTACCTAGGATAGAGATAATGCAAAATATTTTTGAAAGAAAAGTTCCCATGATCATTGTTTGAAATTTGAAATTTTGAATACTAGCAACCCAGACATATTATTAATAAATACATATAGTTTTTCTATGTAATTGAATGGAAATGACAGCTACAAAAGTTCCAAAACATAAAAACAAAAAATAAATTAGCATTTATATATAACAACCTGTACAAAAATGATTAGATCATTTATAAAACAATAATTATCATCTTTTGTTGATTATGGTTTATATCTATGTTACCAGATCTGCCTATGAACAAGACGGATCCTGGTTCTGGTCCCAATCCCCCTTGGGTTTGGGCAAGACGCACCGGCAATGGACACAGTTTGTATGGGGTGAACCCAAACGCACCCATGGCGAACCCGTCAACACAACGCTTTTTCCAATTCTTTTTGCTCTTTTTTATTTTTATTTTTTAATTTGACTTTGACTAGATGCCCTAGAATTCTTCCTCAACCCTGGAATGACTTCTAAAACACATGAAACACTAAACAATTTTATTTTAGTTCATTTGTTTTGCAAACAACAAATATCATTCCAACAGGCTGAACATTCATTTTTTATTGTTGAATCAACAAACGGAGTTGAAGATTGATCTTTGAAGGTTCTATAATGATTGCATTGTCGTTACTACATGTTTACAAGATTTCATTGGCTGCCAAGAAGATTATGCAAGGATATTTTTGCAAAGAGGTAATTTTTTTTCAATTTGTTTTTCTCCATTTTTTTAACAAACATGAAACAAATTCTTTGCTTTGTTTATCTATGTTTTTTCCATTCTTCTATGTATGTATCACAGATTCAAAAGAGCTAAGTTTTATATATCTATTTTTGTTTCACATTTTTTTACTTTTTAATGTGTTGTCTATAAAATTTCTTGCCATAGGAATCACAATGGCAACAAGTTCTAGCTCCACAACTCAGCCTAAATTCAAAACAGATTTGAATTCTCCTCTATGGAAATATGTTGATATGATACAACCGGTTCTAGGTGGTGGGGGTTACATTCGGATTTGCAATGGATGTGATGTTAGATATTTGAGTTCATATAGTCAAGTGAAAGCCCATTTGTGTGGGATACTTGGGCAAGGCATCAAACCTTGCCCTGGAAAGAGTGATGTACTTGTGCCACCAGAGACAGTGATAGGATATATTATGAAGCAAGAACAAGAAGATGAACAGGCAAGCCATAAATCAAGTCACCCCTTAATAAAAAAAAAGATCAAAGGGAATGAAGCCCCCAATGCCCCCATCTAATCCTAATGTTGTGGTAGAAAGCCACCCATTTTTGTCCACTCCTCATCTTAAAAGTGAGGAACCCACTACAAACAAAAGACCAAAGGGACCTTTGGAAATTGCATTTCAAAATGATAGTTGAGACATTGCCAACCAACACATAGCAAGATGTATTTATGCAAACGGATTGGCTTTCAATGTTGTTTGCTCAGCACATTGGTAAGAGATGGTTAAAAAAATTAATGGGGCTCCAAGAGGGTACAAGGGCCTCAATTATGAGAAGGTGCTTGGAACCTTATTGGAAAAAGAGGTCAGATCATTGAAGATTCAATGTCATAGCTGTGTCCCCTAAAGGGGCAATGTTTTGAGAGCCATGGATTGCGAAAGGCAAATGAAAGATGGCCAATTTATTGCTTATATTCTCATTGCAACCATTGAGGAAGTGGGGCCCCATAACATTGTTCAAGACATAACAGACAACACAAAGAATTGTAGAGTTGTTAGGTTCTTGGTTGAGGAATGATATTCACATATCTTTTATACCTTGTGCAGTCCACTCTCTCAATATTATGCTACAAAACATTGGGAATAAAATTGATTGGATCAAAGAGTTGTATGCAAAGGCTGAGAACATCCAAATGTTCATCACCAACCACCACATGTCGCAAGGTATTTTTAGATCTTTTTCAAAATTGGAGCTATTGAAGGTAAGTGTAGTATAAAATTTTACATTTTTATATTGTAATTGTGTGTTCTAATTCTTCTTTATAGTTTGTTTTTAATTTTGATTATTTTATTTTTTATTTTTTATTTTTGAATAGGTTGTAGAGACCCTTTTTGCCTCTACACAATCATCTTGAGACGACTTGTGAAAGTTAGAGAGGCACTTTCTAGTATGGCAATTAGCCAAAATTGGTCTATATGGAGGCAAAGCAACTCTGATAAGGCAAACAAAGTTAAGCGGATGATCTTAGATGACTCATGGTGGGATTGTGTGGAGTATCTCCTCAGTTTCACCAGCTAGGAAACAAAGTAGAATAGACACTGAACTAGGAGATCTTAGGCTTGTTAGAATGCAAAGATGCATAGCTAATTTGTTAAACAGTACTGAAAATCAAACCCTTAGAATTGTTTCAACTTTCAAGTGTTGATGAATATTAGGTTGAGACCCTAAGAAAGTGGACACATTGTTCTTTGGCTAGCATAGTATGTGAGGCATGGAAACGCTAGAAGATTTGAACACAACCTCATACTTAACAGAAGCAAGTCTTTATTGAGAACACATTCTTCAGTTAGTGCGAGTATCATTAGGAGGAAGGAGAAATGGAGGAGCCCTTAACCATTCCAATAAAGGAATAGTATTTTCTTTCCATCTAATAACTGCAGTAAAATGTGCAAGCAACTGAAGAGTTTAGGATAATGATTTGAAAAACCTATCAATCAAATATCAAAATGGTGAGGATGATGAATTTTTTGTAGATTTCATTTGATTTTTTAAGCCACACAAGCAATCCTCATGAGATTTATAGAAGGATGGTTCCCAATTCCAATATAACTTCATCATGCTTATTTAAATAATGACAGGTTTCTTTAACCATATCACCCTCTTTCCCATTCTATCTTAGTTTCCTCACATTCAAATGGTATCACTTTGTTATAGTAGCCCAGCATCCTCATGGTTGTTCTTTGGTTTATCTAGACTAGAAACATTTTGTATGAAGTGGAAAGAAATGTGAGGATCAACAATTAGGAAGCCAAACACTCTATATTAAGAATAGCTGCATACAGAATAACTAACTCTCTCCTTCAAACCATCTTTTTGCATAATTTGCAGTATAAATAAGAACTCATTTCTCATATCAAAATATTTATATCTATAAACATAGGTTTTAAAAACAATGTACTTTAAGTCCATTATTTTAGTAAGTACAGAAGATTCTAAGGAATGAACTAGAAAAGCACTGTCTATAAAATGGTAAAGTTTTAGAGGTTAAAAGACCTACTTGTGCTAGGAGATAATAGAACAAAGCAATACTTATTGCAAAGAGGCCACCAAGGTCTGCAAGGAATGTCACTGCATCATGAATAATACCAAAAGTATATGAGATGGGAAGCCTCAATGGTTGTTAGAGAATAATCAATTTAAATAGTTGGCAAAAATGATCATGAATATAAATTTGTTCCTAATAGAGATCATTTAAAAGATCAATCTAGGAAGATTGCATGTACTCAATCACTTGATCATTTGACTATGAGCATTTTAGTTTCATACTACTGAAAATCATGACATACAGAAGACATATAGCCAGTACATCCAGACCATAAAAAACAGTCATTAAGGTCTTAAAAGTAACTTGATGACCCTCTGAAATAGGAACAAAAAACTTGGGAATCACCACAGTTTAAATATAGCATGTTAGACAAACAAACCCAGTTTTACAGAAGCCAAAGAGCCACTGAATTGAGACAATAAGAATAAACCACAGAAGCAAACTTAGCAGGTCAAATGAATCTTGACCAGAGATGCTGCCTCACTGCATGATATGATATACAAGTCAGACAAAGCCTTAGTGTTACCCAGAGCATTGCAGGAAAGTCAGAGGGCAGGTGTGCAAGCAGACAAAGTGGCAATTTTTTTACAGATGATGAAACTGCTAAACTCCTCAGGTGGCAATTTCAAAATTATCACAAGGAGTTCTACAACTGCCAGCCTTCCCCGGATGCAGCTCTAACAGTTAGCAATTATTTCACGACCATCCTGTGTTCATTTACTCACGGGAATCACTGCAGTTTTGGAATCACTGCCTATTGAAAGGGGTGGTTTTGATCAGAAAGGACAAAGAAGTTTAAGGGTTTTGGATGGTTCTTTTTGTCTCCCAAGCATGTGAAATGCCTTTTGGCTCCACTAGAGACGTGGGAAGGCTACATGTAACTCTTCCACTTCTTGTGGAAAGGTAAACTCACTTTGGATCCTCATATTATGTTCATTTTGTAGGGAGGTTGCAGACTTCATTTTAGATATTCTAGCTTCATTGTCAAGTTGAAGAGCTTGTTTTTGATGTTATGTCATATTCTACAATGTAGTAATGACTGGATATAGTGGAATGAGGAATTGATAGGTCACTATTGCTGAGATTTCTCCCCCATTTTCAGGGTATGTTGTGTTTATGGTAAATGTCTTTGCTTCATTCTCTTTTTTTCAATGTTTAACATGTCATTCCATGTTTGTTTAATATGCAAGTAATTAACTAATCACACCAATCAGTTGTTTTGCAGTGTTTAGGTAGGGCGTAATAGTCAAAAATAGGTTGTTAATGAGCTGTTGAGGAATATCTGCTTCAGTTCAGAGATCAAGTGGTATTAAAGCATGTTAGAAATACCCAATTTCGTTGGACTTCAAAGATGGTAGATGAGAATTCCAGGTTATGCCCATCACTAGGTCAGGTGGGAGTGGAGATTTAAACCCATTTGAGCCTGAAATTGATAATAGGGATTGAAATAGAGCAATAAGGATGGACAGAGATATGGATAGAGAAGCAGATGATGGAGAAGAAAGATTCAGAAGGTCAGAGAAGGATGTTTCCTGAATTTCCAGGTCTATGGGCAAAATAGACATGCCTGAGAGCATTCTCCAAGCCATAACTCAATAATTGGATATAGAAAGAGAGCACAAACAAGAGGAACAGTCCAAAAGGACTGATCAAGAACAAGAGAAGAGACCTTTACGAGGGAACAATGTTCTCTTTAAGGCTGAAGCTAAAATCAACATCCAACCATTCAATGAAGTGAATGCATAGAAACTAGACCAATGGATTGCACAAATGGAGGTCTATTTCAGTTTGCATAAAATGAGTCCACGACAATGAATTTATTTTGAAAGGTTGAAACTATTTGTTCGTGCTCTTACCTAGTATGAAAACCATGTTCACTCTTCTTCTTGATAAAATTAATGTTTGAAAAAATATATCTTTATCCACACATGAAGTTATTACAAAAGTAGACCAAAAATGATCAGCCAAGGATTGGGCTCCTTTTCTTGACTATGCAAAGTTTATTTAAGGGGCCAACAATTGCCAAGAAAAACAGAACCGTCTACCAACTGAATCCTATAACTACTCGAAAGTCAGAAAACAATTAATACATAGTCAGATACAACTATATTAACACAACATCATAAAGGCATCATATGCTAACTACATCACCCCTGACCCCCACCAAAATAAAAAAGAAAAGTCATCTTCCAGATGACAAAGAAACAATTAATCAAGTAGCATTAGGTAAGATTTTCTAAACTTGTAACAACATTGTAGGAAAAGCAAAACCTTTGTGCTGGTGTTTCCCACTAGCAACAAAAACAGCCTGATCATAACCTAATCTTTCCACAACTAGTGAACATTCCATGACAAGAAAGGAATGAAGATCTGGCATGATTGTTACAACTAGAAATAGAAAGGAAAACCAATTAAGGAAACTTGAATCATCAATAAGTCGAAATGAACCAACATATCCAGAACGCAGGCTAGTATACAGAGAATGCATTCACCATTGACCATACAATTTAATAAATAGTTGGGAAGGACCAAACAAACAAGTAACTCAATCTGATTGTACATTGAACTCTAACATACTTCATTCAATGGATTCATTGAACCTAGACAATATTGCAGGCACTTCAAGAGTTTGTTTGATATCACCATATGCCATGAATGTTCTTTCAGCCAATCCACCAACCCATAGGAATGATTCTTTGTCTACCTATTATATAGTTTGAGAAAGAGCCAATTTTAAAATAGGATGGTAAGATGTGTAGAAAATCCACTAAGTAATTCGATAGGATACATAAACAAGGACTAGATAGTAGCTATGGCACTGGATTGGGCAACAAAAGGTTAAGGAGCAAAATCTAAGATTTTAGCAAGGCATGAGAAGGGCTGTACAACATCAAGAAGGGGACAATGAGCAGGTCGTATGTCAACAATAGAATGAGAAAATTAAATAATGGCTTGAGCATTAGATGGTCTTACAACATGAGAAGCAATAGGTACAACAAAAAATGGAGTAACTGTACTGTGAGAAATTTCAACAGGAGTTGGGTGGTAAAAATTGTTTTCAAGGGTCATATGATACCATCTAGAGTTCCCTATAGCAGTTGTATGACGAAAAAAATTGGTTGGAGGGACCCAACGATGAGGAATAACCATTGTTGCATGGACCATACAATGTGGACAAGTTAATGTTGGGAGTACGATAAAGCAAGACGGAGAACACTATATGGCATGGAATAAATTGTTAATTTTATCTATGTAATATGTCATACAGGGATCCTTATAATTTATAATTCCATTTTTCCTTTTAATATTTGATTTCATAGACTATACAATGGTGGAGAAAAAATGTTCAAATTATTATTGTTAATTTCTTTTGGTATGTTAAGTTGTACACAAGTGAAAGGGATATCTTTATTATTAATTTGCTCCCTATGTGGTTGTACAATGGAAAATAAAGGACCTTTATAAGTTAATTTTTTGCTTTTCCATCCATTTTAAAAGGCTTTTACTTTTATAACTATTTGTTTCATTTTCTTCTCATGGGGCCCACCTATTAGTTTCTCTATTTTCAAGACTTTTTTGTCTCTCACATTGTAAAATACATAGCAGAAAAAATCGGCAAACCAAAAGAATAAGATTTTTTGTAAAAACCGGGAAAAAATCGGATTTAAAAAAAAGGTAAAAAATTATAGAACAAGAGATAAAAACTATATTTTTTTTTAAATTGGAGGCATTTCCATGGCATAGAGATATAGAGAGCAAATAAAACAAAGAGCTTAACTTATGAATTGTAAAAATTAGATTTTTGTAGTTTATATTCATATCGCTGATTACATTGCAAGACACATCTTTCAAACTCAAAGTATTACTTCACATTGCATAACTAATAACTAGATACTGATGGATGACAAAATTTCAATTACAATATAGTTTTTACAAAGTCAACCTAAGCAGTTATGCAATTACTTAACATTGCATAACTAATAAAGAGGAGCAGCTGCCAATTGCATTTGCTTGTCATGGCATTCCATGAGACCACATTTCTGTGAGGCATTTTTTCAAATAGTGCATTGCCTTGTCTATGCTACCACATTTTTCAGACATGTCTACCAAAGCATTTTATCAAACAGTTCACTCCTTTACTGCTATGGCTAAAAGTTTTACTTGTCATGGTATTCCGTCACCATGAGACCACATTTCTTTGAGGCATTTTTTCAAACAGTTCACTGCCTTCTCTATGCTATTGCTTACTATTAAGCTTTGATAAAAAAATTCCAAGCATCCATAGCTTGTTCGAAAGCACCTGTTTTAGGCTTTTAGCCATAGCAGCAAGGCAGTGAACTGTTTGATAAAATGCTTTGGTAGACATGTATGAAAAATGTGGTAGCATAGACAAGGCAATGAACTGTTTGAAACAATGCCTCAAAGAAATGTGGTCTCATGGTGATGTAATGCCATGACAAGCCGTAGACAAGCCATAGTGTCATAAGCCCAAAGAATAACATTTTTTTTTTATACATAAACATCTTCTTATTTCATATAGCTTGTACATATACATATATATCATACATTTCATTTACAAAGAGCACACATTAAATGCGTTTCATTTACAAAATAACAAACATTAAAAATTATATATATTTCATGTCACTAGATATAAGTTACATATAATATAAGTTAACTAATCTCAAAACACTTCTCAAATAGCGCCTTTCTCTAGAGGTGCGATTCATCCAAAAGCCACATCCCATTAAAGGGACACATCCTCCTCTTCCTAAAAGTAGAAATAGGGGAGGTCTAAGATCAGCGAATGGGAGAACAGGACAGCAGATGGAAAAGGGAAGCAAACAAGGTAAGGGTGATCAGACAGCAACCAAAGGTGAACTCTTCACATAGCTTTAATATTCGGTTTCTCATAAATTCGAAACAATGATTCTTGCAGAAATTTTGTCTGATAAATGTCTCAATTCCATCTTTACATTTTTTGACATATTCCTTAGTCGTACTCAGTAACCCGCCCAGTTCGTCATTGCTGTAATTAAATTATGAAATCAATACCACAGGAGCTGTCGACTTTGAGATAAATTCATTATGTTAGATAAACTCTGCATTATATTATATTCTGCTCGACTGTAGGGAAGCATTACAAATGATAGCTTTCTTCAATCACTCAAGTAAAGACAGATAGACAATCTGGCTCTAGTCTCATTGCATCGTTACATACCCTTATGAGGAATTCAGTAATGCTAGGACTGCATTTAGATTTGATCTATGCTGGATCTTTTAGAACGCATTATCATTGGTCTCCTACATCATGGATAGAATGTGATAAGAACTAACATGAATATATTAATGTTGTTGCGTTTATTACTGCATTGTGATACATTACCATGATATAGTTCACTTGTTATATGCTCATGCTAATATTCTCAAACATAATGAATGAATATAGATGAATTAACAATAAATGTATATATATGTGACTGTACAAAGATTGTCTTCTATGTGCTTGTAACCCGATTAGGAAGGGCGAAACATGAGTGAAGTGGTTGCCTAAAAACCCCACTTAAGATTCTGCCCCACAGGCCCAAGGCAAGGGTTGGGCCATGGAGGGGTGGGGGTCCCACCTAAGATTCCGCTGCGGCCATGGAGAGGTGGTAGGCCCTAGGCCACTTTGAACTTTATGGTTCCCCTCTCCTAATAGGGCGAGTGTCTTCCGGGGTGTTGCCATGAGTGAAGTATGTAGGTACTAAGCCACTAGGAAAGGAGGATTATGTTTGACAACCTCTTGAGCTTGACATGAGGGCTTCAGGGCGGATCCACCCATGGCACTCCTCTGATGTTTGCCAAACTGCATTTATGATTGTGTCTGATTTTGATACTAGATATTAAGGCTAACATATAGATATGTGGACGTGTGTGCATATGGTGAATGCAGGTATTTACTCAAGGTTACCCTATTGCAAGGCCTTTGGGTGGAAGTAGAGACCCAAATCCTCTACCCTTCAAACAACTTTAGGACCGAATAGGTAAGGGACATCACAGTGGTATTGTAATGTCCCTTACCCGACTTTGCCCTAGAATTCACTTGTTGATCAGGTTTAGGGTTTCTTCTTTTTCAAATGAATGTTCTCTTTGACTAAGTAATCTTGGATTGAAGTCTACATTTAATATTTTCACATGTACATATATCTGTTAGCATTAATATCTAGATATCCAAATATAAATATAATCACAAATCAATAATAAAGACATATGAGGAGTGGCATGGGTAGAGCCGCCCAAAGCTATCCATCTAAGCCCAAGAGCACAAGCGTCCTATCAGGACAACCCACCCCTTGGCCCCGAGCGATATGAGCGTCTCGGAGTGGCGTGCTTAGAGGAAACACTTGCACCTGCTTTCTCTACCTGTGCCATCACCTCGAAAGACACTCAACCTACTGGGGGAAGCCAGCAGAGCTTATAAGGGGTTCCGAGCCTACCACCCCTCCATGGCCGCAGCGGATTGTTAAGTGGGACCCCCACCCCTCCATGGCCGCAGCGGATTGTTAAGTGGGGTTTTTAGGCACCATCTGTCTCAGGCCCTTCCACCCTAGTAGGCTTACAAACACAGAGAAGACAATCTTTTAGCAATCAAATACATTTGCATTTATTACTAATTCTTTAGGTTAATATCAGCATCATTATCATCATGATAATACTAAAGAAAGCATTACACCAATAAAAAATATCTATTTCTTATATTCAAAATATGTTAAATATTATTGCTAAGTGAGTACATCACCTGAGTTGCTATATCTCTCCATGTTTCCTTACTCGCTTCCTTCAACCTTGTACTAAATTGATCATAGGATGAGGACAATTCATAAATATACATAATCTACTTATGTTTATATTAAAGAGTCATCATTGCTTATAAGTATCATTATTGCATAATCATGTATATGTATTTATACATATATATATACTTTATATACATATATATAATTATTCTTTTACTTATATCCATTAGTATTCATATATATATATTTATATAATTATTCTTTCCTTATTCATATATATTCTTTATTCATTGCATATTATTCATTATAAAATTTATCTATATCTATGCATATATACTTGCATGCCTATTAAATAATATATATATTAAATGGCTCTATATTCCAATGCGTAACAATAATTGTTGCTGCTGTTCTAAATTGCAAATCCTATTTCTCCATGTTTTTTTCCCCTTCCTTATTTTCCTTCCTTCTATTTATACCATTCAAGGTAGGTGACTCATGGGGGGAATGTATTGTTTGGTGAAAGAGGTGACTTTTCATAAAATACATCCCTTTGTTAGATTTAATTGCTGCCTTTATTATCACAATAATATCTATTTTTAAAATAATATATTATTACTATAATTATGATATTTCAGATTTCTATTTATTTTATTATTTTATTTTGATATTTTATTGAACATATTTTAACATTAAAGTATAATAATAAAACAATTTGCTAATATCTTATTATTATTTTATTCTAATATATTACAATCTTTGATGTGTAATGATTATAATATTTATTTATTATTATTTTTGATACTAAGTTATTTAATACTAGAATGTAATAACAATAATTTGTCTATATATTATTATTATATTTGTTATTTCATATTTAAATATTTTTGTATTGATATGATACACATTTATTTTATATTTAGTATTAATATTGCTATTTATTTTATTTATTAATTGATGCGTATTTTAACACTTGGTCTTTATGGTTTTGTTATTTCGGGGACATGACAGGTATCAGAGCCCCTTTCATGCCATCTCGTGGGGAACAATGCAAACCTACCACCAAAGAAACTCTAGGAATAATAACCTAGGAAACGACCTCATGGGTGACCCATTAAGAGATTAACTAAGGGCCTTCATGGAGAATAGTAATAAGAAAACCCAAGCCCTAATGGAACAAAATGAGAGAACTAGCCAAGCATTACTCCAAGCCCTCCAGAACTTGAATAGCAATAATACAAGAGAAGCAAACTCTAACCACTCTGAAAACAACAATCCCTCACCCTCTCAAACCACAAGTTCTAGACCCACCAGGCCCTCGTTCCTACCAAGAAAAGAACCCATGGAAGAAAGAGATAGATCCCCCATAGAGGATGTAGATGAAATCATTGCAACATATTATAGACTTGAGCCTGAAATGAGAGAGCTTGTTCCTTTTAAAGATTACTGTGATGCCAAACAAAGAGCAGCCCCTAGAAGGGAAAGAAATGATCAAACCAATAAGGATCTCAAGAATAGGGTAAGTAAACTCACCCTACCCCACTTTGACAGAGAAGGAAAGGGCGTCGCACGTTCGTGGGTACAAAAATTGGATACATAACTATCTTTTGTTAGTGTTGTATAGCTGCAGGAGCTATTTTCTTAGGCAGGTCGACCTACATATGTTATAATTATTTGTATTCTCAAGGAGGCCGACCTAAGTGAAGAGTCACCATGTTTTGTATATATACAAGGTGGAGTCCATTCATTCATTATCAAGTCATTCTCATTCTTTCAAGAAGGAGTTTGCACTTTGTAGCGGATCAAATTTCAAGGGGAAGCATATCTATTTGTACTTAGCATCAAGGAGTGATGCTATTATTCATTGTCTTATTTCAGCCTTGAGTAAGGCCAGACTTGTAAAGCAGATCTCTGCTCTTATTTATTCAATATATAAGTGATGTATTTTGTTGGGTTTTTCTCCCTCAAGAAGGAGAGTTTTCCCAAGGTATCTTGTTGTGTTTATTGTTCATTTGTTGTAATTCTGCTTATTTCATTTCTGATCCTAAAACTAACATCTTTAAGCCCCATGACGGAAGAAAGCGCTATCAAATTTGCGATACTACATCTGACCGAAATGGCCCATGAATGGTGGCACCATGACCTAATAACCCAAGGCCATCAACAAGTTACCACCTACGATGACTTTACTCAAAGGTAGATCAAAAGCTTTGACCCAAGGCACCCGGAATGGTACTTTAGGGAACTCACACAATTAAAGCAACAAGGCACTATAGAAAGTTACGCCACCAAGTTTCAAAAGCTAGCAGTCATGGTCCCAAAAATTTCTCAAGAAAGGCTCACATATTTGTTCATAGAGGGCCTAAGAGGATCAATCAAAAGTATGGTGGGTGCATTAGAACCCACCCGCCTAGATAAAGCTATTCAAAAGGCTATGAAATATGAAGAAAATTGGCCAAGAGACAAGCCTAAGAACTTTACCTCATCATCCAAGCCCCCTCGTAGAGAAGAAAGAGACAGAAAGGAGGAAATAACTAGAACGTGCCCATGGTGCAAGGAGAAGTAGCACAGAGATCACTGGTGTAAAACAATGGAAGAGCTGAAGAGAAAGGGACTATGTTTTAGATGCCAACGCCCATGGGGGCAAGATCACAGATGTAGTGGCAAAGCCCACCAACTTGAAGCACAACCAAATGATGAGCATCCCAACAAGAAGGCTAGAATTGAAGGTGAGAACCAAGCAATATTAGCCACCATCTCCCAAGCCTCCAAGCATAGCCCATTCCGCATTAAGAGCACAATCAAAGGACATAGAGTCATCACCCTTGTAGATAGTGGGGCATCCCATAACTTCATCGAACAAAGAATAGTAACCCAAAGGAAACTAAGAACCATGAATTTTGAGGGGTTTGAGGCAGCAACTGCCACAGGAGCTATGGTACAATGCACAACAATAGTGCCCCAATTGGAAATTCTCCTTGGGAACCATCCCATCATAGAAGACTTTTATGTGGTCCCCTTAGATGTCGACGTTATCTTGGGAACCCCATGGATCTACTCCTTAGGTTGCTTTATGTTTGAACTTCCGAACCAAACCATTTGTTTTCAACACGAAGGGCAGGAAGTCACTCTAAAAGGTTTCCCTGATGGGGCCCCAAAAGTGATCTCATGTAAACGAAGGGAGAGGAGTTTTAGGCGAGGGCAGGGAGAATGGGCCGCCCCATGTATGATACTTGACAAAGCACCACACAAGGAAAGGCCATCCACATAGGCATCCAATCTATTACAAAAAAAATATAGGAAGGCATTTGAAGAGATTCCACCAAGGCTACCGCCTAAGAGAGGGTTTGAGCAAACCATAAAATTGGAAGAAAGGAAAAACGGATCATAACCACTCCATGCCGTCATCCCCATAAGTACAAAGAGGAGATAGAGAAAACCATTAAAGAACTACTTGAGATAGGGCATATTCAACCCAGCTCTAGTCCTTTTGCATCATCCGTAGTCCTTGTCAAAAAGAAAGGTGGCACTTTCAGAATGTGCATAGATTATGGAGCTCTAAACAAAAAGACCATCAAGAACTGCTACCCCATCCCTCAGATTGATGAACTCCATGGAGCAAGGTTCTTTTCCAAGATTGATCTTCAGTCAAGTTATCACCAAATAAGAATGAAGGAAGAAGATGTGCCTAAAACAGCTTTCCAGTGCCACTATGCGCGTTTTGAGTTCTTAGTCATGCCTTTTGGGCTCACCAATGCCCCAGCTACCTTTCAATCATGCATGAACCACACCTTCTGCAAGCAACTCAGAAAATTCCTCCTAATCTTCTTTGATGACATTCTTATATACAGTAAAACATGGGAAGAGCACATCCAACATATTGACGAGACCCTCAAGATTTTAGAGCAAGAATCCTTGTACGCCAAAGCATCAAAATGTGAATTTGGCATGGAGGAGATACTATACTTGGGCCATAAAATCAATGCCCAAGGGGTGAGTGTGGATGAAGAAAAAATAGCAGCCATCAAGGAGTGGCCTAAACCCAAAACTCTCACACAACTAAGGGGCTTTGTAGGATTGTGCAGTTAATATAGGTGCTTTGTGAAGGGATTCTCAAAGATTGCAGCCCCACTCACAGACTTAATCAAGAAGGGGGCTTTTGCATGGAATGAAGTAGCCCAACAAGCTTTCGAAAGGTTAAAATAAGCCATGAGCTCATGCTCAGTTTTGGCCATCCCCGACTTCACCTTACCCTTTGAACTACAATGTGATGCATCCAGAGAGGGGATTGGCACAGTTTTGATGCAAAATAAGCATCCTATAGCTTTTGAAAGTTGTAAACTTACCCAAGCAGAAAGGCACTACCCCATTTACTATAAAGAGGTGTTGGCTATAATGCATGCCTTGGAAAAATTCCGCCAATACTTCGTCTGCACAAAGTTCCATTTGAAAACCGGCCATAATAGCCTAAGATACTTCATGCACCAGAAGGACTTGAACGACCATCAGCAAAAATGGGTTAGTCGGATACAAGCCTATGACTTTGACATCAAGTATGTGAAGGGGACAAACAATGTGGTAGCAAATGCCCTATCTAGGCGACCTTGCTTGAAAACTATAACCAGTATATCCGCAGACTGGAAATATGACATTATTTCAGAGTATGCAAAAAATCCCCAAGCCAATGAAATTTTGGGGGGCATCTCCCCAACGAAGAGTACAAGGTGGTAGAGGAACTCATCCTATATAAGGGTAGAATATTTCTAGTACCCAATTCCAAGGTGAAAGAGAAGATTCTTAAAGAGCATCATGATAACCCACTAGTCGGGCACCAAGGGTACTACAAAACATGCAAGCAAGTGAGGGAGAAGTACTCATGGAAAGGCCTCAAGAAGGATGTGTTAAAGTATGTGCATGAGTGTATGACTCGCCAGAGGAACAAAACCGAACAAAGCCAACCCGTCGGACTCCTACAACCCTTACCAATTCCCAACCAAAAGTGCGAAAGTATCTCTATGGACTTTATTACCGGATTGCCCAAAACTTAAGGAAAGGATTGCATATACGTGGTGGTCGATAGGCTCACCAAGTACGCCCACTTCTTTGCCATATCCACGGAGTATAAGGTGCCCCAAGTGGCCGTACTATTCTTCAAAGAGATTTTCAGACTCCATGGTCTCCCAAAGAACAAAGTCAGTGATTGGGATAGCCAGTTCCTAAGTCAATTCTGGCAAGAGCTTTTTCGATTGTTCAGGACTAATCCCACACCAAGCACCAATTATCATCCCCAAACAGACAAACAAACCAAGATAGTCAACAAATGGATAGAAGGTTATCTAAGAAACTATGTCACCGGCCAAAGCGCTTGGGCAAAGTGGCTACATTTAGGGGAACACTGCTACAATACAACACACTGCATGTCCATCAAAATGAGCCCATTTAAAGCACTATAAGGGTATGAACCCACCACCTTTGGGAATCCAATTACACAAGAGAGCCAAGTGCCCAGGGCCAAAGACTTTATACAGCAAAGTATGGACATCATGAAAACCCTGAAGGACAATTTACACCAAGCTCAAAATCAACAAAAGATGTATGCTGATTGGAACCGCACACAAAGGACCTTTGAGGTGGGAAATCTCGTATTCCTACGGTTGCAACCGTACAAACAATCATCCCTCAAGTCCAACGGAGCAGAAAAACTTAAGCCTCGGTTTTATGGGCCTTACAAGATTTCAAGAAAGGTTGGTGAGGTAGCCTCTAAGCTAGAGCTTCCCAAAGACAGTTGCATTCATAACGTTTTCCATGTGTCAAGATTGAAGAAGATGCTCTGCAAACAAGTGACCCCTTGTGCGGAGTTACCTCCACTTGATGATGAGGGTAAATTGGTCCTCGAACCTGAAGCCATCCTCAATATGACGATTGAAGCGGTTAAGAAACAGAAGCATCCCAGAATTCTTGGTAAAATGGAAGAGGCTACCGGAGGAAGATGCTACATGGGAAAGCAAAGAAATTCTCAATCACCCAAACCTCCAAGTTGTTTGAGGGCAAGCAATTTAGGAGGGGAGGAGTGTCATAACCCCAAAGAATGACATTTTTTTTAATACATATATCATACATTTCATTTAGAAAGAGCACACATTAAATACAATTCATTTACAAAATAACAAACATTAAAAATTATATATATTTCATGTCACTAGATATAAGTTACATATAATATAGGTTAACTAATCTTAAAACACTTCTCAAATAGCGCCTTTCTCTAGAGGTGCGATTCATCCAAAAGCCACGTCCCATTAAAGGGACACGTCCTCCTCTTCCTTAAAGTAGAAATAGGGGAGCTCTAAGATCGGCAAATGGGAGAACAAGACAACAGACGGGAAAGGGAAGCGAACAAGGTAAGGGTGATCAGACAGCAACCAAAGGTGAACTCTTCACATAGCTTTAATATTCGGTTTCCCATAAATTCGACACAATAATTCTTGCAGAAATTTTATCTGATAAATGTCTCAATTCCATCTTTACATTTTTTGACATATTCCTTAGTCATACTCAATAACCCACCCAGTTCATCATTGTTGTAATTAAATTATGAAATCAATACCACAGGAATCGTCGACTTTGAGATAAATTCATTATGTTAGATAAACTTTGCATTATATTATATTCTGCTCGACTGTAGGAAAGCATTACAAATGATAGCTTTCTTCAATCACTCAAGTAAAGATAGATAGACAATCTGGCTCTAGTCTCATTGCATCGCTACATACCCTTATGAGGAATTCAGTAATGCTAGGACTGCATTTAGATTTGATTGATGCTAGATCTTTTAGAATGCATTATCATTGGTCTCCTACATCATGGATAGAATGTGATAAGAACTAACATGAATATATTAATGTTGTTGTGTTTATTACTGCATTGTGATACATTACCATGATATAGTTCACTTGTTATATGCTCATGCTAATATTCTCAAACATAATGAATGAATATAGATGAATTAACAATTAATGTATATATATGTGACTGTGCAAAGATTGTCTTCTATGTGCTTGTAACCCAATTAGGAAGGGCGAAACATGAGTGAAGTGGTTGCCTAAAAACCCCACTTAAGATTCCGCCCCATAGGCCCAAGGCAAGGGTTGGGCCATGGAGGGGTGGGGGTCCCACCTAAGATTCCGCTGCGGCCATGGAGAGGTGGTAGGCCCTAGGCCACTTTGAACTTTATGGTTCCCCTCTCCTAATAGGGCGAGTGTCTTCTGGGGTGCTACCATGAGTGGAGTATGCAGGTACTAAGCAACTAGGAAAGGAGGATTGTGTTGGACAGCCTCTTGAGCTTTACATGAGGGCTTCAAAGCGGATCCACCCATGGCACTCCTCTGATGTTTGCCAAATTGCATTTATGATTGTGTCTGATTTTGATACTAGATATTAAGGCTAACATATAGATATGTGGACATGTGTGCATATGGTGAATGCAAGTGTTTACTCAAGGTTACCCTATTGCAAGGCCTTTGGGTGGGAGTAGAGACCCAAATCCTCTGCCCTTCAAACAACTTTAGGACTGGACAGGTAAGGGACATCACACATAGACAAGCCATAGACGTGGCAGTGAACTGTTTGAAAAAATGCCTCAAAGAAATGTGGTCTCATAGTGATGGAATGCCATTGCAATCCATAGACAAGCCATAGACAAGGCAGTGAGCTTTTTGAAAAAATGCCTCAAAGGAATGTGGTATCATTGGTAATGGAATGCCATGACAATCCATTAGCATGGCATTTTTTCATGGCATTCCATTACCAATGATACCACATTCCTTTGAGGCATTTTTTCAAAAAGCTCACTTCCTTGTCTATGCTACCACATTTTTCTTACATGTCTACCAAAGCATTTTATCAAACAGTTCATTGCCTTGCTGCTATGGCTAAAAGCCTAAAACAGGTGCTTTCGAACAAGCTATGGATGCTTGGAAAAAATCTATCGAAGCATAATATTAAGCAATAGCATAGACAAGGCAATGAACTGTTTGAAAAAAATGACTCAAGGAAATGTGGTCTGATGGTGATGGAATGCCATGACAAGCAAATTGCTATGAATTGCTATGGATTGTCATGGCATTCCATCACCATGAGACCTCATTTCTTTGAGGCATTTTTTCAAACAGTTCACTGCCTTTTCTATGCTACCACATTTTTCATGCATGTCTACCAAAGCATTTTATCAAACAGTTCACTGCCTTGCTGCTATGGCTAAAAGCCTAAAACAGTTGCTTTCAAACAAGCTACGGATGCTTGGAAAAATTCTATCAAAGCATAATAGTAACCAATAACATAGACAAGGTAATGAACTGTTTGAAATAATGTCTCAAAGAAATGTGGTCTCAATGTGCTTGTCATGGCATTCCATCACCATGAGACCACATTTCTTTGAGGCATTTTTTCAAACAGTTCACTTCCTTGCTGCTATGGCTAAAAGCCTAAAACAGGTGCTTTCAAACAAGCTATGGATGCTTGGAAAAAGTCTATCAAAGCATAATAGTAAGAAATAGCATAGACAAGGCAATGAACTGTTTGAAAAAATGCCTCAAAGAAATGTGGTCTCATGGGGATGGAATGCCATGACAAGCAAATTTCCATCACCATGAGACCACATTTCCTTGACGCATTTTTTCAAATAGTTTACTGCCTTGTCTACCAAAGCATTTTATCAAACAGTTCACTGCCTTGCTGCTATGGCTAAAAGCCTAAACCAAGTGCTTTCGAACAAGCTATGGATGCTTGGAAAAAATCTATCAAAGCATAATAGTAAGCAACAAGCTATGGTCTCATGGATTTTTTTCATGCGAAAATCAGCGTGATTTTATTCACATTTTTTGTAGGTTTTAAACGCATTTTTTGGCAATTTTGCAATTTGAAATGGGAAAAAATTGTCCAGCCTACAGATTTTTTTAAAAACGGGATTAATCGGGATATTTTGCAGATTATTGCTTCTATGGTACAATAGAGAGTGTAAAGAAGATATGTACAGAGATGTGTGTGGTGATTACCTATCTATAAAATCAATCTAAAATATCAATCCTTGGTGTCTGGGGTAATTAAATACAACATAAGGTAAGAGAACAATATATTCATGTTTTATCTATCATGGTAATGAAAGAAACATTTAGACAAAAAAAAGATTTGTAAGAAAACAACCAGAAGGATAGATTTTGTGCAATCTTATTTGCATTATTTTAAGTTAAAAGGCATACCCATAGAAATATTCAGAGAGAGAAAAAAATATATTTCTAAAAAACCAGCCAAAAGGATAGACACTACAGCAGTATATTCTGCACATTCTTATGAGCCTTTTTAAGTTAAAAAGTCTTACCTATTGTGATTTACTAATAGACAGGCATTTGCCAGCAAATCTATGATTACATACACATGGGAACAAATTAGATTATATTGTCAACCCTCTTTTGTTTGTCGCATAGACAGATGTAATGAGCTATTATATAAATGTTAAAATTGATAACTGGTTTTCATAACACCATCATACAGATAACAGTCCTACAACCTTGGACAAGTACATATAGCAAAGCCGAAAGTTAAAGAAGTCGAGACACAAAAAGCCACATATTAGGCAACAGATAGGAAAGAAAAACAAGGAACATTTACTTTTTGATTCCCATAGACATATGTGTTCTCTTATGCCAGTTTTACAAGCATTATGAGTTAATGAATGTGATAATCTTGGGGGAGACGAAAGAAGAAATGGGTAAACCACAATGTGTGTGATGATTGCATACTTGTAAAATCAATATTCGGTGTCTGTGGGGAAATAAAATACAGCAGAAGGCAATAGAACCATATAGTCTTGTTTTCTAAATCATTGTCACTAAAGAATATCTAGAGAAAATTTTTGATTAAGAAAACAACCATAAGGATAGACACTACATTGATAGATTTTGTGCATTCTTATCTGCATTTTTTAAAGTTAGAAACCATAACCATAGAAAAAACCTGAGAAGAAAATTTTATTTGTAAGAAAGCAACCAAAAGGATAGATAATGCATCAATAGATTCTACACATTCTTCATTGCATTTTTTGAAGTTAAACACTATAATTGCTCTATAAACTCCTAAACTTGTGGAAATTAAGAATCGCAAACTAATTCTACTTGCTACTCGCTTGAAAACAAATGAAGTTTGCTTGAGGGGTAAAACTAATGTGAGCCTAAACTGAAATAAGGTTTGCAAAAACAGTCCTCGAAACGCATAAGGACTCAGATTCTTATCCTGGAACCTCGCGAGGGGAAAACCAGACTGAGTGGTAGTAGCAATAGCCTTACTACCTTATTTTATTATTTGGGAAAGAAGTATAACTAGTGGGTGCAGCAATGGTGCCCTCTACATTCTATCTCCCTAAAAATAATGAGCAGCTGAATTTCCTTGCTCTCTAAAATGTTTTCCAATCATAAAATCATCCAAACACTTTGTTCATATCATTTTATAAACTCATGTAAGTGCTAGAAAGTCCTTCCAGGCCATCGAAGAATTCCAACATTTGCTGCAACAAAATGTCATCTGTTTATTTCATATTCTAAATTTATCCAGTCAGTGAGCTGACAGGATGCTACTACAATTGGAGTCCTGTCCTTCTACTCTATTTTTCCTGATCCATATTCTATTCTTTGTTTGAGCTCTAAAACCATCTCACTATTCCTATTTTATCAACCATATCCTTCAAATCATGCCTTCCTACTTCAGAAGTTTTTATTCCCACAAAATCTTAATGAGACACTAGGCGGGAAAAGAGCTCCTCCGCTTTTTCCCTGGAAAACCATTTAGCTTGACTGATATTTTGATCTTTGAGTCCTATCTTCCATGATTCTTGAGCTCTATTCCTGGTTTCCTTCATTTTCTTTTCTAGAACCACATCCTCTATGAGTATGGCTTTACACCCATGTCTTCTTCTTCTGCGTCTAGCATTGAGAGCTCATAAAGCTACAAGTACTCACAATTGACAACTGAGTGCATCCTCATGAAGAAAGGAAGATTAAATTTGAAAGCACTTTCACCTATGGCCTCCAATATAGTTAAGGGTCCATACCTTGCTGGCTTAATCTTCTTACCTTGTGCTTGTAATCTTTCCTTACCTGAGGAAAGTCAAACTATGTCTCCTACCTTTGATTTATGTTCCTTTATATGTTGATCATGCCTTTGCTTATACAAATTCTGAGTTCTTTCTAATTGCTCTTTTATTTTAAAGCTTTAGCCACCTCATTATATTGTCCTACTTGTTCTTCAAAAGCTACATCAAGTGGACTTGAGGAAAAAATTCTAAGCATGCCTCAAAAGGAGATTGATTTATAGAAGAATTAAATTCCTTGTCATGAGAGTGCTGAATGTAAGGGAGTGACTCGTCCCAATTTTTAGGACACTTGATATTGTACCCCCTTATGAGTTGCACCAAGGTCCTATTGACCACCTTGTTTGACCATCAATTTGTGTGTGAAAAGCAATACCCTTTTCAAGAGCCTCATATCCATCATACTCCAAAAAAAATCCAAAATATCTTATATCTCTATTTGAAATAAGAAACTTAAAGCCCAAAGTGAACCCATACATGAGAAAAGAACATTTCAGTAGCCAAATTAACTATGATAGTCTTTTTGCAAGGTGTTAGAATATGCATTTTACTAAATCTATAAACAACCATAAACAAGTAATTCCGTTGATGCCTAGGCATAGGCCATTCTCCTACAAAGTTCATAGAATTGTTTTCCTATGCCCTTCAGGGGATTAGATGAGGCATATAAATCCCTTCTTTTCTTGTCTCAGATTTACGAGTTCAACATAATTTGCAATCTCTAACAAACCTTAATATTCCCTGCTAAATT
The DNA here is from genome assembly GCA_007115665.2 of Sequoiadendron giganteum. Lineage (NCBI taxonomy): Eukaryota > Viridiplantae > Streptophyta > Pinopsida > Cupressales > Cupressaceae > Sequoiadendron > Sequoiadendron giganteum. The sequence continues at coordinate 568,203,842 of CM021101.1, read as the reverse complement.
TTAGGCCAAAACATGTAATTTTGCAAATGAGCCACTGTTTTACAAATATCTAAGAGACCTGTCACTTTAGAGGTATGTGACTCCCTCATCAATAGAATTGTGTGTGCCTTTGGCACACATAATTTTCCTGACTTGTAAAGCAAACCCTTTGAGATAGAAATCCTCATTGCTTTTTACAATTTATTGAGTTTGAAGTTTATTTACTTTTTCCCAAAGTAAATAAATCATTTTCATATTCTTCTATAGAAACCTCCTTTATGAAAGGCTCCAAATGTATAACCATTGCCAAAGCTAAAATAGATGGTCTAGGTAAATATCTTCCACTTCACTACTACTGCCATTTTTGTTTTTGATTACCAATTGAAATTGTTGAAATTGTAATAATCCCACTCACTTATAGTGTCCTGCTTCTTGTAATTTATTTTGTGCCTATGAGTCTTGTAGAAGTTGATGAACAATGTGCACTACAGTTTCTTTACCAAAGTAGGAGTATCTACATTTTTTAATGTTTGAACTAGTGCATAAAATTCTTTATCATACTAAATAAGTGAAAACCTCAAAATGATAACAAACAAATTTATCACCTTGTAGCAAAATAGCATCAATAGCATATTCACTAGTTAGTCTCTACCTCAAAAGGCCCTTCTAAATTGAGAAAAGCGAGCCCAAAATCATAACCTATTTTGTACTTTAGTGTTTCAAAAGCATTATCATGTTTTTTACCCCACCGAAAGTCCCTCCCTTAGCTGAACTTTGATGCAAAGGAGAGGCTTCAAAGGAAAAAAGAAAAAAATAATAATAAATTTCCTCTATTTATTTTGTACTTATTTTGAAGGATGTATTCTCAATTCCTCTCTTCCTACAATCTACCATATGTCCTAAAAAACCAAAGGCTCATTCGCAAACTCACACCTTTCATTTTATATAGAAATATCATTTTTTTGTTCTTTTAACCTTTGCAAGACTTGTTTAATGTGGTTGAGATGTTCTTCCCATGTAGCATTGAAAATTAGAATATCGTCTAGATAGACAATCACGCCATTATCTATGAAACCCCTTAGCACATGGTTCATTAATCTTGTAAAAGTAGTCAGTGCATTACTTAAGCCAAAAGGAAGTATTAATCAATCATAAAGCCCCTACTTAATTTTGAATGCAATCTTCAATGTATCTTCTTCTTTAATACACACCTGATAAATACTTGATTTGAGATCCAACTTAATAAAACATTTGGCATGCTTAAGTTGGTCTAAAAAGTCATCTATCCTTGGAAGAGGATATCTATTTTAATGGAGATCTTATTTAGAGATTTGTAGTTGACACACATCCTCTAAGAGTTGTCACTCTTCTATACAATCACTATAGGTGAAGCACTAAGGCATCTGACACCTTGTTCAAGCAATTCTTGAAGTTGATTCTTGACCTCATTGCTCTCTAGTAGAGATAACAAATACAATCCAATATTTGATAGAGAATATTCTAGTAGAGTTTAATCCCGTGCTCCACCTCCCTTCTTGGTGGCAATCCCCTTGGTTCTTGGAACACTCCCTAAAAAGATGACAAGACTTCATCCAAGCCTTTCAACTTTGAGTCCTTCCTAGTAGAAAATCCCAATCAATCATCATTTTTATTTTTCAACAAAATTAAACAAAATCATTTGGTTTTTTTAAATAATTTGATTGCTTGATTAGAGCTTACTATTGATGCCCTTGCAACAACATCCCTAATTTCTAAATCAGGGAACCACTTTGTGCTTATACCCTCTTTGTTGCTTTGGCCCTTCTTGGCCCATCATCATGTGCCTAAATCTCTAAATTTCAAAAAACTTCCAAGTATGATTGTGCTAAATTCAAGTTCCAATTTTCCATATCTAGGCACATTGTCAAACTTTTCTCTACTAGTATGCTTTCACTCCAACCCTTGATTCCCTACACCTTCGAGCTTCCTCTAAGGTCTTTGTATCTTTCAAGTTTTGGGTTTTTCTTTACTCAAATATCTAGTCATGAGTTTCTTCTGAGTCCTCGATTTCTCCATTTCTCCATGTTTCAAGCCTCAAGGATTTTTCTTTCTGCTATCCCTTTTCCTTCATATCCCCAAAACTCTGAGTCCCCAATCTGAATTTTTCAAGATCTCCTTTGTTAATATCCTCTTCCTCGAGTTTCTTGTTTCCCAACCCTCGCCTTGCCTTATCTGCCAAAGTTTTGAGCTTTGTCATGACACCATGCCCAGTTTATTAGGTATCATGAAACCCTAATTCTCACTAGCTTTCAAACTTTTCAAGTTCAAACCTTCAACAATTTAACCTACTATGTAACGCATAAGTAATAGTCCCGACCCTCAACCCCTAACATTCTCCTACATCTCCCCTTCCCAATCCATCGGACTTTCCTTTGCCCTAATACCTACGGCTTGGAACCCCTGAGTCTCAAGCTCTACTATCTAGCGGGTCCCCAAACTTATCCATACCACCATACCTTAAGGAGGTAGTATTGTGGATCCCTGATCCCCAAGCCCCAATCGCAAGATTCTAGGATTTCCTCTCCCAACACACCCTTCTTCTGAGTTCACCCTTCTTCTAAGTTCACTCCCCTAACACATGTGCATCCTAATCTTTGATTTTCCAAACTCTTCTATTTCCTCTCCCTTGTTTTCGTAGAATTTTGGAGTTCACCTTCCCCCCATTTTCCTTCCCAACCAAAGGATTTAGCATGTCAATCTCTATTGCATGTTAAATGTTCAAAAAATTTCTAGAGCATCTACTTGAGCTCGACGGTATCTCATATGCCCAAACCCTGAAGAGCTTTCAAGACCTCCTTTTCCTCAATAGAATGATATTGCCTATCCCAAAGTCTTGATTCTCGTGTGCCTTAAGTAAACCATTTGCAAACTTATGGAATATTTAATGCCTTGCTCATTCCTACAATCCAAATCCTAATCCCCAAGTCCCAATTTTCAAATGATTTCCTCATGCCACATTTCCCCTTTTCAAGGTTCATGCCTTTAGCATCCTTGTGTCTCAAACCCCAACTCCATGTGCCTTGGCCCCTTCATCTCCTTTGGACTTACAAGATTTTCCCTACTTGTCCCGCTTGGCATCTTGATATCCCAATCCTCACTTTCCAACTCCCTACTTCCTTGTCTCCTCCAAACCTTTGAGCATTCCTCTATTAGCCTCCCCCTTGCACTCAACTTCTCAAGGCTCTACTTCCCACTACCCCACTACTTCTTTCTTGCTAGGCCTACAAACCTTTGTCTCCCCTTGCACTCAACATCTCAGTAGCCTAATCTCCAAATCCCTACATCTTTTATGCATTAAAATCTTTGAAGCCTCGTCCTCCAACAATCGTTTTCACTCAACAAATCTCTTCTTGCCAGGTATTCCCTTTACACTCAACCTCACATGCGGGAGAATGTTTTTTTACAAGTTTAAATTTAACAATTCCCCCCCCCCCCCCCAAAAACAAGAGGTCATCCCCGTACACTTCTAGGACACTTCTACAAGTAATTTCACCCATCCAATTGCCTGTTTGAACTACCCCTATATACGAGTTCAAATTTTTGCATGTGCAAACTCTTTAGCCACCTAACCACCGAATTTTAATGTTTCTTATGCTTTCTAAATGCATTTAAGCATATAGATTTGATCAATAATTTTGTTGTTTTGACTCTTTCTTTGCCATGTATGCAGGATTTGGCAACACATTTCCATAGAGCTCGCAAATGGACAACTAGGTAGATGAAGAATTAAGTAGAAACATGGCTCATGATACCATAGTGATCTCAAACACAAAAGGGAGGAATGTCATTGCATTTTCTCTAGCTTAACCCAAAGACCCTCTAACAAATTGGTACTTCCTCAAAGGGGGGATTAACATTCTCCATGAACATTCTAACCAAGGTAAAAGGACCAAATCAAGGGATATACACATGGGCTTGATTCATGCTGCTGAAACTCAAAATAGCCTATGACTTTAAAATTTTACTTTTTGGGTTTCTTGTAAAATGTGATGTAATTACTGAAGGAGCTCCTTACATTGAAAGGGATGGTAACTAAGCAAAGAAGGTAGAGACATGTAGAATTTGGAGATAGAAGTAGTTTTTCAAGCTTTACAAAAAGAGATTTACTTAGAACTCTTAGTAGAGCCATGTTGCTTCAAGGGTTTTCCTATGTTAGAATTTTATAAGAGTAAAACGAAAAATTTTGTGAAATATTTTCAATTTATGTTCAACTTTGAAACCTCTTACTATGCATGGATATGGCGTATGAGGTCTTGAGCTCTTGCAATTGAGTTTTCCTTTGAAGATAGGATTGTTTCTTGTTCTAATTGTGCAATTGTGAATTGGAGTGGTGATTGGTTATCTAATGGTTTGTTCATCTTGTAGCACAATGTTCATTCATGAGAGCACTCAAGCTTAATCTTCCCAACCCTTACTCTTTTGCATTTTCTTATCAACAATCAAAGTAAAATATAGTTTAGTTTGTTACAAGTAGTTTATGTTTATCTTGCATTGCATTTCATTGCTCATCTTTTCGTGTATTGTGACCAAGTCGCTACCCATCAAACTAAACTTCAACTTGATCATTTCAAAACTCTATAGTGGATGCATTTCATCTCCCTTGAGTCAACCTGCAAAACTAAGAAACACTACCCCAAAGACCTTGGGGAGATCTTTAATCTTCTTTCAAGTGAAGAATCACCCCTTTGATTTCTAAGCATTGGGCTTGTGCCATTTTCCAACTTAACACTTACCATGACTACTTTTACCCTACTTTCGTGGCCTTTGATTATATATTTGATTCCATCCTTGACCCACCTGTATTTGTCATTCCTTATTTCTTATTATGGAGATTGCATCTTGTTGTACCCAAACCAAATTTTTTGCTTCATTAAGGCATTTTGCTTAAAATGGTCTAAGCCTTGTAAAAATGATGTCAAAACTCAGTTTTTGGGCAAAACAAGTATGGGCTTTTGGTCAGTGTGATGTTAGGAAGATACTGGCAAAATTTGAAAATTTTGAAAATTAGGGTTTCCAGACCCCTGTTTTTAGGTCAAAAACCCTAAAAATGAACTTGTTAGAATTGGCTGAAATTAATTTTGATTGGCTTATTTCGCATCACAATCACAATGGTGAAGTTAGTTTCAGTTAAAAGCCGGTTTAAGCCTGCTAGGTAGTTTTCACTTTTTCAAGAGAAAAGTTAGGACCTTTGAGGTTGTCAATGGCAATTGGCCAGTATCGGGTGTCAAAATCTAAGCCTAAAACTCAAAGCAGAACATTCTATGATGAAAGATGCTTCACGACGGAGGGGATTTTCAAATGGTGAAAAGTGCAAAAAAATATATGTCTGGAAACATTTCACTTTGTAATGTGGGAGACCCTTGCGCAATCAACGTGCAAATCAACTCTATAGTGTCCATACATGTTAAAATGGTGAAATACAGTCACACACACTCGTCAGCAGCAATAATGCTTCTACGTGGCCAACTCAGCAGCCAACACGGTGTTCGTAGAGCGCGAGATGGAGGAAATTATCACTTCCAGAGCAAATCTGCGCAATTTGGAGGCTCAAATTCAGTTGTTTCTAGTTGCAAATACATTCATTCTCTCTGGTTTTCAGTCAACTTTCCAACAAGCTATCAAGTAGGCCCATCTGATTTGCAAAACTCCGACAATCGGAGGCAGAAGTAGAAGTTACGAAGAGTTTACACATCACAGAGACACTCAAATTTGCGGTTTTTGCGCCCCTATAGCCCAAGGGCACCCTTGAATTAGACCCCTCAGATGATTGAATTTGCAGTTTCCGTTTTTGGGGTATCTCTTTTGATTCAGCCCAGCTCCACGATGCACCCGTTCACAAGATCATCACATGTGCTAAGTGACCGTAGCAGTGGTTCCAATGAGCACATAAAACAGAGGGTAGATAAAAATGAAAATATCAAATTGTACCTCTGTTGGCTAGGGGCGCCTTGCCTTTTGGCTAGCTAGATGAGGTTTTTTAGCATCCGTCGTCTTCACGAGATATGTGCGGAATCCTCCTAGCTACGAAACGAATCTATCCATCAGCCTTCGGGATCTGTCAATCACCCGTAATCGAAGAATTAGTGCAAAATGGAGACAAGCTGAGAAATGGCTAAGTAAGAAATTTACATATTGCCTTGAAAAAGGTGCCCTTCTTTTGGAGGCACTAAATGCAGTCTTCTCGCTTTGTCACTCCCTGAAACATCTCTTCCAAGTTGTTCCAGCTACGCAGCAAGCCCGTCAGCACGCAAATCGAAGCAATCCAACTCCCGGTAATGAGGGTCAAAGTAGGGCACTCAGTTGAAATTGACAAAATGCAAAATCATGTTAATTTATGTTTCTACTCCTCTGCAAGCCAGGGGCGCCCTTGCATTTGGGGGTCTTAATCCAGCATTCAAGCCTTGCATATGCAATCATCGGGTGCATAATTCTTCTAGTTACGCGATGGATCCAGCATCCAGTCGACAGGAGTCATCATTCACCGGCAACGGTAGTTTGAAGCATGAAATGGAAAAACCAAGAAATGGTTGTCTTGTGGCATGCACCAAACTCAGTTTTTAGCACTCGCAGCTCCCAGTACACATTTCATCAGTGTTGTTCTGGCTATGCAGTGGATGTGTCAGCTTAGCTCCAGCATCAATCGGGCACCTGGAAATCAGAGTTCAACAGAGGCTACTATGACGTTTTCAACGAGCTATAAAATAGGAAGTTAGCTAAAAATCTCAACTTTTGATGGGGGACGCCTAGAAAGTCAAAGTTGGACTTTTTGAAATCAGTAAAATATTCTAAGTCGACCCACAAGGAAAGATTTCAGTTAACTCCAATAAAATAATATTAAATTTTCAGTTTCAGCAGTCAATTTTGCTAAAGGCGAATTTCTTCAATATTTTAATATTGGCGCCTATTTTGAGACTCATTGCAATTCGCATTTTGAGTTAAACTGAATATTTTAATATTTTAATATTTTTGAAACTCCAAGTTAGTTTTTGTTGCGCAAAGTGGGGTCCAATCAGATAATTTCTTTTGAAATCAAGGTTTCTACTTGCAATTGGCGCCATAAACCTATGATTTTCTCTATTTATTCAAGATGGCATCCATTTCTCTCACAACAGGTTGAGTGCAAATGAGTTTTCTCTTGTGCAAGCAACATTCAAAGGCGCCATAAGTATTATTTTTCAGATTTCCTTGCAGATACAGGTCCAGAATAATCAACAGACTTCAGGCAAGCATGGCGATTTTTATAGAAGTAAAAACATAAAACTTCTATCTTTTGTCTTAAATTCTTCTATTCTTGTCTTAGGTATTCTTCGCATGTCCAAGAATTCGACGACTTTTGACAATTTTGATCATCTGGGTTGGTTGTGCACGGCTTCCTCTACAAAACCCATGTGTTTGAATTTTTCAAGAAAAATTACCTCGAAGCTTCAATTCTCAAAGTTTTGCTTTTCTCAACTGAAATTCCTTTGCATGGTGGAGTAAAATTCAATATTTTTCAAAGGGGAGGATCTGGGTTTGCTTAAAATCATCTTCTGCACAAAACCCATGTTCCAAATTTTTTCGGAAAAATCTACCCCTGCTGCCCCCAGTTGCCTTTTTCGGAAAATTCTTTGCATGTCAAGCTAAAAGGCATTTTCTCAAATTTTTGAGGTTGTGGGGTTTGTTTAAAATCATTTTCTCTACAAAACCCACGTCTTAGAATTTATTGTGAAAATTGCCCTCCGACAGGGTATTTTTAGCCTCATCAGGAGCATTTTTGACTTTTCGGAGAAAGTTGTCAGAACATAGTCGTATTTATAGTCAACAGGCGAGTTTTTCATAATGCAATACACACAGACTAAATTCAAGACCAAGTCGGTCTTAATTCATGATTTCATCGGAATGGCTGACACGAATTTGCATAAGGTAAATCCAAAAATTGACTTCAAATGGTCAAAAATAAGTTTGTATATACTTCAAAACATTAAAGAATCTAGGTCGCTAGAGGCGGCTTCACTCCCTATTTCAGTTCATTGCATGGAATTCATGGTGTCTTGTGTAAAGCATTACAATTCTACTGCCCGAGAAATTCAATCCGCAGATGGATAGGTGATTTGCAGTCTCAAGCCCCAGGACATTGAGAGGTGTTTTGGTGTCCCTCAACATCCAAACAGTCGGGTCATTGCCATGGATCTGTGTGAGAAGACATTCAATGTTGATAAGGACATGTGTTAGAGCAAAATGACAGAAAGGTGGCTAAAAGAAAAGAAAAGTAAATTGCCAAACAATGTGGGTTGCGGAGAATTCAAGGATGAATACGCGATTTTGATCACTCTTCTTAATCATATTTCCGGTCACGTAGATGCTCACAAATTTCAGCCTTGGATGTACTACATCATTGCTCAGATTATTCCCAAGCAAGAGCATTATGATTGGGCCTCTTTGATCAGCAACATTCTCCACAAGCAGATTACCGGTTTCCTGGTTGCCCACAAGTTTCACATGTGTTCATATCTCGTATACCTGATTGCTTATCAAGGTCAGTTTAGAGGTTTGAACACAACAGGGATTCTTAGTGTACAAAAAGTTCATCAGTATTATGACCATCTTGAGTTCACAAAGTCCGAGAGACATTTCAAGCGTGTGCAAGAAGCATTCTTGATGTACAAAGTGAGGAATCTAGACCGGGAATTGCATGTTCGTATTTCAGCAGTTGCCAGAGAAGCAATGGTAGAATGGGCAGACTGGTTCATTCAGCTCCCTACCTATACCTACATTCGCATCTACGGATATACAGGATCTCCAACCATGCTACCTCGTTATCCTTTGGATAAGACAGTTTTCATGGAATTTCTGAGGCAATTACACGATGTTCATTCACATCTACGCCACAAGTGCAAGCCAACTGCCAATTTTCCATTGCAAATGGGAATCTACAGGTGCAAAACAACAGTTGAAGCCAAGGCTGTAGGCCATGAGTTAGCAAGACTTAATCTTAAGTACCTTGTTGACACACGCTCATATGACCCTTGGGGTTATTACTCAGCACGTCTTGGCAATCGCTCTTGCCATAAGCCTTCTATGGAGGATTACTGGGCCAACTGCAAGGATGAGTTTGAGCTGCGTCGACGTAGTTACAACAAGTTCACCCTCTCACAAATATCTATCTTCATGTCAGAGGATGTGGGAGGATTGTCAAATGATGATGGGGATACACTTCCTCAATTTTTCAGAGAACAGGTTGATACACAGCCACTTCCAGTTGTTGATTGGTTTGCCAAGGAATACTCATCTGTGAAAGAGAGATCAAGCAGAGTTATTCAGAACAGTACACTCCACTTGGATAGCAAGAAGACAAGGAGGGCAGTCATGCCAAGTACAGAGCCGCCACCATTGGAATCCTCGTTGCCATCCTCGTCAAAACCAAAACAAAACAAAAGGAGCAACCCTCCTAAAGGAAACAAAGTATCTAAGAATTCAAAAGGGAAGGCACTTGTTACAGAAGCACATGTGGAGATAGCCACAAATACAATTCAAAGCATGCCAAAGCAAGAGGTACAGCCTCCATTGCCATCGCCAACTCCACAAAGTCTCCAGTTCCGATTCACATTGACTTGGACCTAGACTCACCACCGCGTAGCAATACCTCTACATATTCCCACTCATCAAGTTTTCGTATGACTAGCATCGATCCTTCCAGTGAGATTAGTCGAAACTATTCTTGGCTTGACAGTCAGTTGGGCAGGAAGAGGAGGCAGCCATCCTACAAACTAGACTTCTCAGATTTTGATCATGTCTATCAGGACACACCAGATAAGAGAGTAAAGAAGCGGGTTCATTTAGAGAGGAATGCTGACAAGGAGATCATAATAGAGACCGTTGCACCCCCAGAGGACAAGAACTTGAACGAGGTAGAAGTTGAAGATTTCGATGTGATAAAGGTCAACCTTGGTAAAAGCACACGCCAAACAGAGGTTGATTTCCTTCAAGTTGCAACGGATAGCATAAAGGATAGTCATAAAGGACGGAGAAGACAAAGCAGCCCTCAAGGCTGAAATCCAACAGCTTCATTAGTATATCTCTAACCTCATACATAACACTGAAAACGTTCCCGCAGATGCTAGAGCTACCACCAAAGCAGAATCAGCTTAATCAGCTTGTTGTATACGAGAAGCGCCTAAAAGATTGGGAGGAGGATTTTGTCACAAGGGGTCACTTTGTGCTTACAGAGTTATATCAGTTGAGGTATAATGCCAAAAACTCCGTCTGCAGATTCAGGAATCAAAGCGAGCTTTGGCGAGTGACAGACCAAGGGATGAAATCATGATCTCTCATCTAAAGACGGCATATGACTCGGTTACTGACGAAGAAGATAAAGAAGCTATTTTTACTTGGAGAACACAATTAATCTTCAAGGCAAAAATACAGGAGACAATGGCTTCAGAGTTGGCCGAGAGCAGAGAACACGTGGCTAGTGCACTTCGATACGTGAGAACTTTTAAGTCCCGAGTTCCTTGCCAGTATCAACATGAGGTTGGTGAGTACATTGAGCTCACCGATGTTCAGTCAGAGTTGCAGGTGCTCATCCATGGTATTTTCAATGGAGATTCTGTTGGTTGTAAGTTAGATCAACTTACAGTCATGTTAGCGTTATTTGATGAGGCAATCAAGAGTAGATAACTTTAGAGTCAAATCACGGGCGATGAGGAGATGTTATGAAGACACAGTGTGTTGTAGAGAAGTATCAGTGCCCCAGATGGTGATGCAGTCAACAACCTCATGGAGGGGTTACTTGCTCGAGATCGCGACTAGTGAACTCCAAATCAGGACGTCCCACCTTTTCAGGATAGACATCATAACTAGGAGTTAACTCGACACCTCTTTCTGAGTTAACTCGTTGTTCCACATCTCGTGCACGTCTATTTTGGAATTTCCTATGTACAGATGGAGTTTTCATTTAGTTCTCATTCTCCGTTAACTGAGGTCGTTTCCAGTTAACTTGCATATCAATAAGGACTTGCTTGTTGCAGACGTCCATTTGTTTAGTTTGTTCCAGTTAGTTGATGGTAGCTTTCTAGTTAACTGTGCAGTTGCATACAATTAGGTTTAGCAATAAAATCTCGCATGCTTGCGAGATTGTAGTTGACTCAAGGTGATTTTAGGGTTCCCTACACCTTTTGATGTCTATAAATAAGAGTTATTTGCTCATTTGTAATTAACTTTTGCACACGATAGTAATATATGTTGTGCCACCTTGCCTAAAATATTGTTGTCCTGTATTTGTTCACGAGCTTTTACTGTGATAATAAATAGATGTGCCACCTTGCCTGAATGTTATTATCATGATACTTGTTCATCTTAGTTAAATATAGTGGCTAGTTTGATTGTTTATTGTATGCGTGTCTCGCCAATGCAATTTGTTGTCCTAGTTGGCTATCTTATGTTGTGTTAATAGTTGCTCTTTCAATCTACACCTCGGATAGGGGTTCCTCCTCCTTGGAATTTTGGAAAGAAGAATTATCGTCTAAGTGTTGTTACCAATAAGCTTGTTGCATATCTACGCCTTGAATAGGGGTTCCTCCTCCTTGGAAATTTAGTAATTGAGCTTATCGTTTGATGTCATGCCTAATAAACTTCATTTCAGCCTACGCCTCGGATAGGGGTCTCTCCTCCTTGGAAATCCTGTTGTAGAGTTTATCGTATAAACACATTCTTGCTCCTAATTCCTCATGCTCTGTTTTTCTTAAGGGAATAGGATAGATTAAAGCATTTAGTTTTAGTTGTAGTTAAGACCTGCAAAACTAGAGAAAACCCTTAGCTGCAACGTTCTTGGTTTCCTTAGCCTTGTGCCTCTTCCAGCTGAGTCAAAAAGATAGGATTTAGAATCATTTACTTTTGCACGCATATCAGCAAAAGAGGGAGCTTCCCCTCCTAATTTGAAGAGCAGTCATTACCCACTGTGCATAGCTGTCTGTACCAACTCACACTCCAGAGGAATAACATCTAACATATATGAACTCTTAAGAACTCTATCAAATTCATCAAGAGGAATAACATCTGCAACTACCTCATCTACATATTGTGGATTTACCATAAACTTGAACTTTCACTATATTGTTACTCGTAACTCTAAACCCTTCTTCACCCATCCCCATTGGTGGGGATGAAGATGTTCCTCAATTTTTAGACCAGGCCTCTTAACCATATTTTACAAAATTTAATTGCACTATGAACCAAGATCTACCAATGCATTAACCCTTGATTTCTTGAACTTGCAATTTCAAAATAAAAAATTTATTCATTTTTTCAATGGATACACATCCAAGGCTGTTAGTGGCCATGCATCCAAGCCTATCATCTACATCTAAACTATCCTCTAATTCTAATTCAATCTTCTTGTATTGTTAGCATGGATATTTTTGCAGCCTCTTTTCCTTATTTTTATTCTCAATATGTAGTTAAGGATGAGGTTTCTATAACTTTGAATTAACATGTGCATCTATTTTGTAATGGCTACATTGATTCTTTGTTTTTCTTTTCTTCCTTTTGTATGCCATTTGATTTCTTAACTATTTTACAAAATTTAATTGCACTATGAACCAAGATCTACCAATGCATTAACCCTTGATTTCTTGACCTTGCAATTTCAAAATAAAAAAATTATTTATTTCTTCAATGGATACACATCCAAGGGTGTTAGTGGCCATGCATCCAAGCCTATCATCTACATCTAAAATATCCTCTAATTTTAATTCAATCTTCTTGTATTGTTAGCATGGATATTTCTGCAGCCTCTTTTCATTTTTCCTTATTTTAATTCTCAATATGTAGTTTAGGATGAGGTTTCTAAAACTTTTAATTAGCATATCCATCTATTTTGTAATGGCTACATTCATTCTTTGTCTTTCTTTTCTTCCTTTTGTATACCATTTGATTTCTTAACTTCCAAATTATTTTGTAATTTTACCTTTATATTTAGAGGGCTCACCTTCATACCTCTCTTTCTCCTCCACATAAATATGCTTCGACACATGCTTTATCTTAGTTCTTGGGATTGTTGGTGACCACCCTCCTTCAATTGTGAGAATGAAGTCCTCCAAGATACTTTGTCAATATGTCCTCATCCAAGTCATTCAACATGGCTTGCCTCCTAAACTTTATGGCATAAACCTGCAAACTTTACCCACTATATTGTTTGAAAAACATTAATTTTATTTTTTGATCTCTTTTATGCCCAAATAGAATAAAAGTTCCTACAAATTAATTCTCTGAATTCACCTTCTTGTTCAAGGGTTAAGTGGTACTTATACTATAGAAAGTAATACTACGTTGAAAGTTGATGACAATAGTAAGGAATATTGGTCTCCTCTCCCAAATGGCTTCTATAAACTAATTTTTGATGAAGCAGCGAGGGGTAAACCAGGTTCAATTGTAGTGGTTTTGGTTTACGAAACTCACAAGAGTTGTTTTGTGGAGGCTCTCTATTTTTGAGTATTCTCACAAACAATAAGGTGGAATGGGCAGCTTTAATAGCTGGTTTAGGAGCAGAAAATTCACAAAATATAATGAATGTGATAGTGAAGAGAGATTCATTGATAGTGATCAATGCTATTGCAGTAGGAGTCCAGGTTGGAAAATACATTGATATGTAGAGGAGGCTCGAGTCTTACAGAAAAATTCAGATCTATCAAGTTTGTGCATTGCAAAAGAAATCTAAACAATATTGCCAACCATTTGGCAAATGAATGTGTTCATCAACCTCCAATTATGGCTATATATAGCGAAAGAGAAAGTTCTTGGCCAAATTTGGAAAGAAAACTTGCAATTAAGCCCTTCTAAATTTAGTCATTTAAAATTGCTATATGGGTATGTGCATTTTGTTAAGGAATACGTGCTCATATTCATGGGAGGTAGTTGGGCCACTTATAATGAATAGTTTGGTTGGCAATGTACTCATAGGTTGCCAAGATGATTGGAGATTTGCATGGCGCAATTATGCTCCTTTGTAAGGAGATGATGTAGGAAGGCGTTGGTTTTAGAAACCACCAAGGTACATTTTTAGGTATGCAAAGGTGGCAAGAAGAGGTATCAAAAATATTAGTGACTGTAGGGTGTCTTGTTGTGTTTGGGTAATCATGGCAAAGTAGTAGCAAGAAGAGCGAGATGGGATCCACCTAGTTCAAGAGAAAATATCGAATAGACACCTATAATGCATCTTATCTTGCCAATCCCTAGCAATGCTAGGGTTTGTTGAAGGAGTCTTGGGTGATCAAGTGTTAATGGCAGGGCGTTGAAAGGCATCTATACACAGCAATTTCATTAAAAATTTGGCTTTTTCATTCTAGATGCATTTATACATTTATGGCTTCTTCAATTGTTCCTCTTAGATCAATTTGTAGGCATGTATATGGCAAGAATGGAGGGCCAAGAGAAAAAACCTTTGGGTAAGGAGGGGGAAGGTTTGGCTTCTACCCACCCTCTATTGTAATGTCCCCTTTTGGGATATTCTTAAATTTAGGCCTGCAAAACAATAAGAATCACTAAAAACTGATATTAGTAATAACAAGTGTCAACTTTATGGTTACATTCAAATTAATACATAAAATATCATAATATTAATAGCAATACACCATAGCCAAAACATTATAATAATTAGATCTATAGTTCATATCATCATTAACATTTGAATTCAAAATAACTTAACATCACTAATGATCAATCCAAAGCATATTTCGATAGCCAATCATATTAAGAATACTCTAGAAATATTTACAAATCACAATCTCAAGGATGGTTGTCCTTGTATTGCGAGAGCATGGGTGGATCCTTGTCCATCCATCTCAAGGTGGCGTACTTGAGAAGACCCTCAACCTCGAGAGCATTCATATGCCTCCTGGCCCCACGAGCGTTGCATCTCGAGAGTGGCGTACTTGAAAAGTCCCTCAAGCCCAAGAGCATTCGTCCGCCTCCTAGCCCGCAAATATGGCAAGATCTCAAATCCACACCATCCCTCAATCCACCTTGGAGGCGCTCCATCCTCCTTCATCAAACCCAAGAGCACTCATTCGCCTCCCAACCCACAAGCATTGCATCTCGAGGTTGGCGTGCTTGATAAGATGCATGAAGATTGCCTCCCTCAACAAGCCCGGGAGCACTCATACACCTCCCGGCCCCACGAGCACTGCATCTCGAGGGTGGCGTACTTGATGAAGGGAAAGTTGGTACTTCCCGTCTCGTGAACCCGAAAGGTTGATCGACCACCCTATTTCTAAACACATATAAATTCAAAGTAGATTGCTAAAGGAATCTTATTATATTAAATGATAATCAAATATCATTTCATTATGGAATTATAATATATATAGTTATAGTTATTCCTAATTTATATTTTAAAACTAAAGGAATCTTATTATATTAAATAATAATCAAATATCATTTCATTATGGAATTATAATATATATAGTTATAGTTATTCCTAATTTATATTTTAAAACTTACTTCCCAATAATATTCTTGCTAAAAATAATATTTATTTCCAATAGATCTCTTATATTCCAATTTCTTATTTTCCTTTTTCCAATCCACTTGATTGATCCCTTCTCCAAGAAAGTGAACTCCTCTTTGTATCTTCATATCTCCATGAAATGATGCACCCCTTGGAATAGATCTCCTTACCAAAGGTTATGACTTTTTGTCTATCTTAATGTTGTTTTGTTTATTTCCCAAGCGCTGCCCTCAAGAACTCCATTAATTATTAATTATTTATTTTGTTTTGGAATTGCTGCATAGACTCCATTGAACCCCCTTTGAAGAGTTGCTATTTTATATTTTTTGGTTACCACTTTCTTATTTCTTTGACCAACGATTTCAAGACAAGCTGCGATTGTGGTTTATGGCAGGGATATGACAGTCCGCCCTTCCCAATATTGCTTGTCCTCAAGCAATAGGAATGGAAAACTCTACAGCTAGTGATGATTGTCTTGGTTATGTCCAACTCTATACTACAATGATGCCTTTGGAGAGTGGTTGTTAGTATACTTGCCTCAACTTGACTACCAATAAGGTTAATACCATCCTCAAAAGTATGAGGACGACTTATTGTCCATTATTCTTCTCACTACTTCTATTTTCCAATAACTCTTAATAACAAAACCAAGAGTTGGTAACTAGCAAGGTTAGTAATTTAAGACAAGTTTTCTCTCATCCTCAAAGAGAAGAAACAAAGGACATCTTGCAACCCTACAATCCGTTCTAATCAATGATGATTGTAATTCTCAATTGGGATGTCTTAGGCTTTACCTATGGTAAGTCTTATCTGTAGATGTGTTTGGTAACTACTTGTCTATGTCTAAAATCTCTTTTCATCCCTTTTTTATAATACTACTCCTGGGGGCCCATTTGATAGGCCTTGAAGAATTACTTCTTTGCCATTGTGTTGGAAACAAAGTTCCATCTTTTGAAAGTCTTGATAATATCTTCCTAAGGAATGTAACCATTGGATGCCCAAAACTACATTTGTATCTCCTATATTTACTACATATAAATCTTCACTTATTTTATGTCTTCCCAAGGTGATACTTAGTTGACGAATCATTTTTGTACAAGGCGTAGTGAACCCATCAACCATGACCACCTTCAGTCCCTCAAAGTCTTCAATTTCTAAATTCATTCTTGTCACTAAACCCTCGTCAATGAAATTATGGATGGCACCACTATCCACTAGGACAATTACTTTCTTCACTTTTAGAACACTACGGATTCTTAAGGGGTGATATTTAGGTGCTCCTGAAAGTGTGGCTAAGGCACTATTTTCATTTTCTTCATCATCCTGTTTCCTTTTCTTATTTTGGGGTTCAAATTCTTCTTCGCTCATTTCTTCATCCAATCTTGCTTCCAAGTTGTGTGCTTGTCTTCTACATCTATGTCCTACCACCCATTTTTCCTTACACCTAAAACACAATCCTTTCTTTCGAAGCTCTGATATATCCTCCCCTATTAGGTGTGATCGAGGAGGTAGTGTCCTTGGTTGCCAATTTCCTTTGTAGGGGGGTTGGTTATGTGATCTTGAAGACATATTCTTTGAATAGCTCATTTCTTTTGTTCTGGTTTCTAACTCTTTTGTTCTGGTTTCTAACCTCAAGGCTTTTTGGATTGCATCTTGAAGAGATGTGGGGTCAAGCGTGCTCACCAAACCATGGATGGATTCTAATAGCCCTTCAATAAATAAGCATGTTAGCTTTCTCTCGATAATCACAGGTACCATGACTGAGATTTTTTGAAACTCGGCCAAAATTCGGCCACATAATCTTCTACGGATCCTTGTTTCAATTGTGTTAGTTCTTTGAAGTGCCTTTCAAGGTGCTTATGATCAAATCAATCTATGAGCCTTTGTGTAAATTCATCCTAGGTTGTTATGTTTTGGTGCCCTTGGGTAATAATCCTGTGATGCCACCAATCGTGTGCAACCCCTTCTAAATGTAAAATGGAAAATTTGATAGCATCTTCTTCAATCATGGGACTAAGGGAGAAAAAAGTACCCAATTTTTGGACCCATGAATGTGTAGTGACCTTTCTTGATCCATCAAAGTTGGGAAGAGTCATTTTGCTCACTCTTTGCCATTAAGTCTTTATTTGGTTGTATTTTTGCCTTTCTAGTTCATGATCCTACATCACAATATGCCTCAAATGGGATATTCCTCCCAATTTCAGGGTCCAACCTTGAGTAGGCCCCAACATATTCATCAAAGTCATTAGTTGGTGGATTGGTTTCTTCTTCTTCTCTTGTTTGCCCTTCCCTAGGTAAGAATGAGGGTCTTGTTAACCTAGGTGATCTATTGTTATTTTCTGAGTGATTAGAGTTGACATCCCTCCCATTAGTTAGGTTAGGTCTAAGAGTGTTGATTGTGTTATTCATGTTTTGTAGGGTTTGGAGAAGTACTTGAATTGTCCTCTCGTTTTGTTCCATGAAGGCCCTCAATTCATTCCCTTGTTGTTCACTCATGTTATTGCTTTGAGTAGGGTTGTTTCTTGCTGCAAGTTTCCTTCTCTCTTTCCAATGCCCTTTCAACGCTTTGGCTTAATTGCATAAACTACTCTTCTTGATCCTCACGCTGGCAAGATCAAGGCTCTGACACCAATTGTAATGTCCCCTTTTGGGATATTCCTAAATTTAGGCCTGTAAAACAATAAGAATCACTAAAACTGATATTAGTAATAACAAGTGTCAACTTTATGGTTATATTCAAATTAATACATAAAAGATCATAATATTGAGAGCAATACACCATAGCCAAAACATTATAATAATTAGATCTATAGTTCAAATCATCATTAACATTTGAATTCAAAATAACTTAACATCACTAATGATTAGTCCAAGGCATATTTCAATAGCCAATCATATTAGGAATTCTCTACAAATATTTACAAATCGCAATCTCAATGATGGTTGTCCTTGTATTGCAGAGCATGGGTGGATCCTTGTCCATCCATCTCAAGGTGGCGTACTTGAAAAGACCCTCAAGCCTGGGAGCACTCATACGCCTCTCGGCTCCACAAGCGTTGCATCTCAAGAGTGATGTATTTGAGAAGTTCCTCAAGCCTAGGATCACCCATCTGCCTCCTGGCCCACAAGCATGGCAAGATCTCAAGTCCACACCATCCCTCAATCCACCTTGGAGGTGCTCCACCTCCTTGATCAAGCCCAAGAGCATTCATTCGCCTCCCAGCCCACAAGCATTGCATCTCAAGGATGGCGAGCTTGATAAGATGCATGAAGACTACCTCCCTCAACAAGCCCAAGAGCACTCGTACACCTCCTAGCCCCACGAGCACTACATCTCAGGGGTGGCGTACTTCATGAAGGGAAAGCCAATACTTCCCATCTTGTGAACTCGGAAGGTTGATCGGCCTCCCTATTTGTAAACACTTCTATAAATTCAATGTAGATTGCTAAAGGAATTTTATTATATTAATTGTTAATCAAATATCATTTCATTATTCAATTATAATACATTATTACAAATATATTGTAATGTCCCCAATTTAGCCCTATGCTCTTCTTGAGGTTTTAGCCTATTTCCAGAAACTCGTAGGCTAAGCAGAATGGAAAATTAGGGTTTCCTATTTTATAGGAGGTTTCAGATGCATTTTTGAAGGCTTGTATGCAGGAGTTTTGAAGTGTGCTTCTGGGAGTTTTTTGGGTTTTCAGAGAGCTTCAGAATGGTGTAACATGCATCTCCATCTGATAACCTTTCCAAACACTTACTATTTATAGTAAGTCATGTTGGCTTCCCGGTTTGTGCTCAGAAGGCATTTGGAAACACTTACTATTTATAGTAAGTCTTGTTCAATTGATGTTTTGCAAACTTACTATTTATAGCAGTTGCTATTTTTGGTAAGTCAATTTATAGCAGTATCATTCTAGCAACAGTTCAGTGTGGCTGTTCAATTTGGCTTTCTGTGGTGTTTGCAGTGAACTTACTATTTTTGGCATTTGCTATTTTTAGTAAGTCCTTTTGTGGCAGTGGCATCTTTATCAGCTTGGTTCAGCTTGACTAATGTCAGTTTGCTATTTTTAGCAATAATCAGTTGCAGTTTGAGCATTGCTCTTCGTTACCTCCTTGGACTAAGTTTCATACTTAGTTAAAATTGTGTTTTGAAGTTGTACCCCACGCCTAGCTTAATGACTTCAAGTTGTTTTTAAGTTGGGGCCATAAAGTGGATACATTTAATATTTTATTAAATGTTTTATTTCTTATTAAAGTGGGACGACTTGGAGAGGAGAATGAAGAGTTTAAATATTAAATATTTAAAAGTGCATTTTGTGGTGTTTGGCGTCCCATGAAGGAATTGAAGAGTTTTCTTTGTGGGAGTTACAGTTGATTCATTTTCCCAACTAAAGCTTATATATTGATGCTTTGTGGAGAGCTGATTATCTTTGGAAAATTAAGTAAAGTTATGCTGCTAGACTAAATCCAGAACCTGGTTGAGAGGTAGCTTAGCAAACTTGGCTAAGAGAAAGCTTAGCAAATTCTCCTTTCTTCGGGCTTGAAACTATGGCTTCCTAGAAAGATTCTGAAGACCATGCTTCATTTAGGAGTGTGGAAAAGTTCAATTTTCAATTTTAATTACAGGCAGGTTGCTGATTTATAATCTGTTTGTACTGCTGATGTCAATGGCTGAAGCAGATTTTTGCTAACAGCTTTGCCTCTGATTTTTATTTCATTCTAGGTACTAGCCCAAGCTGTGCAACTGTGGAGGGCGCCCATTTCTGCAAGTTTGCAGATTTTATTATGAAGTTTTGGATTTTTGGGAGAAGGTCGACCCTTCTAGGAGGTCGTACCTTTTTTCTTGGCTGCATTGGGATTCGTGCCACTGACAAGTGAGAGTTTTAAAGGTGTCTTTCTACTGTGATTTGGACACCTATGTTCAAGGATTCATCTGCATTCAGTTTCACGTCAATCGGGCTCCGTTTGGTGAAGATATGAGCATTTCAGTGAATCTCTTCATTGCTGGTCTGATTTTCTGTTCTTTCTATTTCTGATCAGACTTAGTGATTTTAGCATATTGCTGGCTTCATTTCTACATCTTTATTGCATTGTGATTGTTAGAGATTGTTTACTCTAACTCATTGTGAATTTGGAAGCTTATCTATTCTCTTTTGCAGCTAGAAACTATCATTGTAAAGCTGGTTTAGTAGTAATAACAGTTATTTGTTTATTTGCTGCAATTAGTTTATTTCTATACTCTCCCACAATTGAGTGGTTGAGTTTAATAAATCATCTTTCATTAATGTTGTATTTCCCCCCACAAAAATAAGTGGTTGTGAGGATTGTATACCCCCCACTGTTCAAGAGGAAGTGTGGTTACATGGCTGGCTTGCCGCCTTAAATAATTGTAATGATCTCACCCACTGAATAAGTGGAGTATTCCCACCACTTGTGGATGCCTGCTTCAGCAGAAGAAGTGTTATTTCAGTTTTATATTTAAGCACTCCACCATATGTTAGCACCTTGCCTATCAAAGGATCTTGTGTGCACATTCTTGGTGTTGAGTTTAGCTCTCTTTTTCAATTGTAATCAAGTCAATTATTGAGTTATTAGATCCTAGGGATCCTCTAACCATATGCCCGCCCCTCCTCCTCAAGTGGTTTTAGGGTGCATTCTTGGTTAGAGTTTAATTCAACATCGTTTTGTTTTGGAGCTAATCTTAATGGGTGCATGATTGCATTTGATGTGAACTGAAAAACAAGGGAAAAAATTAAGGGGAACATTTCATATATATAGTTATTCTTAATTTATATTTTAAAACTTACTTTCCAATAATATTCTTGCTAAAAATAATATTTATTTCCAATAGATCTCTTTTATTCCAATTTCTTATTTTCCTTTTTCCGATCCACTTGATTGATCCCTTCTCCAAGAAAGTGAAGTCCTGTTTATATCTTCATATCTCCATGAAATGATGCACCCCTTGGAAAAGATCTCCTTACCAAAGGTTATGACTTTTTGTTTATCTTAATGTTGTTTTGTTTATTTCCCAAGTGCTGCCCTCAAGAACTCCATTAATTATTAATTATTTCTTTTATTGTGGAATTGCTCCATAGACTTCATCGAACCCCTTTGAGGAGTTGCTATTTTTATATTTTTTGGTTACCACTTTCTTATTTCTTTAACCAATTGTAATGGAGCGAATTTGCACCCTTAGGCGAAATCCCCATTTTCATAGCCCTTACCTTAGAAAATGTAAATCCGATGATGCAATTCTGCCGCCACCACCTCGCCTCATCCACCTAGCCGCATCTTTTCACGTTAGTGGAGGAATCTCTATCGGGGACGCGCGTGGGCATCCGCGCACCACGTTGTCGTCTTGACAAGATTCCTGCCTCTGGAATCTACAGAGGCATTACGTTTCTCCATTGACGACGAATTGTAACGCCTCCTACCTCCTTGATCGACGAGAAACGGGTCGTTTGCCTCCCTTTTTCCATTCAAATGATCTATCTTCTCATTCATTCCTTCTTGAACTCTCTTGAACTCTTGAACATTCTTCTTCACTCTCTTGATCAATTCACTCACTCTCAACTCCATTCTTTGACTCTCAAGCTTTGGTATCACTATTTCTTGGCTGCAACTTGTTGGCTCTTTTCTCCCACACCACGTTTGTTGCGACAACGCTGATGTTGGAGGACTTACAAGCTCTCCCCTTCCACTACTTGCCTTGAGTGCTCATAGGTGTGGAGGTGATATCGTCCATTTCTACTTGCTCCTTGCATCATTTTGTTTACTACGTAGCGTACTTGTTGGTGCTTTCCTTTCTATCTCTTTATCATTTTCTATATCCTATGGCTATTTGGTTGTCCGTGTCGTTGGAAACACCAAAGCGGGGGACTGACTGAGGCAGTTCTCTAAAAACAACCCCAACATTTTCCTTGGTCTTGTGTGTGTAGGTGTTTTCACATGGAGTTATTTGAAGTTTCGACTTGAGCATAGAAAGGTTTGATTTCTTACCCTCTCTTTACCTATTCTAGCATAATTTAGTTAGAGCATTCCTTTTGCTACGCTTTCAGTTTTGTACTTTTCCAACAGTTTGTATACTGTAAACGCTTATCTGTCAGACAGTTAGTAGGTTTCATTGAGTTTCATCCTGTCTTCTAGATCTCTGTCTGTACAGATGCTAGCACACCACTGAGATGCCAGCGAGCCGCGCTAGAGTCCGCCACATTTGCAGTGTCGTCCTCAACAATAAGTTGTCTAGGCAACAAGCCGAACCCTTGAAACTGACTCTTCTGACCCTGTAAGCATTTAGTTTTAGTAGAAGGAAAGCGACAAACCATTTGTCCTTCCTTTTCAGCCTCAATACCTTACCCCTTTCAATTCTCTTAGCAAACTCGAGGTAGTTTAGGGCAGCCCGTTGCTTAGGACTCTCTTGTGTCCTAGAGTCCTGAGGTGGTAGGTCCCCCCTTCTCTACACTATCAATTTCAAGACAAGTTGCGATTGTGGTTTATGGCAAGGATATGACATCTATGTTCAAGATCAACAGCTAACCCACCTTCTATGTTCAAGATTAAAGGCTAATGGGACAAAGCTAAGAAATGAAGTTAGAATTTTGAGTTCATTCTGTAGGGATGTTGGTAGAGTTTTAGCTAGCCTCCATGTGCATCATGTCACCCATTATATGGTGAGGCTAGAAGTGGGCAACATCTATACATTCGCACAATATCTTGGTACATCACTGCACCAATCCAAGAGGTGGAGCAAGATATATTTTGGCATAAATTCCCATCTTTGGTTGGTATCAAGAATGGCAGGTCAACAAGAGTGGTTGAGCCTTGGGTTGAGAAGGTAATGGATACAAGGCATGTCGCACCAAGGTCTCATGAGCGTTAGGGGATGGTCTAAGGCATAGCAATGAAAATCGTTAGGGAAAAAATCAGCAAACCAAAAGTATAAGATTTTTTGAAAAAATCAGATTTTAAAAAAAACGTAAAAATTGTAGAGAAAAGGACAAAAACTACTTTTTTAAAAATATTTAAGAACATTCCCATAGCATAGAGATATAAATAGCAAATAAAATAGAGAGTTTAACACATGAAATGTAGAAAATAGGATTTTGTTGTTTATATTCATATCACTGATTACATTGCATTGCACAAAGCATACTTCAGAGTGCATAAATAATAACTAGATGGTTACAATTGATAAAATTTCAATTACAATATAATTTGTACAAAATCAATCTATGCTAGAGGGTTGCAAGTCCTGATGATGAAGCTCCTGGTTCAGAGCTTCTCCTAAGTCATTCAACCTCATGTACCAAGTTGGCCTCTAGGATCTCAAAATCCTCAAGCTCAAGAAAGTCATTAAAAAGATAGTTTTCCTTTGCTGAGTAGACATCATAAATTACAACATGGGAATCAATTGGTTCATATTTGTGATCTAACAGTACTTGCAATTTCTAGAACAATGTCAACAAAAACTATATGAAGAGTGTGAAAGGGAAATTATATGACAAAGGAAGCAATTCCAAAGTTCAACTTAATAGGTTTTGAATCAAATAGCTCAAGATAGAGTAATAGAAAATGCTTTTGAAACAAAATCTTAAATCTCAAAAGACCATAAATGATATTTAAATGTTCTCATTGATGACTATTTTAGCAAATTTGTAAAAGAGTAAAGGGAGTGTTAAATATTTTTCCATTAGACAATAAAGAACAGCTAAAACAAAAGAAGAGAGCAACTATTTGAACCACGATTTTAGCTATTATTATTCAAGGAAATTTTCTTTGATTTTGCATATAAGTGGATGATGAAGTTAAAAACATTGATGGACTTGGAGTTGAGAATTTGAGAGATTATAGGTACAAGTTTCAAAGGAAAATCAAAGCACGAGGAACATTCCCTTTCAATGGGAAAGTTGCTGCTGAAACCTATCTAGATCGTTAAAGAGAAAATATATGAGGCCTGCTTCAAGAGGGATTAAGATAAGCCCACAAGACTAGGGCATGACTTCTCTCAAGGCATGCATTAGTTTTTCTGATATCTATTTAACATGCATGGAATGCTGCACTATATATGTTTAAAGCATTCATGTACTGCTATTGTACTCCTTGCAGACCTTCTGAACCTCCATGTATGCGACGATCCTAAATGAAATGTACCTCCCCAACAAGTGCAGGGCATGATTTAAGCAGTGAGTTTCACCAATTAACAAAGCATTAAGCCTACAAAATATATAGGAAATTTAACTATAACCAAAACAATCCTTCATTTTGATATAAAATACAGCTACAGTTTTTTTTTTCAGCACTACAGAATGATTTTTATCTTTCTAATAGGAACCATTCTACTTCCAATTCCACAATGTCTATATACTATTATGTATATAATTATGCTTCCCACTTGATTATACAATTGTCATACCCTACCCACTTATCATTAAAACTTGATGGCTAGTGTCAAATTGAATCTCCAAGTTATCACACTTTGTTAGCATCTAAAAAGGAAATTTGTCCCAACCTAACCTTGATAATCTAAACAAGCACCTTGGTATTTTTTTTATATTTTTTTGATGAGAAAGTTGTGGGGTTAGGGCCCACTCCCTGTATTAAACCATAAAGAATAAGATACATCGAATTGTCACTCAAACAGAGAAGAAATAGAAGAGAGGAGAAAGAAGGAATGAAAAGGAAAGAGAGAGCCTTAAAAAGGGCTGCAAGAAGAGAGAGAAGAAAACCGAAACCACAAACATGTTTGCAAACATAAGCTCACAGGAAAAGTGTGCAGCCACACTCCTGAAAAGTGCTAAGATTTCCTATTGTTCCTGGTGAAGAGGGCATCCATGGTCCACTGAGATCCCTCCTCCACAGCTTCCTTACCTTCCATACGCAATTTTTCAGCCTTAGATTTTCTTCCCACCTTTCGCTTTGAGCCCCCGCAATCCGGTTTCACATTGTTGTACGGTGTTTGTGAAATCCCAAGTTTCTTTGGTGGCTCCAAAATCATGTCATGATCAACGAAACATGATGCTGATCATCAATGTCATTCATAAAAGGAGACGTACCATCAACATTTGAACCATCCTCCTCCCCTTGGGGGACCTCAGGCGCATTGTCTTAAGTATGAGTTGTAGGGGGAGGAGAAGACGCCTATCTTGGGTATGAGTCGCAGGGGGAGGAGAAAGCTACTGCAATTGCTCTGGCTCCACCTCTAGGGTAAGAGTGGATTGCACAAACATGCCATGGTTACGCCAAATAAAATCAGCATCAGAAGACCCACCCTTTTTAACCCACTTTTTAAGCCTGACAGATCTGGAACCAGCTTGATGATGGAGAGAGTAGGCCTCCACTTTATGTCCTAGCATATTGCAGCGAAAGTAGCGAAAAGGGAGGCCTTCGAAGTTTAAAAAATGTGTCTAGATGCCATGAGAAGAAAGAATTCTTATGGAGTGCATCAGGGGTTTTCAGATGTCCACCATAGCACATACCCGATAAAATTTGCAATCTGGAGCCCCTTCATCAGCATCAAGTTTGACAGAAAAGCCCACATGGTTGATCAATTTGCAAATGAGATCTGTCTTTCGCATGACCAAAGGAAGGTTTTAGAGTCTGATCCAAACAGGGACCTCAGTAATCTTAGCAGTAGCAAGGTCAAAAAATGGAGACCAAGGAGCGATAAAGAGGCCTGATTGCCCAAAGAACCATGGGCCATTCTGAAGCACAAAACTGCAATCTTCAACAGATCTAAAGGTGAGCAAAAAGAAGCCAAAGTCTAGTGATTCAATCTTTGGAGCCGATAAATTGCTCCATGAAGATTGCACCTAGTTAAGAATAGAGTCTATTGTCGAACGCCTATGCAAGCACCGCATAACCAAAGAACGGTTGCCAAGATCTTCAGCAATCTCCTCAATGCAACTGTCGGAGATGCAGAAATCCATGGGATCATCAGAAATAACCACCTCCATGTCCCCAATTGAAACAGAGGAGCCTCCAGAAAGAACAACCGGTTCTGCATTTGAGGAGGGAGGCGGCACAGGAGAGGGCACAAGACTAGGCGAGCGAGGAGGCACCCGAAGAAGCTGCTCCAAACAAAAGGGCAAGCATTCGTGAAAGGGATTTGATCGATTCTTGCAAGCCGCCACAGCAATGGAGTCCAGGACAGGCGGCTCGAGAGTCTTGCCCAATCCTACACTGGCAGGTTCAGACCCTAAAGGTTCCAAAATCCGTGACTTCGGAGGTGGGAGATTCAGATCTAGGGTTTCCCATGTCAACGAAGAATGAAGCGCATAACGCCTACGCCCCTCCCCATTCCCCCCCGCACCGACACCATGTTTGTTGGACACACGCTTAGCATTCTCTCCACCATGATTCTTCTTACCTAAACACAGTCCTTTCACCCTCACTAGATTCCACGCGAGCAATGTCGCAGGCCTACCGCGATCCAGGACTTCCTTCGCACATCTTCGCCCTATTGTATAAATATTAATTTAAATATCAACCACCTTGGTATTATTGTTGACAATTGAAATGTTAAAATTCTTTTGAATAGTCAGGATCACAAGAATTCAAAGAAAACAAACCTCTTTAGGTTGATATCAAGCCAATAGAGTTTTGTTTCAGTTTAGTCTAGCTTTCTATATTTACTTTTAACAAGTACTTTTATTAGGTTTAGATATGTTAAAAAATAAGATAGAAGCCTTACTTAGTATTTATGATATTGTCTACTATTTCCCACTAAATTGTGTCTTTGGATTTATATACATAGAAAGCATTACTACAAGCCTAAGGCAAATGACAATAGTGTGGAATATAGAAGCAAAGCAGCACATCTCTTAACCATTCCATGTTAATTCCTTAACATCAAGCGTAAAAGCATACCAAAGAACGTGTCTCTATTTTAATGTCCTTAACATCTATTAGAAACACATCCATTCAAGGTTGCCTACCTACGATTTGCCTCAACAACCTGATGAAATCTAGCAAATCTTTGGTGGTGAACCACATCCCAGTGGCCAGCACTCACTTTTGTGCTAAAAATCAATGACAAAACCCGATTAAATAGTGATTTCACATAGTTTTGGTTTCGTGATGGGTTGGTTGGGCAATTTATTGGCGATTTTTACATGATTTTTTCACGATTTAAACCCTTAAAAATCGTTGAACATAATTGAAAATCACGGCTGATTAAATCAAGATTTTTTAGGAAAAATTTTGTTTCAGCCGAAGATTTTTTAAAAATCGATACTTTTGCAAGTTTTTGAGGATTTATGTTTCTATGGACTCTAAGGTACTATTGAGCTGTGAAATGTCAATTTTTATACATTTGATTCTACTCTGGTCATTGATGTGTTTGATTTTGTGTTATCTTACGTAGGGTACTTTTGATTATAGATGCCCTCTAGACTGTGATTTTGCTTGATATTTTGGAGTTCCGAGATGTTAGTTGCTATCTATCTAAGCATCAATTTGATTGTGTTTTTGCAATGGTTATAAATGTTATTTATGTAAGCGTTCTTGTTAACATGGGCAGGAGCCCCTATAGAACCCCAGCTAATACATCTAAAAAAAAATCTTTGAAGTCATCCCAACTACTTACCATGTGCTATTTTCTTTCTTCAAAATTCACAATCTAATTTTCTCACCATACAAGAGAGGCATGCAAATGAATTTTTTTGTGCCCCATCTATTTTACAAACATTAAAATAAACTTAAGTTGTTCAATCCAAGATCTTAACATTTCAATATTAATTTGTCCATCAAAAGTTTATATTTCTACTTTAAATGGACTATGCATTTTTGCTTTATTTTCATGTGACTCTTTCAAGAAATCCTCTGTTTTCATGCCTTCATCTTCCCCAATACCAATTTTATTGGCAAGGACCTTTACCAGTTCTCCAACAGAAGATTGCTCTTGCGCCATGTATAGTTGTGGCCTTGACATGTGCTTTTGTTGTTGGCCCAACCATGGTTTTCTATAATTCCCTTCATGAGGCTCTCTAGTGCAGTCACCCATGCATTCAATTACATCATTTGAACTTTCTGTGCTCTTGTAGTTACTGTCATACACCAAGTTCCACAAACCCACAAAGATCAAACTGCTTTAATACCACAACAATCTATAAACTCTTAACTCATAGAAATTAGGAATCACAAAATGATGTGTGCTTGAGAGGTAAGAATGTTGTGAGCATAAACTGAAATAAGGCTTGCAAAAACAGCCATAGAAACTCATTAAGAATCACAGAATTTTATCCTAAAGACTTGTGCGGGGAAAACTGACATTGTTGTAGAAGCAAATATCACCAAAGCATTATGATAAATAGTGATTTATCAGAAACCAGACACCAGACAGGCAAATGGTTTTTTCACTCAAAAACCCATAATTTCTATGATGCTAAAAGATCTCCTCCCCAAAAATTGCCAATAAATTCATGATTTTCAAGCAGTTAAATTGGAAATTGCAATAAAATTGGAAAAATTAGGGTTTCTGCCAAATTTCACAATTTTTTGTCAAATTTTTGGTCAAAAATTAGAGTTTCTGGGTTTTTATTTTCTGCAGTAATTTTTTAATGATTTTCCCTAAACTCAACCCTAATTTTTTACTAACCCTAACCCAATTTTTCCCCAAGTATATCCTAAATTTTTGAAAAAAGAAATTAAAAATCTTTATCTTTTGGTTTGCCAATTTATTACCAGGAAAGATTTTTGCTACTAAGGGCATTTCTACGATTTTATAATATTTGGGAAAGGAGTACAACTGGTGAGTGCATCAATGGCTGCACTCCACTTTTGTCTGTCTGCCTAAAATTAATGAATAGCTGAATTTACTTGATCTCTACAATGTTTTATAATCCTCCAATCATCCAAACACTTACTTCAACCTCCTTTTTTAGACTCGACTGAGTGCTAGAAAGTTATCTCAGGCCCTCAAAGAATTCCCACATTTGCTGAAGGCAAAACGTCTATTTGTTACATACTCTGAGTTTACACAATTGGTGGTCACTACCATGGTCAGAGTGCTGACCTGAAGACTACCGCAATTGCAGTCCCATCTTTTTTCCCTGTTTTTCCTGATCATGTCATGTTTTCTGTCTGAGCTCTGAAAGCTTCTTACTGTTCCTGATTTATTCACCAGATCCTTTCAAATCAATACCTATAACACAGATTTACGATAAAGAGGCATTTTCCAGCAAAATTATGATCACATACACATGAGAACAAGTTAGAGTATATTGTAAACCTTTTTTGTATGTAGCGCAGACAGAAGTAAAGAACTATCGTATAATTGTTAAAAGCGATAACTAGTTTTCATATCATTGTCAGACAGATAACAGGCTTGCAACCTAGGACAAGTACATATTAGTTAACAGACAGTAAAGTAAAATACAAAATCACAAGGAACATTTACTTTTGTATTCCTTAAACAGGGCATCAACTTACTGAATGTAGTCATCTAGAGACTAATATAATGGGTGGCTAACAAGCACAAAAACCACAACTAAATGAAATGGAATTATATTCAGCTACAAAATGATAAGGTAAGATTGCAATTAGTACAAACTCAATCCATCAAAAATTAATTGTTGTGTATTAAAAAAAAGCTTACCAGGTCCCATTATGTCTTCAGTATCAACCTCAACAATATAGTCTGAGAGAAAATTTACATGAAATGTTACATTGAGCATTCCATCTTTTGGATTCTGATATGAAGCTTGCAGCTCACTTGTTGTTCTGAAGGATGATCCTGGAATAAACTCATGAAAGAAAGCCTGAATGATCCTTAAATTATCAACATTATGGAATAAACGAGGAACCAAACGAAATCTCAGAATGTTCCCTACTGTGCCTCTTAATGTCAATGGTGTGTTGTCTAAATCATTTCTTCCAGTTTTCACTGCTCCACTAAGTACACTGACATGTTCATTACTACCAGATTTTTTTGCAGTAAGATTGAAATGAAAACCAACTGCAGCAGCTGGACTGTTAGGAACATCAATAAAATGCCAAGAAATATAATAGTTATCTTTTGTGAGTTCACAGTGGTTGCACTGAAATCTAACAGTGGGCCCTCTACTTGTGTTATGGCAGTCTGCTTTTAGTAAGTCTGACAAAGGCAAAGTCCGCTTATCAATAAAGCCAGGTATTCCAATCTGCAGAGTACCAAGTCCGCGTAGCTGAGCACAACTCATACTTGAAACAGTTGTAATATTGAAGTCCATATCATTAACAAAAGATTTCAAATCTTTGGCATTCGCAGGCCTTATGTTTTGCACTTCAACACTCCTTTTGGAAATAATTTGAAAAAGCAAACTGCACATTAAAAGATGTAAGCTCTCTGTCAACAGTACACATTACTCGCAATTACTACACAAGGAAGGTGATTGCAATGATGCAAAAGAATGAAAGCACTCTTTGCAGTAAAACGTACATGCTGAATGCTAACTCTCCAGCAACAAAAGAGGATAATGAAAAATACAGAAGCAATTCATTTAAATCTACTCACGCTGCAGAAAGTCCAAGGAAAAATATCAAACTGGCCATAGAAAATGTCCCACCAAGTTCTGTTTTACGCTTCACCACAATTTTTTGTTCATCCTGTTGCACATATTATCATATAGGCAGTAATAGTGTGAGTGTAGGCTACAATATAGGCAGTAAATTTCTACCTGTTCTCCTTTATTAGAAACTTCTTAAAATATATGAATGTTTTTAACTATATAATTTACTTTGTTAAATCCATAAGCTTGTTTTAAAATCTATTTTAATATAGACATTGGAAAGCATAAAATAAAATCCTATGGTTGGACAATCATGACAATATGAAACAGATTGAGCAGAGATTGAGCAGGGAATGTTGCTTCTAGTCTCACTGATGTATTGATGTGAAGAACGATGTAACCAATCAACTTATTGTATTTACATTTTTGGAATGGTTTTATAGAACTAATGCAGCACTTATGCCTTAACACCTGATTTTAATCAGCAGTAAGTAATTTTCAGAAACAATAAATGCTAGTAAGAATTGTATACCTGATTGGTTATAAGATTAAGTTGAATTAGCATATTAGTTCGACCAAATATGTCATCTCCCTGATGTGGCAAACTGAAAACCCCTAAATTTTGAGGAAAAATCTTTACACTCCAAGTGCAGGTCAGTGCAGTCAAAAGACAGAATTGCTTTTGTGATGTAAGAGAGGCATGTTCACACTAAATAAGCTTCTCAGATGATGCTGACATCAGCTTGTGTTACTGGGGATAATAGAATTAATTATTTGTCTTAAAGAGATCAAATTCCAAAACTTAGGACTGATTTCATTGAAAATCAAAGAAGAGAATTTATAGCAAAATGGCAAGAAATGCTTGGGATTGATAAATATTTACTTTTGACAGGAATGCTATTAATTGTAGATCAGATATAAGTCAACAATGATGCAGGGTGATATCTGAATGGTTATAATTCAAAGAAAAGATAAGAACTCTCAGTTTCTATCCTTCCAATAAATAGAGGCATGTTGTCTATGACAAAAATCTCTTGATACATTCCCCATTAAAGGGATAAGAGGAAAAACTCAAGTGGAAGAATGATACTTTAGAAGAGAAGGAAGAATAAGAACAATTCTCATGAAGAGAACAAGAAGGATTCTTGAAACCCCTTTCTAGCTTTATGTGACTCAATTTTGATGGGGCTTCCCAAGGCAATCCAGGAGCTGCAGAAGCAGGAGTAGTTCTTTGTGCAGAAGATGGTAGTTTTCTCAGAGGAAGATCATTTTCTCGTCATAAAATGAATAATGAGGTGGCAAGGGAATGAGTACGAGCAGGGATGATTTTAGCTTCATCTAATGGGGTGCAGGAGCTTTCAGTTGAAGGGGATTTGCTAATAGTGATAAATGCACTAAAGAAAGGCATTTCCCCTATTTGGAAGTTAAGGAGGTATTTGGAGGAGGCTCAAGTGATAAGTACGCATTTTAAGGAAGTCACCTTTTCTCATTGTAGTCAAAGTGCAAATACAGCAGCTGATTATCTTGCCAATTGTGGAATCGGGACCCTTTATCAGCGATACATATTAAACTTCCTTTCTGCATGGGATGAGTTAGAGAAGTTTTTATGCTTCAAAACTCCCTAAATGCATAGTGATAAAAATTTAAAGACCTAAGGTCCCTACTCTTAAATTACCAACAGGAGATAATAATGATATAATCTTGCTTTGTGAAGATGAGGATCCCATGTTTAAGGGATTTGTGGGAGCTTTAATTAACTCTTAATGCCCTGTCTGATTAATATTGGCATATTGGATTTATAAAATGGTATGCCGTTATTTCTCATCATATGGTTGCAGCATTCAGTGAGTCTTTGACACCTAGTTAGGGTTCAAAGTCTCGGATTGTTGTATTTGAAGTGGTTGGTGATCATGGAACAGTGTAGAAGAGCATTTATGCAACCCACACAGCGGAAGAGCTTGGTGTCAGATGGTAAGCTAGAAGCTATATACTCATGTGGAAAATATATAGTGCATGGGTTTATTAAAAATTGTTTTGGGGGAAGATGGAATAGGAAATGGTGGTGCTTTGTGGTCGCATGCTACAATATGGAATGATTTTATATCTTTGTTGGCATAGGCCATGCCAAATTCTCACTTGCTAATGTGGCTGCTCAGGCTCTTCCTTCCTCAGCATTTTTCAGACATTCAGTTGCTATTTGCTTCGGAAGAGTCTGACTTGAAGGAAAAAGGGAAGCAGGTGGTTAATTTGGAGGTTGTGACTAAACAGGAGAGGAAGGATTTGAAGGGTTTGGAGAAGCATCAAGATATGGTCTGCATTCAACAGGAGCTGCGTCTTGGCAGAGTGTATTGCAATGGTGTAGACAGAGTTCTGGAAGGTCTGATGGTAAGCCATTCCAGAGGGCATTTGGAGGTTTCCAGCAATTTTACCAATCCAGCCTTTTGTGGAGACAAGATCCAGTGAGCTCAGCTACATAAGGAAATGAAGCATGGCATATGCTTTCCCTATTTGGATCCTTCATGGTAGAGATCACAGGAAGCTGTAGGTGAGCAAGACAATGTGAATATCAAGGAAATTGCTCGTTGGGGGATAAGGTCTCCTCTAGTATGCATCGCTGGGGTGTGTCTATTAATCCTTAGTTTTTCTTCTTTGTTTAGCTGTTGTGTCATTGCTCTCTTTTGGAGTTCTCAAGTTGTTGGATGTTGTTCAAAGGTACTTGCAGGGTGGCACATTTCATTTTTTGGATTATCTCTTTGGTAGACCATTATGGTCATTTTTGGAAAGCTATATTTATGGAATATTTAAAGCCATAGCAACAAAAATCTTTTGGGGAATAAATCGGCAAACCAAAAGTATAAGATCTTTTGAAAAAATCGGAAAAAAATCATGAAAAAATCGGATATAAAAAAAAACGTAAAAAATTGTAAAACAAGAGATAAAAACTGTTTTTTTTTAAATCAAAAGGCATTTCCATAGCATAGAGATATAGAGAGCAAATAAAATAAAGAGTTTAACTAATGAAATGTAGAAAATAGATTTTTGTAGTTTATATTCATATCACTGATTACATTCATTGCATTGCACATCTTTCAAACTCAAAGCATTACTTCACATTGCATAACGAATAACTAGATACTGATAGATGACAAAATTTCAATTACAATATAGCTTTTTACAAAGTCAACCTAAGCAGATATGCAATTACTTCACATTGCATAACTAATAACTAGGAGCAGCTGCCAATTGCTTTAGCTTGTCATGGCATTCCATGAGACCACATTTCTTTGAGGCATTTTTTCAAACAATTCACTGCCTTGTCTATGCTACGACATTTTTCATACATGTCTACCAAAGCATTTTATCAAACAGTTCACTGCCTTGTTGCTATGGCTAAAAGCTTAAAATAGGTGCTTTCGAACAAGCTATGGATGCTTGGAAAAAATCTATCAAAGCATAATAGTAAGCAATAGCATAGACAAGGCAGTGAACTTTTTGAAAAAATGCCTCAAAGAAATGTGGTCTCATGGTGATGGAATGCCATGACAAGCCATAGACAAGGCAGTGAACTGTTTAAAAAGATGCCTCAAAGAAATGTGGTCTCATGGTGATGGAATGCCATGATGAATGCCTATGGTGATGGATTTGTTGTACCCCAAATTAAAATTTTCGCTACACTTAGGCATTTTGAAGAAATAAGTCAAGATAATGTTAAATCTATCATAAAAAGTCAAAATTGGGGTCTACATGTCTTGCATGGGGATCAAAAACTTGAAATTTTCAAAATCTGACAATCTAGGTCGGTCCCAAACGACCAAACCAACAATACCCAGATTTCAGTTTTTCATCCCTAAATTTTAGGAAAATTTCTATTTTTAGCAGTTTTCTAAAAATAGAAACTTTTTTGGGGTTTTTCTGGGTTTCTTACGAAATGGATACTTGTAAAAATTTCTAAAAATAGAAAGTTTGGCCGTTAGGGTTAAGACTAATTTTGATTGGCTTAAAATACTTCCTCATCAGGCTGGTGCAGTCAGAATCGAGAAAAA
Organism: Sequoiadendron giganteum; assembly: GCA_007115665.2. Classification (NCBI taxonomy): domain Eukaryota; kingdom Viridiplantae; phylum Streptophyta; class Pinopsida; order Cupressales; family Cupressaceae; genus Sequoiadendron; species Sequoiadendron giganteum. The sequence goes on along the minus strand of CM021101.1, from coordinate 568,168,808 downwards.
AACAGTTTTTCTAATTTTTCAGAAGTTGTTTCGGAGATCCAAGGTCATCAATGGAGGTTAGTCAGTTGCCAAGTGTCAGAATCAAGTGTTCGAGCATCAAACAGAGACTGTCAATGAACAATGTGCACGAGAAACGAGGAACACAATAAGGAAGTTTGAAAAACGAAAAATGCCAATTTTTGTCTAAGTCTGGAGATTTCAAGCACCCATGCTTTAATGCCTTAGAATATTTTTCATCTTGGCAGCCCAAGACAAGGAAGACACGTTTTACAAGGTAAACTGGAAAAGTTGATAAAATTTTCTAACACTACCAGCCATGGGCGCCCCAGAAGGAGAAAGGCACCCAGCTTTTCAAGAGGTCAAAAGCCAAAATTAGGGTTTCTGTCTCAAAATCGATGTTGCTCAGAATCATCCCAGCTCCGCAACGAATCAGTCGACACGTTTGTCAGATCATCCAGTCATCGGCAAATCAAAGACAAATAGAGGTCACGGAGAGAGGTATTTACAAACTCTAAAGACAGAATACAGAATAAATTCTGAGTCTAGAGGAGATGGGCGCCCCTAAAGGAGAAGGGCGCCCAAACTTTTGAGAGGTTAAATGATCAAATTTGCAGAAGACTCCTCCGACACAACTTCGTCAAACTGGATCCAGCTCTCCAATGAATCCATCAACTCGTCCGTCAGAGTCAGCAGTCATCAAATATCACCAGGCGAACAGAGGAGAAAAGTGTGAGAAATGGTAGAAGTTGAAAGCAACAGTGAAAATCCAGAATAAAAACTAACTCTGGAAGCTATGGGCGCCACACCTCAAGAAGGGCGCCTAGAGCTTAAGGCCACCAGAAGTCAGTTTCCGGAGATAAGGTATCCAGAAGACCCCTTCTAGAATCATCTCAGCTATCCAGTGAATCCGTCAGCCAGTCAGTCTGACAAGTACAGCACCCGAAATCATGAATTCATCTGAAGGTCAGAAGACAAGTATAGATTTGAATATCATGAAAATGGCTAACACTGGAGAAAATGGGCGCCCTTATCAAGGATAGGCACCTAACCTTTTCAAGGGACAATTGAAGTTTTTAGCAGATGATGTCTCCAGAATAGTATTGACATATTCGATCAGGCTCCGCAGTGGAATGTTCAGTTCATTCATCGAATCAATCGGGAAGCTGGGAGACAAAGTTGAAACAAGGTTGAAAAATGAACAAAAGTTGAAAATGATAGAAAAATGGCTAAGTCTGGGGAAACTGGGCGCCATACCTCAAGAAGGGCGCCCAACTCCTCATAACTTAGTTAATTTTTGAGAATTTCAAAATTTTCAAAGAGAAGAAAAACGCCTTTGCTCAAGGCATGAACTAAATTTAGGGTTTCTTTAAATTAGGGTTTGAGAAGATGTTTTCAAAGCAAAAACTTATTTAAGGACATCTCTATGCATTATTTTTCATATTTTCTTGCAGGTGTCTTGAAGGAGAAACAGAGCAGCAGCTTCAAACCTATATTTTTCAAGATTCAAGAACCCTAACTTGCTGGTTTCTCATAAAATTTCAGATCAGCAATCAAAGAAGGCCTCCTTTTTCATATTTCTTCATCAAGAACATCAAATTTGTGAAGAAGAAAGCTAATACAATTAATTTTCAGCAAGCTGATCCATATTTGTGCTATCTTCTGGACAAATTGTTGAAGAATTTTCTCTAAGTTGCAGCAGTTGCTTTTATTTTGCATGTCAGGGAAAACTTCATATTCATCCATTTCTAGTCTTCTGGGTCTATGCCAAACCTTCTTTTGGACAAAACCCATAACTCAGCTTTTTCAGAGAAACTTAAAGTTGCTGCTTTTTCAGTCAGAAGCCAGGGTTTTCAAAATCTAATCAACTGGGTTCATTCAGATTATGCTCAAGAACAATACCCAGATGCCAGCTTTTTCTACTTTATTTTTTGGAGAATATTAGGGTTTGCTGCTTTTTTCAGTCTTCACTTCATATTTTCAAAAACGGATGATCTGGGTTGGCTTGTAACGGAATTCTAATCAAAACCCATATCTCAGAAAAAATCTCAAAATTTCGTCCGTTGGAGGAAGAAAAATCAGCAAGCTAAATTTAGAAAGTTTGCTAAAAATTGTTAGAACCTAGGCATGTTTACTGTCAATCTTCAAGTCTTTCAGAATGGAATACACTCCTGCAGAGTTCAAGACCAAATCAATACTGTACCACGATTTCATTGAAACGGCCGAGACAGACTTGCATCATATCAAACCAGTGTTCAATTTGCATCCTTTAGAACATGCAGGCAACACCACCATTAGGCATCTTGGCCATTTAGGTCTTCTTGCAGCAGCATCCATACCTTTCTCAGTACAGAGCTTAGAGTTCATAATTGCTTGCATCAAACATTATAATCCAGCTACAAGGGAGATACAGTCAGTTGATGGAAGAATCATATGTAGCCTAAAACCAGACATGATTGAGAAATGCTTCTCCATACCACCATGGCCTGAGAGTGTTACCATCAACGTGGAAGAATGTGAAAGGATATGGGAAGAACATCAAAATAAGTATAGCAAGAAGATTGCACATAGGTGGCTGAAAGAGAAACATCCTACATTGCCAAAGGATGTTGGAAGAGGACAGTTCAAGGATGAATTCGCCATCATAATAACCCTACTCAATCGAGTTACCGATCAAGCAGATGCAACAAGGTTTCAGCCTTGGATGTTCTACGTAATACCTCAAATAATGAAGAAGAAAGAGTTCTATGATTGGCCTACATTGATCAGTGATTGCTTACATCATCAGATAACTGAGTATTTTCATAGACACGCATTTCATATGGTCTCCTACCTAGTCTATTTGGTTGCCTATCAGGGTAAATTCAGAGGGTTAAACACGGAGGGTTCTCTAAACATTCAACATGTCTACAACTACTATACTCAGTTAGAATTCACTGCTACATCACATCATTACAAACGGGTGAATGAAGCATTCTTAATCTATACAGTGCGAGACCTGGACAACGAGCTACATGTTTGCATCTCATCCGTTGCCAGAGCTGCAATATCAGAATGGGCAAATTGGTTTGTTCAATCTGCCACCTTCACTTACCTAAGGGTGTACGGTTATTCAGGAGCTCCACTTATGTTACCAAGGTATCCATCAGATGAGGTAGTGTGTATGGAATTCTTCAAACAGATATCAAGTGTGCACACTCGTTTGCGTAACAAAAAGAAACCAGCCTTCAGCTTTCCTTTTGCTTTAGGTATTTACACTTGTAGATCATCCGCCGAAGCTAAACTAATGGGTAACGAGTTAGACAAATTTGGTCTCAAGCCTTTTAGCGAGAGACGATCATATGATCCCCATGCCTTCTATGCATCTCGACTTGGTCAGAACTATGCTCATGTGCCCGCACTTGAAGACTTTTGGGCTAACTGCAGAGACGAGTATGAGGTGCGAAGGCGTAATCACAGTAGGATCACCCTTCATCAGATGAAAGATTGCTTATCAAAAGACATTGAAGGGTTGTCAGATGATGATGGGGAAGTAGTTCTCCCAGCCAATACTAGAAATAAGGTTGAGCAGCAACCTCTTCCACAGGTCAACTGGGCTCACAAAGAATGTAGTACAATGGAAGAAAGGACAAGACAAGTGGTAGAGTACAGTAAGAATTTCTTGATCCTCAAGAGAAGGGAGTCTATTCCAGTAGCAGAGCCGCCAAAGAAACATTCACCTCTTCCCTCTTCTTCAAGAGTGCAAACAAAGAATAAAGAAAAAGTTCAGTCTCAAGAGGTCACAAAGGGCAGTAGATCAGCAAAGAGTGCCAAAAGGAGGTTGGACTACTCAGGAATTGTTATACAGGAGCAGCCTACAGCTGAAACAGAAGTCCCTCCATCAAAGCCCATACTTCAAGAAGAAGTACAACTTGATGAACCTTTGATACAAGATCATTTACCTTCTCCTAGGTCTTTGCCAATTCACATTGATTTGGAAGACGAGGAGATAGAGGCCAATGTTACAATTATTCCTCCCTTGGATGTTAGTAGAGATACCACATCTTAGCTTGAGAGCTCCTTGGGAAGGACAAGAAGAAGGCCTTCATATCAGGTGATTGATGATGACCTCAGTATATATTAGGAAGCACCCAAAAAGAAGGCTAAGAAACAAATGCATTTTGAGAGGAATCTCGAGGGTGAAATGGTCATGGAGACAGCTACGCCTCTTGAAGATAAAATCGGAGATGAGGTGGATGTTGACAATTTCATAATGGTCAAAGCAAACCTTGGTAAAAGTACTCGACATGCTGATATGAGTTTGTTTAAGATGGTAACAAAAAACATTCAAGAAAGAGTGCAGAAGGATGGAGAAAACAAGGCAGCCCTCAAGGCTGAAAATCGTCAACTCCGGTTATACATATCAAATCTTATCCAAGGCACCTCACAAACAACTCAGTTGCTGCCTCAAGTCTTAGAAACACCAGCTGATCAGCAGCAGTTAAGGCAATTAGTTATTTGTGGAAAACAAATTCAAGAGTGGATTGAAGAGATCATCAACAGAGAAAAAGAAGTTCTAACACAGGTCTTCCAGTTAAGATACAAAGCTCATGACTTACGTCAAGGTATCCAGGATTTTGAACAGCTGATAGCCTAGTTAAGCCAATGCACGAAATCATGATTGCAGATTTAGAGATGGCTTGTGGCTTTACAATGGCGAGAGAACATAAAAGACAGATCCTAGAGTGGAAAGAAAGTCATCTTTTCAAGGTAAATACATATGTCAAAATATCTAAGGAGTTTGCAATGTATAAACAAAGAGTCATTGATACTATTAGGTTCGTCAAAGAATTAGTTGCAGCAATTCCTTGTCAGTATTGCCTTGAGGATGGTTCATACATTGGGCTTGACGTAGTCCAAACAGAGTTTCAGAGTGTCTTGCATGGCAGTGATGGCAGTGTTGGGAGAATGATGATGATTTCCATGATGTCAGCGAGGTTCGAGAAAGCAGCCAATGAGAGTGAAGATTTCCTGAGATCTATTGCAGATGGCGAAGAAATCTTGGAAAAGCGGCATTTTGCTATTAATAGCATCAACACTCCTACTACAGATGAAGTTGCTCACTTTTTAGCGGATGTGATCGAGCTTTAAATCTGCTTTCTTCTAGAAGCATCTTCCACGCTTTCTTTCTATTCTTGTCTCAAATCTTATCCATTCTTTGAGGATAGAAAGAAAACATTGTAACAAGTTGTCACAAGTTGGCACTTTCCGTTTTAAATGCTTTCTAGGGTTTAGATGTTTTATCTTTTCTAGATTTAGAAATAAAGCTTGCATGTTGGCAAGCAGTAGTTGTGAAAGCAAGGAGATTTTAGGGTTACCTACTCCTCTGCTTGTGTATAAATAAGAGCAGTGTTTGCTCATTTTTCTTTAACCGTGCTTGTGATAACAGAATCACTGAGCTTATGCCTTCATGTTTGTTATCAATTTAGTATCAGTTCACTTTGTGTAAAGAGCAAGTTTGCATGCCTCCTTAGCTGCAAATACTTATTTAGTGCATGTGTTATGTGTCAATTATAATCAGGTTGATTGCATATTGCAAGCGTGTTGCTACAACTTGCTGTCCCGAAATTGTAATCCTTTGTTCCAAAAGCTTGAGTGAATAAAATCCTGAGCGTGCTTTGTCTGCCTCGATATAAATATCTCAAATTTCCATCTATTTGTTTTGTGTTAGAAGTGTGAGTAAATAAAATCTTGTAGCTTGCTTTGCTGCTCCTGAAATAAAAGTCTCATATTTCCGTAATACTTTTATGATCTCTTTTTCAGCTTGCCTTAAAATGTATGTTGAAGAATAGTTTATTCAAGTATCTTTGTCAGAAATCAAACTCGTCCATTTCTAAACTCTCTTGCTCTGCGTTTACTTGAGAGGGTAGAAACGTTTTAAGCGTAGGTTAAGTTGTAGCTATCTAGTTTCATTAAAGGGAAAACCTCAGCCGCAACATCTAGTGTTCTATAACCTTGTGTTCTCGCAGCTGAACCAAAAAGATAGGCGTAATTAAGTTTAGATTGCTTTCTTTATGCAACTCAGCAAAAGAGGGAGCTTCCCCTCCTAATTCGAAAAGCAATTTACTGCACATAGCTATCCGTTTCCAAAACGCATTCCAGAGGTGCGATTTGAAACGCCAATAGGATTGTCATGGCATTCCATCACCATGAGAACACATTTCTTTGAGGCATCTTTTCAAACAGTTCACTGCCTTGTCTATGATACAACATTTTTCATACATATCTACCAGAGCATTTTATCAAACAGTTCACTGCATTGCTGCTATGGCTAAAAGCCTAAAACAGGTGCTTTCGAACAAGCTATGGATGCTTGGAAAAAATCTGTCAAAGCATAATAGTAAGCAATAGCATAGATAAAGCAGTGAATTGTTTGAAAAAATGCCTCAAAGAAATGTGGTTTCATGGTGATGGAAGGCCATGACAAGCCATAGACAAGGCAGTAACTGTTTGAAAAAATGCCTCAAAAAAATGTGGTCTCATGGTGATGGAATGCCATGACAATCATCACCATGAGACTGCATTTATTTGAGGCATTTTTCCAAACAATTCACTGCCTTGTCTTGCTACCACATTTTTCATACATGTCTACCAATAGACAAGGCAGTGAATTGTTTGAAAAAATGCCTCAAAGAAATGTGGTTTCATGGTGATGGAAGGCCATGGCATTCCATCACCATAAGACCGCATTTTTTTGAGGCATTTTTTCAAACAGTTCACTACCTTGTCTATGCTACCACATTTTTCATACATGTCTACCAATAGACAAGGCAGTGAATTGTTTGAAAAAATGCCTCAAAGAAATCTGGTTTCATGGTGATGAAAGGCCATGACAAGCCATAGACAAGGCAATGAACTGTTTGAAAAAATGCCTCAAAAAAATGTGGTCTCATGGTGATGGAATGCCATGACAATCATCACCATGAGACTGCATTTCTTTGAGGCATTTTTTCAAACAATTCACTGCCTTGACTATGCTACCACATTTTTCATAAATGTCTACCAAAGCATTTTGTCAAACAGTTCACTACCTTGCTGCTATGGCTAAAAGCCTAAAACAAGTGCTTTCGAACAAGCTATGGATGCTTGGAAAAAATCTATCAAAGCATAATAGTAAGCAATAGCATAGACAAGGCAGTGAACTGCTTGAAAAAATGCCTCAAAAAAATGTGGTCTTATGGTGATGGAATGCCATGACAAATGCCTATGGCTATGGATTGTCATGGCATTCCATCACCATGAGACCACATTTCTTTGAGGCATTTTTTCAAACAGTTCACTGCCTTGCTGCTATGGCTAAAAGCCTAAAACAGGTGCTTTCGAACAAGCTATGGATGCTTGGAAAAAATCTATCAAAGTGTTGTGACCTATTTCACACATCGCCCCATTGCAAATGGGGACCCCCTTCTTTTTGCTTTTTGGGTTTTTGCCTTGGCAGCAAAACTGCTTATCACCATTTTATTTACAATGAGGAGTTAGAGTTTTGTAGAAATCATATGAGCCAAGTAGAGAATTCAAGCCCGTGTCAGTGCCTAGATGTCATGGAAGTGCTCAGAAGGACTGGTAGACGAGGAACGCCATTGCTTTGAGTCAATTCTGACACTTCCTATTTTTTAGGGATTCTCCTTTTTTGCTTTTTGCTTTTTTTATTTTTGGCATTTTTAGGCCATTCTGAAGTTCCTATTTTTTAGGGATGCTTTTTGCTTTTTTCTATTTTGGGAAAAGTTTCTATTTCGAGGTCCCACGGATCATGAAGTCAACACTCCTCCAGATTGAGAGAAATCAACATGAAAATCAAGGTAAAAGGTAAAAATTGATGAAAAATGACAAGTCTGAGAAGTTCGCGCATGAGAAGGAATGGCAGACATAGTCCAAAGTCCGCCCTTGCCTCTGGCAGGCACTGGCAGGCCAAGCTCCAAGTCCGCCATGTCTGGAGAAGCCTCCGAGTCCGCCATGCCTTGGAAAGAGTCAAATTTCGCCATGGAAGGAGAAGCCCAAGTCCAGCCATGTCTTGACAAGGCATCAAGTCCGCCCTTGGCAGAGAAGGCACAAAGTCCGCCCTAGAAGAGAAGTGGATGGAAAGACAAGCCTCCAAGTCCACCCATGGCTTGATGAAGTGCCAAGTCCGCCCTTGGACAGGTAAGATGCCAAGTGCGCCAATGTCAAGGAGAGGCTGAAGTCCGCCCAACTTTGGAAGAGGAAATTTTTCTAAAGCATGGATAAAAAAATATATGCCTGGAGAGAGAGGGGATCAAGCTGGCATAAAATTCACTCCTCGGCATGACGGAATAAAATTCTAAGGCACGGAAGGAAGAATGTTTGGCAAGGCAAGCATGAAGTCCACCCAACTCAGCATGAAATAAATTCCTAAGGCATGAATAAAATACAAAATGGCTGAGAGATCATCAAGTTCGCCCAACCCAGAAGGAGAGAGAATTTGAAAATTTTGACTAAGTCAGATGTCTGGCCAAGTACAAAGTCCGCCACAGGAAGAGAAATGTCTAAGCATTGGCCAAGTTCACCCAAAGAAATGGCTAAGGCAACATGAAGTCCGCCTAGACACCAAGGGAAGCAATGGCAGGCAAGGCAAAGTCTGCCTTCCAATAGGGAAGCATGTCCAAGCATTGGTGAAGTCCGCCATGAAGGTGTCCAGCCACAGGGTCAAGTGTGCCTAGAGGAAAATGCATCTCGTCCGGCCAGCTTCAAAGTCCGCCCTTGGCAAGAAAATCTTGAAGTTCGCCCCCCTTCCCAGCATGGTAAAAGTTTCTAAGGCATGGAAAAGGCATGACTGGCAAGAAGACTCCAAAGTCCGCCCTCAAGCAAGATGGAAGATATCTAAGGCATGAAGTGCCTAGAGGAGAGATGTGAGATGGCAAAGAAGCTTCCAAGTCCGCCCACCCAAGAGGAAAATTGGCAAATCTACTGAGAAGTCCGCCCAGCTTTGGAGGCAAGGAAAATTTCTAAGGCATTGGCAAAGCGCGCCAAGCATGAGAATGTCTAAGCACTCACCAAGTTCGCCTAGTATGAAGATGCCAGGCCAAAGACAAAGTCCGCCCAAATGGAAGTGCACATGGTCTAGCCAAAGATGAAGTCCGCCAAAGCATGTCTAGCCAACCTTGAAGTCTGCCATGCACTTATCCAAGCCAGCTTCAAAGTCCACCTTGTCCAAGACACAGCCAAGTCCGCCAAGGAGAAAGAAAAAGAATTGGCTTGCCAATGAGGAAGTCCGCTCAAGCATAATAGAAAATTGGCATGACATGTGCCAAAGTCCGCCAAGGTTAAAAACAAACATGGTAAAATTTGCCAAGAGGAAGCAAAAAAATGGCTAAGTGTGGAATTTTCCTACAATAAAAGAATCAAATTTTGACTAAGTGTCGGAAAGAAAACAAGAAAAATGAAGACGAATAAAGAGGAAATGAATACAATTCTTGCCCAAGGATGGAGTCTGCCCTACTTAGCACAAGCCAAACTCAGAATTGAAGACAAATCCACAAGCAAAGTTCATTCGAGCATAAAGATGGCCAAAATCTTGGCTAAGTGTTGAATGGTCAACATGAAGGTGTTACATAATGAAATTGAATAGCCAAAATTTGGCTAAGTATGGGAAATACTTCACAGAGAAAGTTCCAATTTCTTCCCTTATGGTGAAGGCACAAGAGAGTTCTTCTCCAAATTCAAGGCACTTGAAGCAATAACTACTCCAAGGGGAGACTTCCAGACTTCAAATGCAAGTGAGAAGAAGAAATCAAAACCTCAAAGGAAATCCAAGATCAAAGCTAGGAAGAAATGGGCACAAAGGACAGAGTCGTTGGCAAAGAAAGATATTCTAAGGCAAGTGCATGGAAAAAGAACAAGGAGACCAAGGAGGACATCCAACGCGTTGAGGTGGCGCCTCGTCATCTTCGAAACCAATCAAATTGTTCCAAGTCAACATGTCTAGGTTCAATGAACCTAACTTATCCATGGAATTGGTTTATATTTAGTTAGAAGGACAAGTGTCCCAAAATGTAGTTTTCTCATTGGTCGAGAGGTAGTTAATTATGACAAGCCCTAATTAGGGTTTTATTTTGTAATCTCGATCATTGATTCGAAATCAATCTTGGCCATTGAATTGTAATCGAGGAGCCTATAAATTGAGCTCGCCCCTCATTTGTAAAATGTGAAGTGAGTAGTATGAGATTGTTGCGATAGACTATTTCCGTTAATAAAAGCTCTAGTGCATGATTTGCTTAGAACCACTTTTGTTTTCAAATAGTGTGCAAGGTTTACATCTTCTCCTTCAACATTTAGAGTAAAGTTAAACTAGTATTTTATTTGCATGTTTGTTAGTGAATGATAGATTTGATAGCAGTGGTGGATGAGATTAAGCTCATACTTTTGTTGAATAGATGATTTGTATTCAATGTGCAAAGTTAGCCTGAGCTATTAAGTTGTGGATGCTTAACTTCAGTTTGGTTAATTGTTAATTCAAACATGAAAATCATTATCACCTCCATTGAAGATTGCACCCGCTTTGCGTAGTTGTCCTAAGGAGGCGAAACAAAGTGTGGTTATCCCATTTCATCTAATCATTGTCGTCTCTTGATTTCTTAGGAGTAGCTTAGATTTCTAAACCCTTGCCTTTTTGCATTTATGTTGGAAAATCTGAAATACCCGATGGAAAGAGCCTCAATGTCAAAACCGTCTACGTCCTTAACTTGCAAATAAACTATAACGTAAGTCCCCTTGTGATTACCAGCAAATCACAACGCCCACTGGTCTTATCCACATGTCATGAACTGACTAAAGAAACATTGGAGTTATTGCATAATCTCCTTAGCATACGCATTAACTTTACAAGAGAGGATAAAGTGTCCTTGGGCATTTTATTCTGTGTTCGGTGGGTATTAAAAGCACACACCAACACAAAGCATAATAGTAAGCAACAAGCTATGGTCTCATTGTTTTTTTTTTTCGCATGAAAATCAATACGATTTTATTTGCGTTATTTTGCAGGTTTTAAATGCATTTTTTTGCTGATTTTGTAGTTTTAAATGGGAAAAAATCGTTGACCAAAAAGTCAAAGATTTTTTCAAAAAATCGGGGAAAAAATTCGTCCAGCCTGCAGATTTTTTAAAAATCGGATTAATCGGGTTCTTTTGCAGATTTCTGTTACTATGATTTAAACTTTTTGGACAAGGGCCCCAAAAGAATCCCCCAACTAAATAATCAAAAAAAGAAAAACTCTTGATACACGCTTTGGCATTATATATCTTTTGTTTACAGATTTTATTTTGGATTTCAGTTTTAATTAGTTTTATTGACCAGCACATGTTGGATATGATATCAATCTTGCTTCTTCATAGTGTTCCATGGGGACATGTCCCCCCCCAAAATCCTCGCGTTTCCGAGACGGGGAGGTCCCTGGGACGAGGGGGCCTTGGGGGGGACAACCCCCACCATCCCACAACCACCACCTAGGACCCACGGACATTTTTGGGACATCCCCCTCATTTGGGGACAGCTTGGAGACTCATAGATGTCCCCAAGACATCCAAGGGACTCCCAAGAGTCTCCTGAGTATCTCAAGAACTCCTAGGCATACCCTACAGTAGAATAAAGGAAATCATTTTATTTAAATCAAAAGGTGATAGAATAGTGTGCCCCAAACCCTAACCCTAATGGCTTATAGGCCCCAACAAAACCCTAAACACTGACAAAAAATTGATAAATAGGCATCTCAGTGTCATTCGAAATCACTTCCAAGTTTCAAGAACAAAGTCAAAGTTGCAACAGCAAGCTGCAAGAGTACGAAAGATTGCAAGTGACAGCATTAGGATTGAGGAATACTGAGCGTAAGAGCAAGCGTGAAAAGTGAGATCAATCCACCATAGAATCAAAGGATTCAAAGCATTATTCAAACTTCAAGGTAGGTATCCTTAATGAGTTTTTTTTTTCCGTTGTTCAATTTAGTAACTAATTAGTAAATTACTAATTTTAGTTGACAAATTTAGTAGTTAATTTAGGTGTTTACAATTTGAAATTACATTCTTCTGAATTTCAATTTAAATTTATTATTTTAGTCTCACAAATGAATCATTGAATAATCAATCATGATCAAATGTTGAAAAAAAATATTTTATGACAGAATTATTTTATTATTTAGGTGTTTAAATTTATATATGTTAAATTATTTATAAATGTTTCTTTTCCAAATTTGCATAAATTTTTTATAAGAAATTTAACAATTAAAATTTAGTTTTACAAGTCAAACTAGAATTTCTTCTTTTTCATAGCCTCTACTTCTGCACTTATGCAACCTTAAGTAAAAATAACAAAAGCGGAAACCTTGTTTGATGAAGGTTGAAGATTAAAATTTAGTTTTATTAGTTAAACTAGAATTTCTTCTTTTGTGTATCCTTTGCTTTTGCAATTCATGCAACCTAAAGTAAAAATAAACAAAAATAAAATCCTTATGTCTTGAGTCTATGCATAATTTATCACTTATTAATTTAATGACATGTATGGTAACCATAAGTTTTGTTTCTTGCAATGTCACTATGGGTTCCTCTTCTAACATCAGTGACGAAGAGGAATGCACTAAGCCTATGGGGGTTCAATCAAAGACTCTGAGTAGAGATGTGGGAGGTTGTGAGGCAACTAATTCTATTGGCAGTGCACATTTTAGTTGCCCTTCCAAATTGTTAGCAGATTTTTGCCAAGTGTCCTTCTGATAAAAAATTGCCTTTGAAACAATTTGCCACTAAATTGAAATCAAAACCTAGTTCATCAACAGGGAGCAATAGGCTATGGAAATGCCATTTTTGTCAACTTGAGTTTCAAGGTAGCATCACAAGAGGTAATGCACACCTCCTTTATGTCATTAGAAAAGGTGTAGGATTTTGTGCCAAATTCTCACTTGAAAAAAGAATTGAAATAAATAAATTGTGGGCTTTCCGGTAACCAAAGTCTTGTACCTGCCACTTTGCCATTGAGGGCTTCTACTCCTACTCTAAGTGGTACTAGGCATACCCAGATCCACCAATTTCAGCTCAATCTACTCATGCTTTTCCATCTAATTTACGTATAGTTGCATCAAAGCCTAAAGGAAAACATAGAATGACTGCTTGAAATGTTACAAACACACTAGCAAGGTTATTTGATGTGTAGAACAAAGATGAGGTAGATGATGCCATTGGCAAATTCTTATTTTCCAATGGCATTCCATTCCATGTGGCTTGCTCTCCTTCTTATAAGGAAGTTGTGGAAAAAATAATCAAAGCAAGACCATCATATGTGCCACCAAGGAAGACAAATTTGAGGACAACAATCTTGGATAAGAACTATTCCAAGGTTAATATTCTAGTGAAGAAAATGAAAGCTACTTAGGTCACTAGTTGATACAACATAATCATATATGGGTGGACAGATATCAAGCATCACCCACTCATTAACATCATGGTCACATGTACAAAGAGCCCTTGCTTCCTTAGGGCTATTGATCGTTTGGGGCATCGCAAGGATGTTGATTTTTAGTTCCAAATACTTAGAAACTATTGAGGAAGTTGGGCTTGAGAATGTGGTGCAAGAAGTGACAGATGCAACATATGTGCACAAAGCTGCAAAGAAATTGATTGAGGCAACCTACAAGAATATTTGGTGGACTCCTTGTTGTGTGCATGCCATGAATAATGTACTCAAAGACATGGGAAAAATTAGATGGATCAAAGATGTGGTTAATGATGCTAGAGATGTGCAAATGTTTATCTAAAACCACCGTAGTTCACATGCATTCTTTATGACCTTCTCTAAGGAGTTTATGAAACCTGTGGAGACTATATATGCATCATACTTCATTCTCTTGGAGAAGATGCTTGAGTTGCAAGAAGCATTACAAGTAATTGTCATGACAAGGGAGTAGAATCAGTGGCTCGATTCTAAGTCAAAGCAAGGGACGAGGATGAAGGTGGTCAAGAGTGATACATATTGGGTTGATGCAAAATACAGTGTTACCATCATTACTCCAATTTTTAGAGTTTTTCGATATGAGGATGCAAATGCACCTAACCTTAGAGAGGCGTATGAGTGCACTAGTAGTATGCTTAACTAGATAAGGCCATTGTAGAAGCTAAAGACCCCACATTAGCGTTCTACAATGAGCAAATTCAGCCAATAATTCAAAGCCGATGGGAGAAGCTCAACACTTCCTTGCACATGGCTGCCTATGCATTGAACCCGAAGTGGTATGTGCAAAATTTGAGCAGGATTACTCTTATGCAAATTGTTGAGGTGAAGGCAAGGTCATGAAGACCATTCAAAAGAACTATGATTCTACACTGACCAACATCATTCATATTGAGTGGACAAAATTTGCTACTCTAAGGGGATATTCAAAAGAGGCCAAGATGGATAGAAAGACTATGGCATAAGTGGATCCAATTCCATGGTGGACTATGCATGGGCCTAATTCTTTGACTACCACATTAGCCATTCATTTGCTATCTCAAGTTTCTAGTTCTTATGATGCTAAGAAGAATTGGTCTACTTATAATTTCATCCACTTTACTAAGAAGAATTGAATTATCTCTAGGAAAGCGAAGAAGCTTGTAGTTGTACATAGTGCCTTGCATCTCATTGACCACAATACGCCTATCTACAAAAAGAGTCCAGCAATGTGATGGGATGTAGAGCCAGAGGAGAAAACATAGGTTGATGAAGGTGTAGCACAACAGGGTTGGTTGATATTGCTTTGGAGGATCTTGAGCTTAAGGACTCTAGCAGTTCGAGTGATGAGGAATTCGACACAAACTTTAGGCATGAGTAAATATTTAAGGCATTTGGCCATTGGCCAATTGTATTTTTGAATGTAATCACCATTTTGAATATAATATAGATATATGGATATTCAGCATTTTAATTATTCATTCAATAAAATATCAAATATGTTTATTTCAAAGTTTCATATGTTATTCCTTGTATATATTTTAATCAATATTTTTTTAAGTACTATACATATTTGTGGTGCCATCCCCCCACCATCCGGAAATCTAGGCCCTTAGTCCCCCTATCCCCCCACCCTAAGACTCTGTGGAACTATGTTTTTTGATGATATCAAGGGTTTAGGACCATAGCTTAATTGATGACTCTAATACTCTTTCATTGTTATGCTACTAACCTAGAATCCACTATTATACTAACAAAACATACTATCAAAATATGAAAATTTCAAAAAAACAAGTCTAAAAATATGTAGACATTAATGAAAACAACACTAAAAAACCATACAAAAACATAACCTAACTATTGTTAAAATAGAACTTTAGACAATGAGAAGAGTAAGAACAAACTTTCTCAAGAATGTATGAACATCAACAACTCAAATCTTAGAGGTTTTTGAAGGTGTTTTGTCACTGCACTCGGCCAACATCCAATTTTCATAGACTATGTACCAAAAACATCCCATATCCTAAGCCTTACAAACCCAATTTAAAGTTAACTTTTTGCCTTTTTCCTTTTGCTTGTGGTATAGATAACTTAGTCACTTTTTCCCTTTTGTCCATTGTTACACCACTCAAAAATATCAAAGAACAACAGATCTTTCTCTACTTAAGGGCTGATTTGGGCTAACTATATTTAATTATGAGCAAAAAAAGATATATATGCAAGGTTAAACTTGTCTCTTTTTCCTCACTCAGTTTGTTCGCACCCCAAAATTTTGAGTCCCATTTCATGCCTTAAACCATATTTTCCCAAAATTATAACCAATATGAGATATTTATTGGCACTGGTTTTCTTTGCATCAATGGGTAGAAAATGAAAAATTAGGTCAAGTTGCCTTTTGAATTTTTCTGAAATTTGTTGAGGGGCAAAAGTTATGCCCATGCGGATTTTTCTTCCATCCAAACGGACCTGTTTTCCACGCAATAGTGTAAATCAGTCTTGTTTTTCTGCACCAAGCTTTGAATGATGAAAATTGCCAAGTAAAGGTCTTAAGGGATTTCCATGGTCAAGTGAACCTCTATTGTTCAATTTTTTTATCCAATTCATTTAGTTTTTCCCACTTTGTGGGAAATATGGACCCATCCTATTTGTGGGCATTTCTAAGTGAACTTCCCCTTCCAAGTGTACTTGTGTAGTTCCAATGGATTTTCCTGCAAAGGTAAAAAATATGAAAAAATGAATAAGTGTTTGTTTTGCGAGTTTCTATGGGTCAAGTGAACTTCATTTTTCAAGCTCTTCATTCAATTCACTTGCTTTTTTCCCACATTGCAGGTTGGATAGGTCCATCTGGCCATGCGAATCTTTCTATCCGAACCAGACAAGTTATAAGTTCAATTGAACTTGGAATTTTTGTAGTGGATGGATGGAGGGCAAGATCCCACAAGTGCATTTGGGCATGGTTTTTCCGCAAGTTTGTTTTTGTAGGAATTTGGTTGGCTACTAGTTTGCGGGTTTCATCTACTAAACCAAATGTGTATCTTGATTGATTCAAATGGGTTTTTCTGCCTAGTGCCAATAGGGGTAGAAATCCCATAGTGACTTTGTGGTCGCATCTTCTATGCAATCATCTCACAGTTTTGACAAATTGGTAATGTGCAGTAGCAACTTTCACATGAACTAGATCCCAAGGGCTAGTCTCCAATGCCATGTGTCATCCACAAAGAATCCTTGGAGCCGCATCAAAAATCCGAAGTTCAACTAAGTATAAAGTCCCATGAGCTTGTGCATCTTGAAGAGGGCTTTAATGGGTACATGCAAATCTAATTTGATCCAAGTTTTGACAAAAAAACGAACAAGTTATAGCCATATGAAACATTTGCGAGAGCAGTGTGTCCATTTGCCCTTCAAGTTTTCCTATGTGATCTACCCTTGTCTACTTGCCAATGACTTCTCTTGCCAATTGGTTTTTTGCTTGACCCAGCGGAAGCTTCTTTTTCGCCTCGTCTCAATAGGGACTGCTTTTCTGCATGAGGAGCATTGCAGGACTTTTGGAGCCATCTAAACCTTTGCAGAGGTTGCAGCTACATCTGCACTCGTCCACTAGGGACCTAAATCTCAGCAATTTCATTTCATGTTGGAATCTCCACAAGAGGGTGATGCAATATATTTTCTAAGGCATGCTTTTCACGCCACATCCATAGGGGCTCATCTTTCTGCATCCAAATAAGGGGCGAATTTCCGCAATAAGCAACAATCATTGAAAACTAGTTTCAACCACCCCCATCAAAGTTTAGCCACTACAACAACCAGCTGAGCTTGATCTAGTCGCTTTTTCTAAAGAAAATTTAAGAAATTTTGGTGCGGATCTGAAAGAGTATGTAGCGCCCATGCTGCATTTAATGTTTGCAAATCCTTTTCTTGGAAGAATGCACTTCTTGAACACCACAACTAGTGAATTTCAAGGGTGTTTTTGCTATTGCTTGCACTCATTCGGTGTAGGTCATTCAATGCAAGTGTATGGCGCTAGTCAAGGAATGTTTCCTCACGCCCCTATTAGTCAGATTGGATTTGCAGAAGATAGATGTCATTTGGACACTAGGTGAGGTTGTGGCTAGGGTTTCTCCAGTTTGGTGTAAAATCCCCTACCAAAATATACTGACCAAACTTGCAGTTTTTTGCTTTTTACTTTATAGGTATTTTGTCAAACACTTTGCAGGAAACCAGATAAGAGGAATTTATGAATGCTAACCATCACAAGAGCTGCAACTAATATTCCGAATTCATATATTCGATATTAAATCATGCCAATGTTCAAGATCTTGCAGGGGCATTTCATCAAACAATTGGCAAACACTCTTAAAAGCTAGAAACCATGTAAAATGAACAAAGGATCTGCTGTTCCAGAAAATCGGAGTTTGTAAATATGCAAATATTTACTTCTCTAACTTTAATACTTTTGGATACAACTGTAACTGTAATAACTTTCCATGCACATCTGTTCCTTTTCAAATCCTATGAATGTCAAGATATCATTTCTAAATTATAATATTCTCATACATATCTCATGAAAGTTTTCTGACCTTATTGCTGCTGTAGATGACTGTATATCTGCTGTTAATAAACAGAAAATAGAATGCTCTTCATTTCCAGCAATATCCCAATGTATTCTTTATTCACCAAAGATTCCCCAAAAGGGAATTTTTTCCTTCTCATGCCCCACGATTCCTTTGTGAGCAGTTCCAAAGACTGCATTGGAAATTTCTAAGGCTTATATGCCTTTTCTATATGAGTCTCCCTGTAGATGCTACGGTTGGCTTTGGTCAACCTTGGGAAGGCCACACTAGCATACGTGAAAGGCTTTCAAGCCTTCATAAATATGGATTGATCCTCTCACTTGTTATTTAGCATATGCAATGGTATGGCTGGGGTAAACTCAGCTAGTATAAATAATATTTAATTTTATATCTTTCCACCCACACACACAACACTGTATTTTCTGTCCAAACTCCACTTTGCACACACACAAATATTTATCTGATTTCTTCACTTCCAGCACACACCATTAATAAATTTATATTTTCCTATAAACTCGAATAGTTGCAGCTTGAAAAATATGATAAATATCACCTGAGATCTCTGCCTGCAAATACCTCTGATAATGTGTCTTGCCTAGCAAGACTTCACAAATTATCCAATTGTTGAAGTGCAAATGTGAATCCTAAATTGAATCTGCCTGTAAGAGGATCTGGGTTTTCGTCCAAACCTTTGAATCTGAACTAGAGGGTTTTCGTCCTCCAGTTCCCAAAAATCCAAGCTCTCCTGAAATTCACAATCTCTCCAAAAGATAATTTTCCACCAAGATGCCAAGTGATTTGCCTTCATCCCTTTTTAAAGGCTTAGCTCAACTTCTAGAAGATTCCCTTTTTAATTTAATAAAGTGACTTTTATAATATTTAATTGTCACTTTAGTAAATAAATAATTAATTAAATATTAATGCCCCAATTATTAATTTAGGACAAAATAATATTTAATCAATTAAATAAAATAGCTAGTCGGAAATTGGGGACATTACAAAAGTGGGTGAGGTTGCGGCTAGGGTTTCTCTAGTTTGGCGACCCTCTAACTTTCCCCTGACAACTTGGTTGTGGGTTTTATCTGCCTTAGCTTCATTTTCAGATTATTAGAAAAAAAAGAAAAGAGGAGAGTTGGACTAGGAAGAGCAGTTGTAGAGCCATCAGCAAAAGAAAATACTTGCAAGAAGCCCTGGGGCTTCAATTTTCAGTTCTAGGTATAGCTGTTTTTATATTGTAATGAGTTGGGTTCTTTCCCAAGCCTATGATAACATGTGCAAGCTTTGAAGTTTGCTTGATTAATGGCATAATCAACCTTAGTTGAGTGTCTCCTCATTTATGTTCAGTTGCATTTCTAGCATGTTGATTAGTTTTTCAGTTAGATGTTTGTAAAATCCCTGCAAAGCTTTTGCATGGTATCTTTTTGGCATAATGAAGAAATGTATGAATGTGCCTAAAGATTACTAAGCAGAATCCCTTAATATTCTGCATCCATTTATTGTTTTTCTGAATGTACATGTAGAGCCCAACTTGCCTATAGATAAAACACCATAGTCTTTTGTGATATCTTGATTAGGATATCACTTAAGTTTTTGTTATCATATGTTTAATTGAATCCAGTGACTCTGTTGTCCAATGGATGAAGGCATCGGTCTCTAACTGGTTTTCTTCCCACAATCCTCAACATACCCTAAAACACATCAAGTTCAAACACCATTCAATTTTATATTTTTGTGTGTTTTGCTGCCATGTTTGAAAGTGTATAACATATATGGGGTTATTGTACAGCTCATTTTCAGACACTTGTATGGCAGATTTTCTATTAAATAGATGCTCCACCTCATATCTCCAAACTAGCACATTGGTATATAGTGACAGCAATATTGGGATACACTGTGCAATGGGTATTGTTTGTTGTGAATTAATAAGCTTAGTCTTCCAACCATCAATCTAGCATCTTAGGAAAAACCCCCTTGGTCTTGCAAAGCTAGAAGTGAAGGAGGTCTTACCCACCTCAATTGTTGGTCCTTAGTTTCCTGACCTAAAGACAGGTTCATGGTAATCTTCCTAGGTTTGACACCCTTGGCACTTGGGAAATTATCAAACCTTAGGGATTTGGAGTCTATAGCTCAAATCACCAACAAATCGGCGTTGTTGTTGGAGATGAAATTACTTTAGTCATTAACGATGAAGTGTGAGCCCAATGCATATTTGAAACACCTCTGCAACTTGTTTGCTAGTTTTGTCAATGGAATTGTTTGAGTAAGTTTGGCATCCCGTCAACTTATGCCAACAAATCGACACATTGTCAAGGATAAGACAAATCAATAATCAATTTGAAGACCCAGGTTACTTAACGTCCACAGTGCAGCCAAGAAAGTACTGTTATTTGGTTTGATATCAAAGTTTGTGGATGCTGATTATTTCTCCTTCAAAGAGTGACGACTTTGTTAAAGGAAGATCCAGAAGTTAGTGTGAGAAGATAAAATGGATAAAAATCAACGCTCCCAGGGTCAAGAAGTGCCTAGAATTACTTCTACTGAAGCAAGAAGATGACAAGAACAATGGGAAGGAAAAATTGGTAGGCATGTAGGCACCAACCCAATAGAGACACTAATCCCCACAGCTGAGCACCAACTCAGTAAGAGACACCAATCTCTTTTAATATGAGGCACCAGCCTTTCCAATATGAGGCACCAACCTTTGTAAATCTGCCTTTGGATAATCTTCTATTATATTCTCTTCACACAAATATTTTGGTGTATATATGATATATCTTTTTATCTTCCACACTCATCCTTCTCCACATTCCACAAACTCCTCTTATATCTTCAGCAGAATAGACGACCATTTGGAGGGATACAACGCTTGACAAAAGAAGTCTCTTCATCATTTTTACACCCTTTTAATGCACCCTTTAATAGCAAACTTGGGTGCTCATAAGAAGTCGGCCCCTATATAAAAAATAAATTTATTTAAATTTAATTTCAAAATTGGACGCCATTATAAGGGGGGTCAGCCCATACATTAATAATAATAATTTATTTATTAATTTTTAAAATCTCAAGGAGGACACTAAACTTGAGGAGGTCAGCCAACAATAGCAAATGAAATTTGTTTCTAATCACCTTGAAATAATGTGATCTGCCCTTGAAATGATTAGTGGCCTTTGGCCTTCATTCAATGTCCTTGATCCACAATATGAATGGTAATTAGTTCTCCTTTGACATCACCTCCAACATCAATGACAATCTCGTCCATATGCCTTTGACATTAATGACAATAATTCTAACATTGGGTATAGTTGTTTTTACATTGTAATGAATTGGGTTCTTTTCCAAGTCTATGATTACATGTGTAAGTGCTTTGAAGTTTGTTTCATTAATGGTAGAATCAACCTTAATTGAGTGTCTCCTTGTGTATGTTCAATTGCAAATCCGATGTATGTTGATTAGTTTTTCAGCCAAATGTTTATAAAATCCCTGCAAAGCGTTTGTGTGGCATCTCTTTAGCATAATAAGGAAATGTATGAATATGACTAAGGATTACTAAGTAGACTCCCTTAATATTCTACATCCATTTATTGTTTTTTAGAATGTAAATGCAGAGCTCAGCTTGCCTGTAAATTCAAAACAGCAGTCTTTTTGTGAAATATCCCAACCAATATGTATGCAATTTTTTCTGATTTTTGCAATACAAAATGATGCCCCTAATTTTCTGATTTTTAACTTCTACTCAAACCCTAGTTGCTCATAAAAATTTCTGAGTTTGCACATCCATTAGCAGCAGCATTCAATCATCCCAATAACATCAAAACTCATAGCAGATTTGTTTAATCATGAACAGGTATGAAACCAACACAATAGATCAACAAGACATCCACCATCACATGCCAAAATTCTGATATTCAAATGTCCAATTTGCTGCTACAAATCAAAACTATCTATTGATGCAATTACACAGTGAAATGGGCTCCAAACATGCCCAGCAACATATAGAAGTTTACTGATATGAAGAAACCCCAACTATGCAATGAAAATGATCTACTCTAACCCTAGCTGGGTGAATAGCTCCAGCTCACACCAACGCCAACGAAATGCAAATATTTGATGAAAAATGACTTCAAACCCTACCCCCAAGGGTGTGCTGTCCTGCCAGTCTGCTTACAGGGTTTGCAACCCTTGAAAATCTGAAGAGTATTTTTCAATTTGCCCAAATTCGCCCCTCCAAACTAGTCACCTATGCTGATGCAAAATCTGAGCATGAAACTATCAAAAATCTCCATTGATGCGCATGTGAACCTCCATCATGAAGTCCTCCACTGAAGAGCTAGGTTTTCGTCTAACTCCTATATTCTTAAGGCTTTTCGTCCTTAGAATATTCGCCAAAGGGCAGGTCAGAAAAGCAAAGATAATTCGTTGATGTCTAAATGCCTCCAAATGATCTTGTATTTACATCAATCCTCCTTATGCCTCCCAATCTGGCCGACCCAACTTGGGCGCCAATTTTGCAATTTAAAATTATTTTTTATTTATTTTGTATTCCTTCTTTTCGGCATTATCTTGTCTTTTAATTTTTATTTTATTTTTTTATTATTTTTTCACTTTATTCCTCCAAAAAAGGGGCTGCCCAAGCCCATATAAAAATATATAAAATATTTTGCCTCCTCCAAAATTCATGATAAATCAATTAAACCCTTTTCCATCATCTCCACACCAAATAAAAATTATTTAGGCCAAAAAGAATATTTTTTCTATTTTTCCAAGGCCCCAAAATTCAAAAATAATAAAATATTATTTTTGCTTAATTTTTCCTTGTTTGCCTTGAGAAGGGACATTACATTTTGTAATATCTTGATTAGGATACAACCTAAGTTTTGTTATCATATGTTTGATTGAATCCAATGACTCTACTGCCCAATGGATGAAGGCACCAATTTGTAACTGGTTTTTTTCCCACAATCCTCAACATACACTAAAACACATCAAATTCAAACACCTTTCAGTTTTATATTTATGTGTGTTTTGTTGCCATGTTTGAAAGTGTGTAACATCTAAGGAGTTGTCATACAACCCATTTTTAGACACTTGTATGGCAGATTATCTATTAAATAGATGCTCCACCTCATATCTCCATTCTAGCACATAAATATATAGTGACACCAGTATTGGGATACACTGTATAGTGGGTATTGTTTGTTGTGAGGTAATAAGCTTAGTCTTTCAACCATCAATCTAGCATCTTAGGGAAAATCCACTTGGTCTTGCAAAGCCAAAAGTGAAGGAGGTCTTACCCACCTCAATCATTGGTCCTTAGCTGCCCAATCTGAAGACAGGCTTGTGGTAATCTTCCCAAGTTTGACACCCCTAGCACTTGGGAAATTATCCAACCGTAGAGATTTGGGGTCTACAACTCAAATCACCAACACAGTCCATAGATTAGAAAAAATGCAAAAGCAACATTCCAAAACAATAAGTCAAATGGTGAACACTAGAAAATCACCAAGCAGCTAAGATTCTGAATCAGCCCATTTCCTTACTAATTCCAGGTTCGATACATCCTGAAATTGAGTGCTAACCAAAAACCCTATGGAATCGACCAAGGTTCAAAGTTTTGCACACTGGAATGTTTTTCCACACCACTGCAATTCCAACATTGATATGGAGTTTTTACATGGATTATGACACAATTCCAACACTCAACACAATTTTCACGAGTTTTTCTACTTTTTCACTTGAACCCTAAAAGCATAGACAGAATTCCTTCTTTTTCACCATATCTATGTGGCACTACAAAAACAAACAAAACATTGAGCTATGAAAATAAAACGCGTCATTGCTGCTAGTTCAATCACGCGATCCTCCATCCTCATTCAAATTTGCACAATCCTCCACCCACCCTCAACTGCAACATCCTCACTAGCTACTCACCAAGTAAGAGTCGACTCAATACTATTTTTTATAAATTTAAAAGTTAAAACTAAAACTAAAACTATTTCAAAACCTTAAATAGTATAATGCTTTTTAATTTTAATACTACTTTTTTTTTCTAATTTTAAAACAATTTAAAAGTTGAAAATTAAAGCTAATAACTATATTAACATGGTGATCAATATTTAACATTTGCTATTTTAAAATTTATAACTAAATACTATTTTTCCAATATTATTAAAATACAACACATTAAATTTAACTGTATTTAATATTTATAAATTTAAGAACCTATGAGATATAGTCTTATTAATATAGTTATTTTCTAATTTAAATTTATTTATTGCAAAGTGCAAACTTCAATTAAAATTAAAATTATTTAATATTAAATTATTTGTATAATAGAATTAAATATTAATATTAATTTTTTAAAACAATATACTAATTTAAAATTTAAAATTTGTTCAAAAAGAAAAAATTAACTTCTTGTTGAAAAGAGTACATCAGTACAATGGTAGCCAGTACTAGCTCCATTGGCCAAACCACCTTCAAAACCCACCCAAGTTCACATTTGTGGAGGCGTGCATAAATGATACAACAAATTTGAGGTGCTAAGACATTTGTTTGGACCAGTGTTCCCTAGGGACACATCCCTTGCCTTTTTACCCCCATCCCCTATAGGGGATGTTTCAAGGACGTGAGGACACCTAGGAAATATCCCCTCCCCATTCCCTTTCCTGTCAAAATTGAGGAAACGTCCCTAGGACATCAAAAAAAATCCAAGGTACATTAGGGGACAGCCAAGGGCTGTCCAAATGTCCCACACTTGTCCCAAGGACACCTAGACATCGCCTAATATACCCAAGGACATTTTAGTTACTTTAAAAAAAAAAACTTACAACCTTTCAATGCTTGTTTGATTTATGATATGCCCATCTAGGATTTACAAAAAAAATATGAAAATGGTGTGTGCCATGAAGGTTTGTGTGATTTTGAAAGTGTTAATTTGGATTTGGCGACAAGGGCTCTACCCCTCGACCCCGCCTTGTATCGTGACAGGGAACACGCTAGGGGTACTGTCCCTAGACCCCGCAAGGGGTGCTGCCCCTCGACCTCGTTAGGGACGATGTCCTTTGACCCTGCAAGGGGCATTGCCCCTCAACCCTATTAGGGGCACTGCTCGCAAATCCCCGTGAGGGGCACTACCTACAAAACCTTGTGAGGGGCACTGCCCCCAGACCCCTACGAGGGGTGCTGCCCTGAAACCCCGACAAGGGGCATTGCCCCTCAACCACATTGGGAGCATTGCCCCCAAACCCCCATCAAACTATAAGTCTAACCAAGTAATAGACCAATGATGAATTATGATCACAAAATCTACAAAACATATATCCCCTATTGCAAATCTCTACATCTTGACAATCAAAGCCAAAATCAAAGTTTTTTTTTAATACATTGGACAACTTGTTTGGTATAAAAGGACTACCATAGACAAAGTTGGCATGCTACAATCATTATATTGTTGAATACAAGTTAAGTCATAGTTGGCAAGAAATGTCATTTTCATAATGCAAAAATGTACTTGCACAAACAACTCAGAGAACAATCCCATCTATTAGTATCCCGTCTAAGGTCAAACTGGAACATAACCAATAATCTTTTTACTTAATTGTTCCTCTTTGTTAATGAATTTGACAGCAAAACATAATGTCTTGAAGGCTTTAGGAAAACTT
Source organism: Sequoiadendron giganteum (assembly GCA_007115665.2). Classification (NCBI taxonomy): domain Eukaryota; kingdom Viridiplantae; phylum Streptophyta; class Pinopsida; order Cupressales; family Cupressaceae; genus Sequoiadendron; species Sequoiadendron giganteum. The sequence goes on along the minus strand of CM021101.1, from coordinate 568,143,118 downwards.
GAATAATAAATCCCTCACTTGAATATACACACAACCTAGGAATGTATTTATTAACACATGCTCATATGTATATATAAAGAACATCATAATTCCTATTCTATTACCTATGCTCACAAAGGTTCTATAATGCCTATGATGAATTCTTTATCAATGTTATCATATGAATATTTGCAATTTCCTTATATGTTAAAAATTTGCTTATCGTTTTAATAGCTGTCCCATGCCATCCCCTAAAAAATGGCCAAAAAGTACCCCCATACCAAAAACACATCCCTCCATCCCTTGCCATCCTCATCCCAAAAACTTGGGGGGGAGCATATGTTCGGATATGTGGCGTCTATTATCAAAACTATACTAGCTCACACAATCAAGTGGAAGCCCATATCTATGTCATTCCCAATGTGGGAATCAAAGCATGTCAAGAAAAGGATGGTAATAGTGTGCCACCTCATCAAATAGCAAAATATATCAAAGAGCAGCACGAAGCAGATGCAAGAGTTGCCTATAGCAAAAAATAACCTTTGAGGAAAGGAAGAGGATAATGGAGGCCCCCTTCTTCTCCATCACATACTGTTGTACCCAATGTTGTAATAGAGAGCCACTTGTTTTTATTTAGAAACGTAAAAAAGCCCGCTAATGTGAAAAGAACGAGGGGGGCATTAGAAAAGGTATTTCAAAATGATGTTAAAGATATTGCAAATCAAATCATTACAAGATGCCTCTATACAAACAAATTGTCCTTCAATCATGTTTGATTTGCATATTGGCAAGATATATTGAGAAAAGTAAATGAAGGTACATAAGGGTGCACAAGCCTAGGTTCTAAGAAGATGCACAACAACTTACAAGCAAAGGAGGTAAAAAATGAACACTTCAATGGCTCCCATCAGCAATTCATGGAAACAAAAGGGATCTCCATTGTTTTCAACAGATGGATTGCAAGAAATCAACCATTAATCAATGTGATTGCAAAATACCCTAAAGTGGCCATGTTTTTGAAAGCAATTGATTATTAGGGGCATGCAAAGGATGCACAATTTATTGACAACATCCTTATCCAATGCATTCAAAATGTGGGTCCTCACAATGTTGTCTAGGCAATAACAAAAAACACAAAAAAAATGTAGAGCAGCTAGTATGTTGGTTGAGACAGTTTTCACATATATTTTTAACACCTTGTGTTGTCCACTCACTTGACCTCAATGCTACAAAAGCTGGGCAAGAAAATAGATTGGATAAAACAATCCTACCTTGAAGCTAAAGAGATCCAAATATTTATCACAAACCAACACATGTCAAAGGCAATTTTAAGATTATTCTTGCAATTGGAGCTATTCAAGGTAATTGAACACTACAATTTTTAAATTTTGCATTTTCACTTTAATAATTACTAAAGTATTTTTTAAAATTTATGTGTTCTTTCTTCTTTTTTTATTTTTTAATTTTTGAATAAGTTGCTAAGACCCAATTTGCAGTCAACACAATCATCTTGAGACAACTCGTGATGGTGTGAGAGCCACTTCTAACATGGTCATCAACCAAAGTTGGTCCCTATGGAGGCATCCCTATAGTTATAGGGCGACAAATGTAAAGCGAATGATGCTAGATGACACTTGGTGGGACTGCATGGAATATCTTCTTAGTTTCAACAAGCCCATCATGAATCTGATTTATTTTTCTAAAATGGATAATCCATGTCTGGGATAGGTATACGAAGGCATCAAACTCAATGATTGACAAGATGAAGTCCATCATAAATGAAAAAGAGCAAGATCCTCCAGAAATTTTCTTCAAAGAAGTGCAAACAATTTATGTTGAGTACTGGAAAAAAATGACTGCCCCACTACATCTTATTACCTTTGCATTCACCCCCAAATTTTATAGGAATGAAATTCTTGCTTTGTCATCAAGGGTGCCACCATACAGAGATGCAAAAGTTAATGAACAGCATAGGAAAGCACTTACTAAACTCTTTCCCAGTCCTAAAATGGGTGGATTTAGTACAAATGAGTTTGCTAAGTTTGTAGCCTCAAATGGTCAAAGTGTTTCAATTCTCTATGATAAGCATAGGAAAGATGCTCAAGCTTGGTGGTAACTCAATGGCCATACATCACCACACCTCCAGACTCTTGTGATCAACAAGTAAGTTTCTTATTTTTATTGCACTCTCTAAATTTGAACTGTTCTTCATTTTTTAAATAATAAAATGATTAGTTTCAAATATGAAGTTTGATTCACAATTTTATAACTATAACTCTCTCATTTGCTTGAATAGGTTGCTAGTTCCTCTTCACTCGAGAGGAATTGGGGTACATACTCCATCCACTCAATGAAACACAACCAATTGGCAACAAATAAGGTAGAGGAGCTAGTTTATGTGCATTCCAACTTGCGCCTTTTTACTCAAAGATAAAATGAGTACAAGGGGGGCACGAAATTGTGGGATGTAGATACAAAGCAAACTAACTTGGATTTTTCAGCTATTACACAATCTTCACTTTTTTTAGAGTTGGATACCCAACATACTTTTAGTGCGAGTGTCAATGGGGCTGCATGTGATTATTCTAATCCACCTCCAACATCCAATTTCATTAATGATGTTGATGTTGGTCTTCATGACAACCCATATGATGTTGATTACTAAAATATATTATTTTAATATTGAACCAATGAACAATAAATATTTATCATGACATTCAAGTTTTCACAAATAGATATCAAATTCGGAATTAGTATATTGTATTTCAATTTATAATATTTATGGTAGTTTCGTTTAACAATGTATGATATGTCATATTCTGAAGTTAATTCTTATTTTTTAGGCTACAAATATGCTTATAATTATGATTTTTATATGTATCTATACAGACGTACCCAAACATAGCCAACCCCCCAAAAAATTAAGTTATACCAATGTACCATACCCACATACCTATACCCAATTCGGCAACTTAGTCAAGCAGCAAACTGATGCATGTATAACAAAGATAGATGTGTCCAAAGGAGGGTTCCACATCAATAAACAAGTAAGAATCCACACAACTAATATGAGCTAAGTGGCAATATGACCTAGCTCACACGACCATGAAGTATTTTCCCAACTTACCTAAGGATTTCACCCACCCAGCATCATTCTATCATCGTATGTATCCTTTGTTGCACCCATAGGATGGCTTCGCCCAATGGCAGTATAAAGTTGTAGCCCCCCTTTGTGCTAGGCTAAGATCTAAAATCTACGCAACTAGTATTCATCAACCTAGCTCAAGTGACAGTTGCCTCCCCAAGCAACTTTTATCATGGAAATAAGTTCCCTATCACAAACCCATGTGACATACACCTAACTACAACTCCAAATACACACAACCAACTCCTTTTGGCCTAGAAAAGACACCAAGTTCATGCGCCAATGACACATTTGCTCAGTTATAAGCGTGTTTTAATGTAATTTTACCTTAGATAATTGGCTATGCTTTAAAGATGGTGCCTATACAAGAAGTTGACCAAATTTAAAAGCAAAAAATTAGTTTTAAAGCTGAAACTCAAGTGCTTCCCTATATGCAAGTCAAATCGCCATCCTACACAAACAATTTGCCTTTGTTCTTTTCCCAATATAAGGGAGCTTTGCTTTCAATCTCATTGCAGGTCTACAAGTGAGTTTCAGCACCATAGAAGGTCACTATTGGATTCAAAGCAATTAGGAATGACACCATTGTCCTTGTGTGGAATATTGCTATTTTTAGCAATAACTATTGTTTAACATGCTTTATTCTAGGTGGAGTTGAGAGCCAATTTTAGGCAGATTTATTTTATTAGTTGCTTAGGTTAGCTTTGTGCATTCCA
>CM021101.1:568083254-568139178 GCA_007115665.2 Sequoiadendron giganteum | reverse complement strand
TTCAATTTAGTAACTAATTAGTAAATTACTAATTTTAGTTGACAAATTTAGTAGTTAATTTAGGTGTTTACAATTTGAAATTACATTCTTCTGAATTTCAATTTAAATTTATTATTTTAGTCTCACAAATGAATCATTGAATAATCAATCATGATCAAATGTTGAAAAAAAATATTTTATGACAGAATTATTTTATTATTTAGGTGTTTAAATTTATATATGTTAAATTATTTATAAATGTTTCTTTTCCAAATTTGCATAAATTTTTTATAAGAAATTTAACAATTAAAATTTAGTTTTACAAGTCAAACTAGAATTTCTTCTTTTTCATAGCCTCTACTTCTGCACTTATGCAACCTTAAGTAAAAATAACAAAAGCGGAAACCTTGTTTGATGAAGGTTGAAGATTAAAATTTAGTTTTATTAGTTAAACTAGAATTTCTTCTTTTGTGTATCCTTTGCTTTTGCAATTCATGCAACCTAAAGTAAAAATAAACAAAAATAAAATCCTTATGTCTTGAGTCTATGCATAATTTATCACTTATTAATTTAATGACATGTATGGTAACCATAAGTTTTGTTTCTTGCAATGTCACTATGGGTTCCTCTTCTAACATCAGTGACGAAGAGGAATGCACTAAGCCTATGGGGGTTCAATCAAAGACTCTGAGTAGAGATGTGGGAGGTTGTGAGGCAACTAATTCTATTGGCAGTGCACATTTTAGTTGCCCTTCCAAATTGTTAGCAGATTTTTGCCAAGTGTCCTTCTGATAAAAAATTGCCTTTGAAACAATTTGCCACTAAATTGAAATCAAAACCTAGTTCATCAACAGGGAGCAATAGGCTATGGAAATGCCATTTTTGTCAACTTGAGTTTCAAGGTAGCATCACAAGAGGTAATGCACACCTCCTTTATGTCATTAGAAAAGGTGTAGGATTTTGTGCCAAATTCTCACTTGAAAAAAGAATTGAAATAAATAAATTGTGGGCTTTCCGGTAACCAAAGTCTTGTACCTGCCACTTTGCCATTGAGGGCTTCTACTCCTACTCTAAGTGGTACTAGGCATACCCAGATCCACCAATTTCAGCTCAATCTACTCATGCTTTTCCATCTAATTTACGTATAGTTGCATCAAAGCCTAAAGGAAAACATAGAATGACTGCTTGAAATGTTACAAACACACTAGCAAGGTTATTTGATGTGTAGAACAAAGATGAGGTAGATGATGCCATTGGCAAATTCTTATTTTCCAATGGCATTCCATTCCATGTGGCTTGCTCTCCTTCTTATAAGGAAGTTGTGGAAAAAATAATCAAAGCAAGACCATCATATGTGCCACCAAGGAAGACAAATTTGAGGACAACAATCTTGGATAAGAACTATTCCAAGGTTAATATTCTAGTGAAGAAAATGAAAGCTACTTAGGTCACTAGTTGATACAACATAATCATATATGGGTGGACAGATATCAAGCATCACCCACTCATTAACATCATGGTCACATGTACAAAGAGCCCTTGCTTCCTTAGGGCTATTGATCGTTTGGGGCATCGCAAGGATGTTGATTTTTAGTTCCAAATACTTAGAAACTATTGAGGAAGTTGGGCTTGAGAATGTGGTGCAAGAAGTGACAGATGCAACATATGTGCACAAAGCTGCAAAGAAATTGATTGAGGCAACCTACAAGAATATTTGGTGGACTCCTTGTTGTGTGCATGCCATGAATAATGTACTCAAAGACATGGGAAAAATTAGATGGATCAAAGATGTGGTTAATGATGCTAGAGATGTGCAAATGTTTATCTAAAACCACCGTAGTTCACATGCATTCTTTATGACCTTCTCTAAGGAGTTTATGAAACCTGTGGAGACTATATATGCATCATACTTCATTCTCTTGGAGAAGATGCTTGAGTTGCAAGAAGCATTACAAGTAATTGTCATGACAAGGGAGTAGAATCAGTGGCTCGATTCTAAGTCAAAGCAAGGGACGAGGATGAAGGTGGTCAAGAGTGATACATATTGGGTTGATGCAAAATACAGTGTTACCATCATTACTCCAATTTTTAGAGTTTTTCGATATGAGGATGCAAATGCACCTAACCTTAGAGAGGCGTATGAGTGCACTAGTAGTATGCTTAACTAGATAAGGCCATTGTAGAAGCTAAAGACCCCACATTAGCGTTCTACAATGAGCAAATTCAGCCAATAATTCAAAGCCGATGGGAGAAGCTCAACACTTCCTTGCACATGGCTGCCTATGCATTGAACCCGAAGTGGTATGTGCAAAATTTGAGCAGGATTACTCTTATGCAAATTGTTGAGGTGAAGGCAAGGTCATGAAGACCATTCAAAAGAACTATGATTCTACACTGACCAACATCATTCATATTGAGTGGACAAAATTTGCTACTCTAAGGGGATATTCAAAAGAGGCCAAGATGGATAGAAAGACTATGGCATAAGTGGATCCAATTCCATGGTGGACTATGCATGGGCCTAATTCTTTGACTACCACATTAGCCATTCATTTGCTATCTCAAGTTTCTAGTTCTTATGATGCTAAGAAGAATTGGTCTACTTATAATTTCATCCACTTTACTAAGAAGAATTGAATTATCTCTAGGAAAGCGAAGAAGCTTGTAGTTGTACATAGTGCCTTGCATCTCATTGACCACAATACGCCTATCTACAAAAAGAGTCCAGCAATGTGATGGGATGTAGAGCCAGAGGAGAAAACATAGGTTGATGAAGGTGTAGCACAACAGGGTTGGTTGATATTGCTTTGGAGGATCTTGAGCTTAAGGACTCTAGCAGTTCGAGTGATGAGGAATTCGACACAAACTTTAGGCATGAGTAAATATTTAAGGCATTTGGCCATTGGCCAATTGTATTTTTGAATGTAATCACCATTTTGAATATAATATAGATATATGGATATTCAGCATTTTAATTATTCATTCAATAAAATATCAAATATGTTTATTTCAAAGTTTCATATGTTATTCCTTGTATATATTTTAATCAATATTTTTTTAAGTACTATACATATTTGTGGTGCCATCCCCCCACCATCCGGAAATCTAGGCCCTTAGTCCCCCTATCCCCCCACCCTAAGACTCTGTGGAACTATGTTTTTTGATGATATCAAGGGTTTAGGACCATAGCTTAATTGATGACTCTAATACTCTTTCATTGTTATGCTACTAACCTAGAATCCACTATTATACTAACAAAACATACTATCAAAATATGAAAATTTCAAAAAAACAAGTCTAAAAATATGTAGACATTAATGAAAACAACACTAAAAAACCATACAAAAACATAACCTAACTATTGTTAAAATAGAACTTTAGACAATGAGAAGAGTAAGAACAAACTTTCTCAAGAATGTATGAACATCAACAACTCAAATCTTAGAGGTTTTTGAAGGTGTTTTGTCACTGCACTCGGCCAACATCCAATTTTCATAGACTATGTACCAAAAACATCCCATATCCTAAGCCTTACAAACCCAATTTAAAGTTAACTTTTTGCCTTTTTCCTTTTGCTTGTGGTATAGATAACTTAGTCACTTTTTCCCTTTTGTCCATTGTTACACCACTCAAAAATATCAAAGAACAACAGATCTTTCTCTACTTAAGGGCTGATTTGGGCTAACTATATTTAATTATGAGCAAAAAAAGATATATATGCAAGGTTAAACTTGTCTCTTTTTCCTCACTCAGTTTGTTCGCACCCCAAAATTTTGAGTCCCATTTCATGCCTTAAACCATATTTTCCCAAAATTATAACCAATATGAGATATTTATTGGCACTGGTTTTCTTTGCATCAATGGGTAGAAAATGAAAAATTAGGTCAAGTTGCCTTTTGAATTTTTCTGAAATTTGTTGAGGGGCAAAAGTTATGCCCATGCGGATTTTTCTTCCATCCAAACGGACCTGTTTTCCACGCAATAGTGTAAATCAGTCTTGTTTTTCTGCACCAAGCTTTGAATGATGAAAATTGCCAAGTAAAGGTCTTAAGGGATTTCCATGGTCAAGTGAACCTCTATTGTTCAATTTTTTTATCCAATTCATTTAGTTTTTCCCACTTTGTGGGAAATATGGACCCATCCTATTTGTGGGCATTTCTAAGTGAACTTCCCCTTCCAAGTGTACTTGTGTAGTTCCAATGGATTTTCCTGCAAAGGTAAAAAATATGAAAAAATGAATAAGTGTTTGTTTTGCGAGTTTCTATGGGTCAAGTGAACTTCATTTTTCAAGCTCTTCATTCAATTCACTTGCTTTTTTCCCACATTGCAGGTTGGATAGGTCCATCTGGCCATGCGAATCTTTCTATCCGAACCAGACAAGTTATAAGTTCAATTGAACTTGGAATTTTTGTAGTGGATGGATGGAGGGCAAGATCCCACAAGTGCATTTGGGCATGGTTTTTCCGCAAGTTTGTTTTTGTAGGAATTTGGTTGGCTACTAGTTTGCGGGTTTCATCTACTAAACCAAATGTGTATCTTGATTGATTCAAATGGGTTTTTCTGCCTAGTGCCAATAGGGGTAGAAATCCCATAGTGACTTTGTGGTCGCATCTTCTATGCAATCATCTCACAGTTTTGACAAATTGGTAATGTTACAGGGTTTTATCCAATTCATTTAGTTTTTCCCACTTTGTGGGAAATATGGACCCATCCTATTTGTGGGCATTTCTAAGTGAACTTCCCCTTCCAAGTGTACTTGTGTAGTTCCAATGGATTTTCCTGCAAAGGTAAAAAATATGAAAAAATGAATAAGTGTTTGTTTTGCGAGTTTCTATGGGTCAAGTGAACTTCATTTTTCAAGCTCTTCATTCAATTCACTTGCTTTTTTCCCACATTGCAGGTTGGATAGGTCCATCTGGCCATGCGAATCTTTCTATCCGAACCAGACAAGTTATAAGTTCAATTGAACTTGGAATTTTTGTAGTGGATGGATGGAGGGCAAGATCCCACAAGTGCATTTGGGCATGGTTTTTCCGCAAGTTTGTTTTTGTAGGAATTTGGTTGGCTACTAGTTTGCGGGTTTCATCTACTAAACCAAATGTGTATCTTGATTGATTCAAATGGGTTTTTCTGCCTAGTGCCAATAGGGGTAGAAATCCCATAGTGACTTTGTGGTCGCATCTTCTATGCAATCATCTCACAGTTTTGACAAATTGGTAATGTGCAGTAGCAACTTTCACATGAACTAGATCCCAAGGGCTAGTCTCCAATGCCATGTGTCATCCACAAAGAATCCTTGGAGCCGCATCAAAAATCCGAAGTTCAACTAAGTATAAAGTCCCATGAGCTTGTGCATCTTGAAGAGGGCTTTAATGGGTACATGCAAATCTAATTTGATCCAAGTTTTGACAAAAAAACGAACAAGTTATAGCCATATGAAACATTTGCGAGAGCAGTGTGTCCATTTGCCCTTCAAGTTTTCCTATGTGATCTACCCTTGTCTACTTGCCAATGACTTCTCTTGCCAATTGGTTTTTTGCTTGACCCAGCGGAAGCTTCTTTTTCGCCTCGTCTCAATAGGGACTGCTTTTCTGCATGAGGAGCATTGCAGGACTTTTGGAGCCATCTAAACCTTTGCAGAGGTTGCAGCTACATCTGCACTCGTCCACTAGGGACCTAAATCTCAGCAATTTCATTTCATGTTGGAATCTCCACAAGAGGGTGATGCAATATATTTTCTAAGGCATGCTTTTCACGCCACATCCATAGGGGCTCATCTTTCTGCATCCAAATAAGGGGCGAATTTCCGCAATAAGCAACAATCATTGAAAACTAGTTTCAACCACCCCCATCAAAGTTTAGCCACTACAACAACCAGCTGAGCTTGATCTAGTCGCTTTTTCTAAAGAAAATTTAAGAAATTTTGGTGCGGATCTGAAAGAGTATGTAGCGCCCATGCTGCATTTAATGTTTGCAAATCCTTTTCTTGGAAGAATGCACTTCTTGAACACCACAACTAGTGAATTTCAAGGGTGTTTTTGCTATTGCTTGCACTCATTCGGTGTAGGTCATTCAATGCAAGTGTATGGCGCTAGTCAAGGAATGTTTCCTCACGCCCCTATTAGTCAGATTGGATTTGCAGAAGATAGATGTCATTTGGACACTAGGTGAGGTTGTGGCTAGGGTTTCTCCAGTTTGGTGTAAAATCCCCTACCAAAATATACTGACCAAACTTGCAGTTTTTTGCTTTTTACTTTATAGGTATTTTGTCAAACACTTTGCAGGAAACCAGATAAGAGGAATTTATGAATGCTAACCATCACAAGAGCTGCAACTAATATTCCGAATTCATATATTCGATATTAAATCATGCCAATGTTCAAGATCTTGCAGGGGCATTTCATCAAACAATTGGCAAACACTCTTAAAAGCTAGAAACCATGTAAAATGAACAAAGGATCTGCTGTTCCAGAAAATCGGAGTTTGTAAATATGCAAATATTTACTTCTCTAACTTTAATACTTTTGGATACAACTGTAACTGTAATAACTTTCCATGCACATCTGTTCCTTTTCAAATCCTATGAATGTCAAGATATCATTTCTAAATTATAATATTCTCATACATATCTCATGAAAGTTTTCTGACCTTATTGCTGCTGTAGATGACTGTATATCTGCTGTTAATAAACAGAAAATAGAATGCTCTTCATTTCCAGCAATATCCCAATGTATTCTTTATTCACCAAAGATTCCCCAAAAGGGAATTTTTTCCTTCTCATGCCCCACGATTCCTTTGTGAGCAGTTCCAAAGACTGCATTGGAAATTTCTAAGGCTTATATGCCTTTTCTATATGAGTCTCCCTGTAGATGCTACGGTTGGCTTTGGTCAACCTTGGGAAGGCCACACTAGCATACGTGAAAGGCTTTCAAGCCTTCATAAATATGGATTGATCCTCTCACTTGTTATTTAGCATATGCAATGGTATGGCTGGGGTAAACTCAGCTAGTATAAATAATATTTAATTTTATATCTTTCCACCCACACACACAACACTGTATTTTCTGTCCAAACTCCACTTTGCACACACACAAATATTTATCTGATTTCTTCACTTCCAGCACACACCATTAATAAATTTATATTTTCCTATAAACTCGAATAGTTGCAGCTTGAAAAATATGATAAATATCACCTGAGATCTCTGCCTGCAAATACCTCTGATAATGTGTCTTGCCTAGCAAGACTTCACAAATTATCCAATTGTTGAAGTGCAAATGTGAATCCTAAATTGAATCTGCCTGTAAGAGGATCTGGGTTTTCGTCCAAACCTTTGAATCTGAACTAGAGGGTTTTCGTCCTCCAGTTCCCAAAAATCCAAGCTCTCCTGAAATTCACAATCTCTCCAAAAGATAATTTTCCACCAAGATGCCAAGTGATTTGCCTTCATCCCTTTTTAAAGGCTTAGCTCAACTTCTAGAAGATTCCCTTTTTAATTTAATAAAGTGACTTTTATAATATTTAATTGTCACTTTAGTAAATAAATAATTAATTAAATATTAATGCCCCAATTATTAATTTAGGACAAAATAATATTTAATCAATTAAATAAAATAGCTAGTCGGAAATTGGGGACATTACAAAAGTGGGTGAGGTTGCGGCTAGGGTTTCTCTAGTTTGGCGACCCTCTAACTTTCCCCTGACAACTTGGTTGTGGGTTTTATCTGCCTTAGCTTCATTTTCAGATTATTAGAAAAAAAAGAAAAGAGGAGAGTTGGACTAGGAAGAGCAGTTGTAGAGCCATCAGCAAAAGAAAATACTTGCAAGAAGCCCTGGGGCTTCAATTTTCAGTTCTAGGTATAGCTGTTTTTATATTGTAATGAGTTGGGTTCTTTCCCAAGCCTATGATAACATGTGCAAGCTTTGAAGTTTGCTTGATTAATGGCATAATCAACCTTAGTTGAGTGTCTCCTCATTTATGTTCAGTTGCATTTCTAGCATGTTGATTAGTTTTTCAGTTAGATGTTTGTAAAATCCCTGCAAAGCTTTTGCATGGTATCTTTTTGGCATAATGAAGAAATGTATGAATGTGCCTAAAGATTACTAAGCAGAATCCCTTAATATTCTGCATCCATTTATTGTTTTTCTGAATGTACATGTAGAGCCCAACTTGCCTATAGATAAAACACCATAGTCTTTTGTGATATCTTGATTAGGATATCACTTAAGTTTTTGTTATCATATGTTTAATTGAATCCAGTGACTCTGTTGTCCAATGGATGAAGGCATCGGTCTCTAACTGGTTTTCTTCCCACAATCCTCAACATACCCTAAAACACATCAAGTTCAAACACCATTCAATTTTATATTTTTGTGTGTTTTGCTGCCATGTTTGAAAGTGTATAACATATATGGGGTTATTGTACAGCTCATTTTCAGACACTTGTATGGCAGATTTTCTATTAAATAGATGCTCCACCTCATATCTCCAAACTAGCACATTGGTATATAGTGACAGCAATATTGGGATACACTGTGCAATGGGTATTGTTTGTTGTGAATTAATAAGCTTAGTCTTCCAACCATCAATCTAGCATCTTAGGAAAAACCCCCTTGGTCTTGCAAAGCTAGAAGTGAAGGAGGTCTTACCCACCTCAATTGTTGGTCCTTAGTTTCCTGACCTAAAGACAGGTTCATGGTAATCTTCCTAGGTTTGACACCCTTGGCACTTGGGAAATTATCAAACCTTAGGGATTTGGAGTCTATAGCTCAAATCACCAACAAATCGGCGTTGTTGTTGGAGATGAAATTACTTTAGTCATTAACGATGAAGTGTGAGCCCAATGCATATTTGAAACACCTCTGCAACTTGTTTGCTAGTTTTGTCAATGGAATTGTTTGAGTAAGTTTGGCATCCCGTCAACTTATGCCAACAAATCGACACATTGTCAAGGATAAGACAAATCAATAATCAATTTGAAGACCCAGGTTACTTAACGTCCACAGTGCAGCCAAGAAAGTACTGTTATTTGGTTTGATATCAAAGTTTGTGGATGCTGATTATTTCTCCTTCAAAGAGTGACGACTTTGTTAAAGGAAGATCCAGAAGTTAGTGTGAGAAGATAAAATGGATAAAAATCAACGCTCCCAGGGTCAAGAAGTGCCTAGAATTACTTCTACTGAAGCAAGAAGATGACAAGAACAATGGGAAGGAAAAATTGGTAGGCATGTAGGCACCAACCCAATAGAGACACTAATCCCCACAGCTGAGCACCAACTCAGTAAGAGACACCAATCTCTTTTAATATGAGGCACCAGCCTTTCCAATATGAGGCACCAACCTTTGTAAATCTGCCTTTGGATAATCTTCTATTATATTCTCTTCACACAAATATTTTGGTGTATATATGATATATCTTTTTATCTTCCACACTCATCCTTCTCCACATTCCACAAACTCCTCTTATATCTTCAGCAGAATAGACGACCATTTGGAGGGATACAACGCTTGACAAAAGAAGTCTCTTCATCATTTTTACACCCTTTTAATGCACCCTTTAATAGCAAACTTGGGTGCTCATAAGAAGTCGGCCCCTATATAAAAAATAAATTTATTTAAATTTAATTTCAAAATTGGACGCCATTATAAGGGGGGTCAGCCCATACATTAATAATAATAATTTATTTATTAATTTTTAAAATCTCAAGGAGGACACTAAACTTGAGGAGGTCAGCCAACAATAGCAAATGAAATTTGTTTCTAATCACCTTGAAATAATGTGATCTGCCCTTGAAATGATTAGTGGCCTTTGGCCTTCATTCAATGTCCTTGATCCACAATATGAATGGTAATTAGTTCTCCTTTGACATCACCTCCAACATCAATGACAATCTCGTCCATATGCCTTTGACATTAATGACAATAATTCTAACATTGGGTATAGTTGTTTTTACATTGTAATGAATTGGGTTCTTTTCCAAGTCTATGATTACATGTGTAAGTGCTTTGAAGTTTGTTTCATTAATGGTAGAATCAACCTTAATTGAGTGTCTCCTTGTGTATGTTCAATTGCAAATCCGATGTATGTTGATTAGTTTTTCAGCCAAATGTTTATAAAATCCCTGCAAAGCGTTTGTGTGGCATCTCTTTAGCATAATAAGGAAATGTATGAATATGACTAAGGATTACTAAGTAGACTCCCTTAATATTCTACATCCATTTATTGTTTTTTAGAATGTAAATGCAGAGCTCAGCTTGCCTGTAAATTCAAAACAGCAGTCTTTTTGTGAAATATCCCAACCAATATGTATGCAATTTTTTCTGATTTTTGCAATACAAAATGATGCCCCTAATTTTCTGATTTTTAACTTCTACTCAAACCCTAGTTGCTCATAAAAATTTCTGAGTTTGCACATCCATTAGCAGCAGCATTCAATCATCCCAATAACATCAAAACTCATAGCAGATTTGTTTAATCATGAACAGGTATGAAACCAACACAATAGATCAACAAGACATCCACCATCACATGCCAAAATTCTGATATTCAAATGTCCAATTTGCTGCTACAAATCAAAACTATCTATTGATGCAATTACACAGTGAAATGGGCTCCAAACATGCCCAGCAACATATAGAAGTTTACTGATATGAAGAAACCCCAACTATGCAATGAAAATGATCTACTCTAACCCTAGCTGGGTGAATAGCTCCAGCTCACACCAACGCCAACGAAATGCAAATATTTGATGAAAAATGACTTCAAACCCTACCCCCAAGGGTGTGCTGTCCTGCCAGTCTGCTTACAGGGTTTGCAACCCTTGAAAATCTGAAGAGTATTTTTCAATTTGCCCAAATTCGCCCCTCCAAACTAGTCACCTATGCTGATGCAAAATCTGAGCATGAAACTATCAAAAATCTCCATTGATGCGCATGTGAACCTCCATCATGAAGTCCTCCACTGAAGAGCTAGGTTTTCGTCTAACTCCTATATTCTTAAGGCTTTTCGTCCTTAGAATATTCGCCAAAGGGCAGGTCAGAAAAGCAAAGATAATTCGTTGATGTCTAAATGCCTCCAAATGATCTTGTATTTACATCAATCCTCCTTATGCCTCCCAATCTGGCCGACCCAACTTGGGCGCCAATTTTGCAATTTAAAATTATTTTTTATTTATTTTGTATTCCTTCTTTTCGGCATTATCTTGTCTTTTAATTTTTATTTTATTTTTTTATTATTTTTTCACTTTATTCCTCCAAAAAAGGGGCTGCCCAAGCCCATATAAAAATATATAAAATATTTTGCCTCCTCCAAAATTCATGATAAATCAATTAAACCCTTTTCCATCATCTCCACACCAAATAAAAATTATTTAGGCCAAAAAGAATATTTTTTCTATTTTTCCAAGGCCCCAAAATTCAAAAATAATAAAATATTATTTTTGCTTAATTTTTCCTTGTTTGCCTTGAGAAGGGACATTACATTTTGTAATATCTTGATTAGGATACAACCTAAGTTTTGTTATCATATGTTTGATTGAATCCAATGACTCTACTGCCCAATGGATGAAGGCACCAATTTGTAACTGGTTTTTTTCCCACAATCCTCAACATACACTAAAACACATCAAATTCAAACACCTTTCAGTTTTATATTTATGTGTGTTTTGTTGCCATGTTTGAAAGTGTGTAACATCTAAGGAGTTGTCATACAACCCATTTTTAGACACTTGTATGGCAGATTATCTATTAAATAGATGCTCCACCTCATATCTCCATTCTAGCACATAAATATATAGTGACACCAGTATTGGGATACACTGTATAGTGGGTATTGTTTGTTGTGAGGTAATAAGCTTAGTCTTTCAACCATCAATCTAGCATCTTAGGGAAAATCCACTTGGTCTTGCAAAGCCAAAAGTGAAGGAGGTCTTACCCACCTCAATCATTGGTCCTTAGCTGCCCAATCTGAAGACAGGCTTGTGGTAATCTTCCCAAGTTTGACACCCCTAGCACTTGGGAAATTATCCAACCGTAGAGATTTGGGGTCTACAACTCAAATCACCAACACAGTCCATAGATTAGAAAAAATGCAAAAGCAACATTCCAAAACAATAAGTCAAATGGTGAACACTAGAAAATCACCAAGCAGCTAAGATTCTGAATCAGCCCATTTCCTTACTAATTCCAGGTTCGATACATCCTGAAATTGAGTGCTAACCAAAAACCCTATGGAATCGACCAAGGTTCAAAGTTTTGCACACTGGAATGTTTTTCCACACCACTGCAATTCCAACATTGATATGGAGTTTTTACATGGATTATGACACAATTCCAACACTCAACACAATTTTCACGAGTTTTTCTACTTTTTCACTTGAACCCTAAAAGCATAGACAGAATTCCTTCTTTTTCACCATATCTATGTGGCACTACAAAAACAAACAAAACATTGAGCTATGAAAATAAAACGCGTCATTGCTGCTAGTTCAATCACGCGATCCTCCATCCTCATTCAAATTTGCACAATCCTCCACCCACCCTCAACTGCAACATCCTCACTAGCTACTCACCAAGTAAGAGTCGACTCAATACTATTTTTTATAAATTTAAAAGTTAAAACTAAAACTAAAACTATTTCAAAACCTTAAATAGTATAATGCTTTTTAATTTTAATACTACTTTTTTTTTCTAATTTTAAAACAATTTAAAAGTTGAAAATTAAAGCTAATAACTATATTAACATGGTGATCAATATTTAACATTTGCTATTTTAAAATTTATAACTAAATACTATTTTTCCAATATTATTAAAATACAACACATTAAATTTAACTGTATTTAATATTTATAAATTTAAGAACCTATGAGATATAGTCTTATTAATATAGTTATTTTCTAATTTAAATTTATTTATTGCAAAGTGCAAACTTCAATTAAAATTAAAATTATTTAATATTAAATTATTTGTATAATAGAATTAAATATTAATATTAATTTTTTAAAACAATATACTAATTTAAAATTTAAAATTTGTTCAAAAAGAAAAAATTAACTTCTTGTTGAAAAGAGTACATCAGTACAATGGTAGCCAGTACTAGCTCCATTGGCCAAACCACCTTCAAAACCCACCCAAGTTCACATTTGTGGAGGCGTGCATAAATGATACAACAAATTTGAGGTGCTAAGACATTTGTTTGGACCAGTGTTCCCTAGGGACACATCCCTTGCCTTTTTACCCCCATCCCCTATAGGGGATGTTTCAAGGACGTGAGGACACCTAGGAAATATCCCCTCCCCATTCCCTTTCCTGTCAAAATTGAGGAAACGTCCCTAGGACATCAAAAAAAATCCAAGGTACATTAGGGGACAGCCAAGGGCTGTCCAAATGTCCCACACTTGTCCCAAGGACACCTAGACATCGCCTAATATACCCAAGGACATTTTAGTTACTTTAAAAAAAAAAACTTACAACCTTTCAATGCTTGTTTGATTTATGATATGCCCATCTAGGATTTACAAAAAAAATATGAAAATGGTGTGTGCCATGAAGGTTTGTGTGATTTTGAAAGTGTTAATTTGGATTTGGCGACAAGGGCTCTACCCCTCGACCCCGCCTTGTATCGTGACAGGGAACACGCTAGGGGTACTGTCCCTAGACCCCGCAAGGGGTGCTGCCCCTCGACCTCGTTAGGGACGATGTCCTTTGACCCTGCAAGGGGCATTGCCCCTCAACCCTATTAGGGGCACTGCTCGCAAATCCCCGTGAGGGGCACTACCTACAAAACCTTGTGAGGGGCACTGCCCCCAGACCCCTACGAGGGGTGCTGCCCTGAAACCCCGACAAGGGGCATTGCCCCTCAACCACATTGGGAGCATTGCCCCCAAACCCCCATCAAACTATAAGTCTAACCAAGTAATAGACCAATGATGAATTATGATCACAAAATCTACAAAACATATATCCCCTATTGCAAATCTCTACATCTTGACAATCAAAGCCAAAATCAAAGTTTTTTTTTAATACATTGGACAACTTGTTTGGTATAAAAGGACTACCATAGACAAAGTTGGCATGCTACAATCATTATATTGTTGAATACAAGTTAAGTCATAGTTGGCAAGAAATGTCATTTTCATAATGCAAAAATGTACTTGCACAAACAACTCAGAGAACAATCCCATCTATTAGTATCCCGTCTAAGGTCAAACTGGAACATAACCAATAATCTTTTTACTTAATTGTTCCTCTTTGTTAATGAATTTGACAGCAAAACATAATGTCTTGAAGGCTTTAGGAAAACTTGAATAATAAATCCCTCACTTGAATATACACACAACCTAGGAATGTATTTATTAACACATGCTCATATGTATATATAAAGAACATCATAATTCCTATTCTATTACCTATGCTCACAAAGGTTCTATAATGCCTATGATGAATTCTTTATCAATGTTATCATATGAATATTTGCAATTTCCTTATATGTTAAAAATTTGCT
Source organism: Sequoiadendron giganteum (assembly GCA_007115665.2). Taxonomy (NCBI): domain Eukaryota; kingdom Viridiplantae; phylum Streptophyta; class Pinopsida; order Cupressales; family Cupressaceae; genus Sequoiadendron; species Sequoiadendron giganteum. The sequence goes on along the minus strand of CM021101.1, from coordinate 568,124,697 downwards.
TATCGTTTTAATAGCTGTCCCATGCCATCCCCTAAAAAATGGCCAAAAAGTACCCCCATACCAAAAACACATCCCTCCATCCCTTGCCATCCTCATCCCAAAAACTTGGGGGGGAGCATATGTTCGGATATGTGGCGTCTATTATCAAAACTATACTAGCTCACACAATCAAGTGGAAGCCCATATCTATGTCATTCCCAATGTGGGAATCAAAGCATGTCAAGAAAAGGATGGTAATAGTGTGCCACCTCATCAAATAGCAAAATATATCAAAGAGCAGCACGAAGCAGATGCAAGAGTTGCCTATAGCAAAAAATAACCTTTGAGGAAAGGAAGAGGATAATGGAGGCCCCCTTCTTCTCCATCACATACTGTTGTACCCAATGTTGTAATAGAGAGCCACTTGTTTTTATTTAGAAACGTAAAAAAGCCCGCTAATGTGAAAAGAACGAGGGGGGCATTAGAAAAGGTATTTCAAAATGATGTTAAAGATATTGCAAATCAAATCATTACAAGATGCCTCTATACAAACAAATTGTCCTTCAATCATGTTTGATTTGCATATTGGCAAGATATATTGAGAAAAGTAAATGAAGGTACATAAGGGTGCACAAGCCTAGGTTCTAAGAAGATGCACAACAACTTACAAGCAAAGGAGGTAAAAAATGAACACTTCAATGGCTCCCATCAGCAATTCATGGAAACAAAAGGGATCTCCATTGTTTTCAACAGATGGATTGCAAGAAATCAACCATTAATCAATGTGATTGCAAAATACCCTAAAGTGGCCATGTTTTTGAAAGCAATTGATTATTAGGGGCATGCAAAGGATGCACAATTTATTGACAACATCCTTATCCAATGCATTCAAAATGTGGGTCCTCACAATGTTGTCTAGGCAATAACAAAAAACACAAAAAAAATGTAGAGCAGCTAGTATGTTGGTTGAGACAGTTTTCACATATATTTTTAACACCTTGTGTTGTCCACTCACTTGACCTCAATGCTACAAAAGCTGGGCAAGAAAATAGATTGGATAAAACAATCCTACCTTGAAGCTAAAGAGATCCAAATATTTATCACAAACCAACACATGTCAAAGGCAATTTTAAGATTATTCTTGCAATTGGAGCTATTCAAGGTAATTGAACACTACAATTTTTAAATTTTGCATTTTCACTTTAATAATTACTAAAGTATTTTTTAAAATTTATGTGTTCTTTCTTCTTTTTTTATTTTTTAATTTTTGAATAAGTTGCTAAGACCCAATTTGCAGTCAACACAATCATCTTGAGACAACTCGTGATGGTGTGAGAGCCACTTCTAACATGGTCATCAACCAAAGTTGGTCCCTATGGAGGCATCCCTATAGTTATAGGGCGACAAATGTAAAGCGAATGATGCTAGATGACACTTGGTGGGACTGCATGGAATATCTTCTTAGTTTCAACAAGCCCATCATGAATCTGATTTATTTTTCTAAAATGGATAATCCATGTCTGGGATAGGTATACGAAGGCATCAAACTCAATGATTGACAAGATGAAGTCCATCATAAATGAAAAAGAGCAAGATCCTCCAGAAATTTTCTTCAAAGAAGTGCAAACAATTTATGTTGAGTACTGGAAAAAAATGACTGCCCCACTACATCTTATTACCTTTGCATTCACCCCCAAATTTTATAGGAATGAAATTCTTGCTTTGTCATCAAGGGTGCCACCATACAGAGATGCAAAAGTTAATGAACAGCATAGGAAAGCACTTACTAAACTCTTTCCCAGTCCTAAAATGGGTGGATTTAGTACAAATGAGTTTGCTAAGTTTGTAGCCTCAAATGGTCAAAGTGTTTCAATTCTCTATGATAAGCATAGGAAAGATGCTCAAGCTTGGTGGTAACTCAATGGCCATACATCACCACACCTCCAGACTCTTGTGATCAACAAGTAAGTTTCTTATTTTTATTGCACTCTCTAAATTTGAACTGTTCTTCATTTTTTAAATAATAAAATGATTAGTTTCAAATATGAAGTTTGATTCACAATTTTATAACTATAACTCTCTCATTTGCTTGAATAGGTTGCTAGTTCCTCTTCACTCGAGAGGAATTGGGGTACATACTCCATCCACTCAATGAAACACAACCAATTGGCAACAAATAAGGTAGAGGAGCTAGTTTATGTGCATTCCAACTTGCGCCTTTTTACTCAAAGATAAAATGAGTACAAGGGGGGCACGAAATTGTGGGATGTAGATACAAAGCAAACTAACTTGGATTTTTCAGCTATTACACAATCTTCACTTTTTTTAGAGTTGGATACCCAACATACTTTTAGTGCGAGTGTCAATGGGGCTGCATGTGATTATTCTAATCCACCTCCAACATCCAATTTCATTAATGATGTTGATGTTGGTCTTCATGACAACCCATATGATGTTGATTACTAAAATATATTATTTTAATATTGAACCAATGAACAATAAATATTTATCATGACATTCAAGTTTTCACAAATAGATATCAAATTCGGAATTAGTATATTGTATTTCAATTTATAATATTTATGGTAGTTTCGTTTAACAATGTATGATATGTCATATTCTGAAGTTAATTCTTATTTTTTAGGCTACAAATATGCTTATAATTATGATTTTTATATGTATCTATACAGACGTACCCAAACATAGCCAACCCCCCAAAAAATTAAGTTATACCAATGTACCATACCCACATACCTATACCCAATTCGGCAACTTAGTCAAGCAGCAAACTGATGCATGTATAACAAAGATAGATGTGTCCAAAGGAGGGTTCCACATCAATAAACAAGTAAGAATCCACACAACTAATATGAGCTAAGTGGCAATATGACCTAGCTCACACGACCATGAAGTATTTTCCCAACTTACCTAAGGATTTCACCCACCCAGCATCATTCTATCATCGTATGTATCCTTTGTTGCACCCATAGGATGGCTTCGCCCAATGGCAGTATAAAGTTGTAGCCCCCCTTTGTGCTAGGCTAAGATCTAAAATCTACGCAACTAGTATTCATCAACCTAGCTCAAGTGACAGTTGCCTCCCCAAGCAACTTTTATCATGGAAATAAGTTCCCTATCACAAACCCATGTGACATACACCTAACTACAACTCCAAATACACACAACCAACTCCTTTTGGCCTAGAAAAGACACCAAGTTCATGCGCCAATGACACATTTGCTCAGTTATAAGCGTGTTTTAATGTAATTTTACCTTAGATAATTGGCTATGCTTTAAAGATGGTGCCTATACAAGAAGTTGACCAAATTTAAAAGCAAAAAATTAGTTTTAAAGCTGAAACTCAAGTGCTTCCCTATATGCAAGTCAAATCGCCATCCTACACAAACAATTTGCCTTTGTTCTTTTCCCAATATAAGGGAGCTTTGCTTTCAATCTCATTGCAGGTCTACAAGTGAGTTTCAGCACCATAGAAGGTCACTATTGGATTCAAAGCAATTAGGAATGACACCATTGTCCTTGTGTGGAATATTGCTATTTTTAGCAATAACTATTGTTTAACATGCTTTATTCTAGGTGGAGTTGAGAGCCAATTTTAGGCAGATTTATTTTATTAGTTGCTTAGGTTAGCTTTGTGCATTCCACTATAAAGTCTGATTTTTGGGACCAATAAATGATTATTCTAAAGTCTCAAAGATTAGGCATTTGTAACCTATAATTAAGTACCTTGAGCACAAGTCATTCAAAATGATTGATGCTTTGCTTATGCTGAAGTTATATGCTTAATTAATTGTATTTGTAATTCCTTTGATTAAATTAAAAGTGAAAAATGTTGTCAAGCTTTATAGCTATGTTGCCAAATTGGCAAAAAAACAAGCTGATTCTGAATACCTAATGCCCAAAATCAAATTCATGTTCAAATCCTTTGAGGATTTTATCAAGGTTTGAGATTTTCACATTAGAAACATTCCCAATCGACAACAGAGGAATTCAATTGATTCTGTTGAAAACTGGTAGCTTTGGTCAGAGATCAATATTGATTGCACTCATGCATTATCATTATTGATATCAAATCTCCTGTGCTAAGTATAATTTGCTTTCTTTAAATCAGATATATATATGTCTTGATTATGATTGATTGTCGGCCTTGTTTAATCGGAGGGATGTCAATCGAAAAGTCACGTCTTTTCTCAAACATATATATAAGAGTCTTGATCTTCAAAGTAGAATATCGAAATCTATAAATTTTCTACTCTTGTAGATTGAATCTCTCCAAAAAGATATTAAGACTTGTCTAAGTTGTTCGATCCTCAACATGGTATCAGAGCCAAGTTTCGGGGAGATTGTTCAGATTTATTTTAGCAGTAAAATCAATCGAGCCTACCTCAAACCAATCTTGAAGAAAGTCGTTAGCTTTGTCGAACTCACTCCCGCAATCTCTGCTAGTGGTTCGGTGTCGCCCTTTCCTATCTGTCATTGCTTCAACTTTCAGAAATCGTGGTTGTTGGTCAGTGGAAGAACACGCAGCAATTGTGGTAGGTGATTGAACCGATTGTGGTAGGTGATTAGAACCGAGTTGTGGCGGAGCCTGTGGCTCCCACTAACCTCCCGAGCGCATTGATTGAAGACATCACCGGGTTTGTGGATCATGTGGATATCCAAAACTAGTGACGGCATTGTGAAGCAAGGCTATATAGGGGAGTCACGAAAAGCATATGCCGAGGCTCGATCACATTGGCTCTGGCCAGAGCCACCACAGAGCACCTCCCGCGATCATTACTCACACGGCTAAGTCATGGACGAAAACGCCCAAGACAGACACATCATTCCCTGGAGACATCACGTTATCTCACGCGATCTATGGGAAAGTCGGGGTCATGGGTTGTTGAACCGATTCGATTGGATAGTTGAGCTTTTAAGGCCGGATTGTTTGTCTGGTTATGAGGGAGCCATAAATAGATATAATTTCTTGACATGCTTAAGGGGGATGTTGTTCTCGGATGACCCACATAGAAGATGTTGAGTAATGCTGAGGAGAAAGAGGGTGGTATGAATGTTTATGTATATTCTCTTTATTTGTCGTTGTGGTTTTAAAATGGCCATACCATCTGATATTTGGAATAAATTTTGATAGTTGAGTATCCGATTGCAATGATGTGGTTTAATGAATCGATAATTTATTTTGTACCAACCCTTTCACTATCGTTAGTCGAGTGTTTTGCTCGGGGAATGTGATATTTGATCTCGCATTTGATATTATGATCTATGTCAGTCATTTCCAAGAGGGAAGATTGTGTGGGAAGTATTCTCTTTCGCTGCTTTGGAATTGCCTTGAAAACTGCAGAAATGGACTATGTTGCGAGGGTGAAAATTGGACAGAAGCATCAAATTCCATAGAAACTCTATAGTCATTGTCAGATCTTGATGATTGATTCAATTTCTGTAATAATTAGCAGAGGGAGAGCTGCACGATTTATGTCCTTGCCTACGCCTTTTTTTCCTAGTCAGTTTACGATGAGAAGGGAGGTGCAAAGAAGACAAGAAAGAGGAGAACGTTCAGAGTCTTGAAGAAATCAATTTAAAATCCTTTGTGGATGTTCTAGACCTCACTTGGTATAGTCGAGAGTTCATCCTTCCATGAGATGCTCGGTGTTGACTGTGCATAAAAGAAACCATTAACACATCGAAGGGAAAGCTATGGAGATTAAAATCTGAGTGGCATCCTTGATTAAAGAGATAAGTATTTCATGTTCTTATTAATGCTCATGAATTTTTATGTAGTCATTAAATCATGATATAACATTGCATAAATAAATCTTGTATGCTAATAGCATTTATATTTCTCTTCCGAATAGTTAACTCATATGAACTATTAAGTAATCTCTTCTTAATTTGCATTAGGATGGATCAAGAAATTACTTTTCAGAGAAGAAGAGAATGAAGACATAGCTTGCAGCCATGAGACTGAATGATTGGCTGAAGACATCTCCTCGAAGAGGGAGATTAACCTTCAGAGGGAGTTCCATAATTCAAAGTTGCAAGGACAGATGCTAAATTCTTGAAGTACCTCTTCAGCAGTTGAGATCAGAATTGCTCAAGTCAATCAACCTGGATTTAACATTGGTACCTCTGCAAACCTATTTATAATAGAGGGATCTGGGATGAGGTTGAAAAGAACAACCCTAAATCTCTACAGAGGTGTGCGTTGGAATCCATTTCTCTAAAGTATTGTAAACATTTTTGGTCAAGGAGGTCAGGAGGCTGATGCAAGTACTTCGAGCTTCAGAGGGAGTCACATCTTCACTTGTTGTAATGCATAATTCTCTGAGATAGAGAGATATGAGGTGAAAGCCCTTGTTCATCTCTGAGACTAAGATGAGGCGTCATGTTGAGAGACTCCATGACGACAGGTCCTAGGATCTAACTTCAGAAGAGCCCCCAAGCACCCGCAGTGTGGCTTAAAGGGGGGGTGTTGGATATAAGCCACACCCGGACTGATAATGGGCTAGCCATAAGGGGCCAGTAGCTCAATTGATAGAGCACTCCAGCAACAAATGGAAGGTCCTAGTGAATGCTCTAAACCAGTTCAGGTGTGAGCCAAAGGAAATTCACCTTATGGCTGTAAAACACATATTGAGATATCTTCACAGCACTATTGGATATGGTCTTCTTTACAGAAAAGACCAAACTTTAATTCAGATTGGGCTATGATCTCTTGGATCTGCAGAAAATAGTATTTTGTAGCACAAAGCTCGACAGAAGCTGATTACATTGCAGCCTCTATGGGGGCAAGAGAAGCAGTTTGGCTTCATAAAATTGCTTGAGGGACTCCTTGATCTAAGCACATTGAGATCCTACCATTATGAGACATGGTAGAAAGGAATGTGATCCAGTTGGAGTATGTTAGTACAAATGATCAAACAGCAGACATTCTCACCACACCTCTCTCCCGAATCAAGGTAGAACACTTCAGGAAGAAACTGGTATGGTTGAAATGTAATTTGATATTATGTTGAAATTCAAATTATTTATAAGTTGTACTAATATATATAAAGATGTTTAATGTGTAAACTCTTTTGTCATGTGTGTGACTCCATGACCTTATGGGCCTACTTTCCCTGTGTACATTATTGAAAGGTGACGATCTTTCTAATAATGAACACTTGTATTTGACATTGTAAAGTGATGACTCTACAATGATAAACTATCATGATAGATATCATGTGACTTGATATCTGTGGACATGTCATGATAGTATCTCTTGGACACCTTGATGGATATCATGGGACTTGATATCATCTGAAGATCATTGTGATCCTTAAGAGATAATCATGGTGGATATTTATATCCGTGGATATGCCATGAATTATGGTAGACATCATGTGACTTGATGTCAGTGCACATACCATAATGAAGATGTGTTATGAAGAATGTCATGTGACTTGACACTTTCAGAAGCATACCATATCTTCTGATATCACGAGTTAGGTGATATCACTTTTACTTGATAAAAGTTATCTTCCCTAGTTAAAAGAGGGAGTGTTGAAAAAAAAAAAAAAGATGTGTTATGAAGAATGTCATGTGACTTGACACTTTCAGAAGCATACCATATCTTCTGATATCACGAGTTAGGTGATATCACGTATACTTGATGGAGGTTATTTCCTTAGAGGGAGTGTTGAATAGTGAAGATGTGTTATGAAGAATGTAATGTGACTTGACACTTCCAGAAGCATACCATATCTTCTGATATCACAAGTTAGGTGATATCAATATATACTTGATTGGAGTTCTCTTCCCTAGCTAAGAGGGAGTGTTGAAAACCGGTACCTTCGGTCAGAGATCAATATTGATTGCACTCATGCATTATCATTATTGATATCAAATCTCTTGTGCTAAGTATAATCTGCTTTCTTTAAATCAGATATATATATATGTCTTGATTATGATTGATTGTCGGCCTTGTTTAATCGGAGGGATGTCAATCGAAAAGTCACATCTTTTCTCAAACATATATATAAGAGTCTTGATCTTCAAAGTACAATATCGAAATCTATAAATGTTCTGCTCTTGTAGATTGAATCTCTCCAAAAAGATATTAAGACTTGTCTAAGTTGTTCAATCCTCAACAGATTCCAATGACAATGTAGCAATTCCTAAACAATTTTGTCTTGATTCTAGTCATAGGCATAGTTTTCAATGCGATTTTTTGACATATTGACCAAAAGAACCCTAAATGCCTAACATTTCATTTATTTCATCAATTTCATGGATTGCAAGAAGAAGAAGAATATTTACAAAAGAAATAATCACACTAAACAAGCAAATACAAAAAAAATATTCCCTATTACTCGATAATCTAAAGAGTGACTACATTGTACACAACATACAATATACCAAGTGTTCATGTTGTTTGGCTAACTTCTCAAGTTCGAACCAGCTACTACTAACAAGTTCTTCTCATTTTATTGTTTTGATATATTATGTTGTTCTCGCTTCAAATTCTTTGATTGGTCAACCACATTCCAAGACTAAAAATATTGGCACAAGGGTATTAAGTTTAATTATTTAACCGTTTACTTACCATTGTTATTCATGAATCATAATTTGATCAATGAACTCATGAAACAAACTCCATCACCATGTGAAGTTGGTCTCGGCTCCAAAATTACTGTAAATGAAACTATACTTGTGTGTCTCCATATTGCAAATTAAAATTTAAAAAGTTGCCTTATAGCTCTATGTCTAAGCATTTTAATAAAAATAAATAAAATTTAAAATATTAAACCTATACTCCCCAAGGACACATCCCCTACCAAAATGACCCCATCCCCCATAGGGAAGGTTTCATGGACATGAAGACGAGTAGGAAACATCCCCAAACTATCCCCTATTTTGGGGACGGTTGGGTACGTCAAGGGATGACTAGCCACCCCCAAGATGTCTAGATGTCTCTTGATGGTCCCAAGGACAATTAGCCTTCCCCTACAACCAAGCGCTTTATGTAGCCATTTTAAACACATGCACGCACACAAAATTTTGGGGAAAAAAAGGGACGAGGAACCTACAAGAACCCCCACACCCTTTCAAACCAAACTTGAACCTAGAACAGCCCCAAAGAACAACTAAAAAAAACTCGTTTTGACATTTTCCAATTTGTGAAGAAGAGAGAGAAAATGCAGTATTAAGAAGAGAAGAACTATAGTGGAAAGAAGGCAATAGAGCATCAAATCCACGTCATTTAAGGTATGTTTACTATCCATTATTCATTTGTTCAAATTCCTTTTATTTATTTTTATTTTTTCAAAAGTTCCAAACACTTGGGGAGGGATTTTTGTTTATTTTTTTGTTGCTTGCTTGCACTTGTAGCTGTGTTTTAAATTTTCAATAAAGAGAAACAATGAATAGCAGTAAGGGTAGTGCGAATGAGGAGGTTGAACTTGAAATTCAACAAAGAACTAGAAGTCGTAGAAATATGGCTCCCACTAGGGGTTCTTCTAGAAGTGGGAGTGTTACAGGGACTATGAGTTCAAGTAACCCATTTGAATGCCCTTTTAAGCTCCTCAAATAATATGTAAAAGGCCCATTTAATCCCAAAAAACCTCTCTTACAATTTGTAACATGCATAGACAAAGAAAAAAAAAATCAAAGGGGAGTAGAGTATGGCTGTCATTTGTGCAGGAAGGACTAAAGGGCAATTATACAAGAGTTTATTCTCATATTTTGTATATAAGTGAACTAAGGAAAAAGGTTGTGAGAAAATAACCCTAATCGAGAAGGTCAAGGCAAGTAGGTTGCACATGGAGGGGGAGGCAAAAAATAAGGAAATTCCAACAAAGACTATACAACCTAATGTGTGATTGCCTATCAAAACCATATATGTTGGAAATCAAAGGGGAGAGAGTTTCGATTCTACCAAGGGAAAAGAAAAAAAGAAATACTATTGTTGCAAGATTGTTTAATGCACAATCATAAGAAGTGGCCAAGTCTTCCATTGCTAATTTTTTTAAGTCCCATGCCATACCATTTCATGTGGCACATTCTCCCTATTTCAAACAAATGTTCAAAGATGTTAATTGTTGTTGGTCTCTCATTTGACAAAGTTGGTGGTCATGTATAGTGCCTTGCAACTACAAGATCGATAGATCCCTAAATATCACCAAACTTGAGTCACATGTTGGGGTGTTGATCTTGAAGATGGTGTACAAGTTGATGAGGAGGCACAAGAGGGATTGGTTGGGGTTCCATTAGATAAAGCAGCCCCTCATAGTGGCAATGACTCAAACTTAAACTCCAATTTTGATGCAGTGTTACTAGAGGCAGATGCTAATTGGGGACAAATATGTATTTACTATATTTTTGTCATTTTGTAGTTGAAACTTGTAGCCTTTGGGCATTTTGCTATAATTATTATCTAATATATTTGCACATTAACGGTAAAAGCAATTAAATTTTGTTAATTTGTTTGTCAATTTTCATGAAATCTCAATTCAAGTCTAGTGTTTTGTATTAAGGTTCTAAAATGTTTGTGATGAATGCCTTATTAATGTTATCATATGAATATTTGAAATTTTCTTATAATTTAAAATTTTCTTTTTTTTAATAGTTGTCCCTAAAAAATAGCCTAAATGAAATGCATCCCCTCATCCCTTGCCCAGAAACTTGGGGGAGCATAGCATTAAACTATTTTTTTAATATTAAATTTTAATATAAACAAATATCTAATTTATTACACACAAAAACCGAGTTAAACTCATAATTTGAATTTCCAATTTATAATTTTTTAATTCCGGCTTTCGATTTATAAACTCAATTTGCTTCTTTGGTCTCTTCATTCTAGAACATATTGTTCAAACTTCAATGTTTGTTTTTCAAACTTATTGTACATTATTGTTACAATGGCAAATAATTCTAGCTCTATCGGCCAAACCTCATTCAAAATTGACCCAAGTTCACCTTTTTCAAGATATGTATAAATGATATGACGAATTCCAAGTGGTGGGACATAGGTTTGGACATGTAGTTGGTGTATTCAAAGGTATACAAGTTCATATAGTCAAATCAAAGCCCATTTGTGTGTCATTCCTAGAATGGAAATCAAAGTCTATCCAAAAAAGAATGGTATACATGTGTCAACTCATAAAATAGCAAAATATATCAAAGAGCAAGACAAAACAAATCCAAGAGTTGTCTCTAGAATAGGGCATCATTTGAGGAGAGAAATGAGGTCACGAAAGCCACCTGCTTCTCCATCTTATAGTGTGATCCCTAATATTGTAGTAGAAAGCAACCTAATTTGGGGCAGGAATGAAAAAGAGCCCCTGATGTTAAGAGAGTAAAGGGACCATTAGAGAGGACATTTCAAAATGATGCTAGAGAGAATGTTGACCAAACCGCTACAAGATGCCTCTATGAAAATGGTTTGTCCTTCAACATTTTTCGCTAACCATATCAACAAGACATAATTAGAAAAGTAGATGATGTTTTAAAGGGGTACACAGGCCCAAGTTATGAAAACATGCACAATTCATTTTTTTCAAAGGTGGTCAATAATATAGAAACTCCATTGGCTCCTATTGGGGCATTCATGGGTGGAAGGATGCAAGAAATAATTCATTAATCAATGTGACTTCAATGTGCCCTAAAGAGGCAATGTTCTTGAAAGCCGTGGATTGTTAAAGACAAGTGAAGGATACACAATTTATTTCTAACATCCTTATACAATGCATTCAAGAACTAGGTAACTCAAAATCTTGTCGAGTCATGACAAACAATGCAAAGAATTGCAAAGCGGCTGATATGTTGGTTGAAACACAGTTCTCACATACATTTTGGACAACTTGTGTTGTCCACTCTCTCACCTCATGCTATAAAAGTTAGGTAGGAAAATAGATTGGATCAAACAAGTCTATGCTAAGACCAAAGAGATCTAAATGTTCATAACAAACCACCACATGTTACAACATTTTTAGATTGCTCACATTGGAACTATTGAAGGTAATTGAAGTGATGAAACTTTTAAAATTTATGTTTTACATTAATAATTTATTTTTCAAAATCTACGTATTCATTATTCTTTGTTCTTTATTTTTTTATTTTTGAATAAAATGTTGAGACCATATTCACATCCAACACAATCGTCTTGAGACAACTTGTGAGGTGCAAGAGGTGCTTTCTAGCATGGTTATCAACAATCCAACAATGAGAGGGCAGAAAATGATCCTAGGTGACACTTGGTGGAACCACATGGAACATCTTCTTGGTTTCACCAAGCCCATCATGAGTATGATCTGCTTTACTAACATGTTTAAGCCATATTTAGGAGAGGTTTGCAATGCCATCAACTCAATGATTGAAAAGATAAAGTCCATTGTAAATGAAAAAAAGCAAAACCCTAAAGAAACTTTCTTCAAAGAGATGCAATCAAATTGTATTGATTTTGGTGGAATAAAATTACCACCTCACTCCATCTTTTTGACTTTACACTGTCATGTCCCCAAAATCACCTAATCTATTTTTGGAGGGAAAACCAAACAGTGTTTTTAAACACTTGGAGAATTTAAATAATATTAAATAATAATATAAAATAAAAAATTTAAATTATTGATAAATAATATTTAAATTATATTGGTTTATCTGGCCGACTCTTTGTTGGCACTTAAATAATATTCATTTGCTTTGTGGCCGACCTGTTTGGTTGGTGCTATGAGTTTACTATATAAATGTGTTTGTTGGCTCTTCTTGAGGATCAAGGAAGACATAGGAATTGGACCGCATAGCTTGCCAACAATCTAGTAGGACGAAACCCCTTCCAGAAGCCTGTGTCGACATTCTCACATTCGCCATTCTTACTGATAAGCAACATATTGATTCCTACCGGTCATGTATTGTGGATTGGTCGCAGCAAGGAGGATCCAGCAAATAAGTGTGGCCAAGGCTTTGGCTTTGGCCACCACACTGATTCAACAACTTGTGCAGAGGACACGACACGAACATAGGCCGATGCTAGATCTGGTTTCTGGAAAACATTGAGACGGGCAACGATCGCGAGTTCAAGGCCTCAATTACATAGCGACATTCACTAGATGCCAAAGACAACTCGCAATCTACCATTTGCATTGTTCATCCGGAGCTTGACAGGGAATCACCAAATCACGACTAAGGTGGATGCCTTGACAGGAGCAATTATGTTATCTATTGAGCAACAAATCTAGGTGACGAAAGTGCGAGTTCTTCCTGGGGCGACATTCAGAGTCCCTCGAAAACATCCCTATGTCCAAGCAATTGTTGATTGTCTATATGCTAACGCCAAGAGCTTTGGAACTGTATGCAAGTCATTGTTATTACTGTTAATCGGATATGGGTGTGAATCTGGTTATCTTATGCGATTTTCACTGTTATTATTGTACTGATCATTTTCGCATATTTATATGTGAATCTAATCTACATTATCATCGTTGTGTTTCCAAGCTTGTGCGTAACTAAGTTTGTAGTCCTTACTACATACTCAATATTAAATTTGAATTGCATATCCTCTGTGATTGGTTACTGTTGTGTTTTAACTTGTAAATAACTAAGTTACCAGTACTGTATTGGAGTCTGGTGAATTACAGTGGTATCAAAGCCACCTTTCCTGCCAACTTGTGGACGATCTAAAAATATATGCAATTGAGTCAAAGAGATTTGAGGGCAATAGAAAGAGAGAGGAAGAAGTTGGAGGCGTCTTCTCATAGCAACGTCAGGGGAATAGGAGGCAGAGGTAAGGAGAAGATGGAGGAGCAGAATAATGAGATCAAATCCTTCCTGGAGAAACAAGATCAAGTGAACCAAACGCTGTTACAAATGATGCAAACCCTCACTGCTGCTATAACCAGCAACAAATCAAGACCTAACAATGCTGATGAGGGCAATTTTGAGCGATCTAGGGGAGGGAATCATATTAGAACGACAAATGGATCCACTCTCAGACCCTCCCGGCCCATTTTTTTGCCTAAGGCAGAGGCACCGCATGAAGGAGAAGGTCAGAACCAGCCTGATTTTTGTAGTATTGTGCAAGATTACATGAATTTGGATGCTAACGCTCAAGTTGAGATCCCCTTTGATCAGTTCAACAATGCTAGGAAAGGATTTGGAAGTGACAAGAGACAACGTTTGCAACGAGTCAATAAAGATCTTCAATACAAAGTCAGCAAGCTCTCACTCCCTACATTTGATAGCTCAGGGAAGGTTACTACACGTGCATGGGTGCAAAAGTTGGATACATACTTCTCTCTTAGCCCTGTAACTGAAGATGAAGTTGTCAAATTCGCCAACCATCCTGCACTTCGAAGGGATAGCTCACGAATGGTGGCACCATGGTATTGTGACTCAGGGGTTTGATCTTGTTACTACATATGCTGATTTCACAAAAAAGCTTATGGAGCAATTTGATAGAAAGGATTCGGAGGTGTACTTCCAAGATTTGATAAGGGTAAAGCGGCTTGTGACAGTGGATGATTATGTTTCAAAATTCCAAAGGCTAGTTGTTATGGTTCCTGATGTTTCCGATAAGAGACTCATGTTCCTCTTCATTGAAGGGCTATCAGAATCTTACCGTGGCTTGATGAGAGCCTTAGAGCCGACATCGTTGGAATAAGCTATTCAAAGGGCCTTGAACCTTGAGGACTCCATGAAGAATAAGCCTATGATCAAGAATGCATCAATAGGACAGCCAAAGAAGCCACCTCACGAGATTATTCCTCAACCAACGAACCCACCACAACGATCTCACGAGATGGACGTGTCTAGGAACGAGCTACGAAGAAAGGGATTGTGCTACCATTGCAAGGAACGTTGGGCGCGAGATCATAGGTGTAGGGGAAAAGGACAAATCCACTATATTGAGGTAACCTCTGATGATGATGATGCAGAGGGGGAAGGTGAATTTGCAAGCTTTACTGATGAGGAGGTGCATGTTGAGGCATTGGCAGGAGGACAGGCAGGAGGCACTCTTCCCATGCTTTCCGGAGCACCTCGATATCATTCCCTCCGCATTAGAGGGGACGAACAAAGGGTAACAATATTAATCGATAGTGGAGCGATGAAATAGTAGCTAAGTTGAGCCTAAGGGCGGAAGATTTCAAAGGATTTAATGTGACAATCGCAGATGGTTACACCATTCCATGCAATCGTCAGATTCAAAAAATGGAGTTGACCATAGGAGGATACAAGATGCGGGATGATTTCTACATAGTTGGCATTGGTGAGACAGATGTGGTCTTGGGAGTGCAATGGCTGCACTCGCTTGGGGAGTACACAACAAACTATCAGACTCTTGAATTGAAGTTTAAAGTTGATGGAAAAGAGGTCATTCTTCGAGGATTCTCCAAGGAAGGCCCTAAGGATGTTTCTACCAAGGCAATGGAGAAGACGAGGGCAGGAGCAAGGACATTAAAGGATCCGGATCTGAAGTTGCTTGAGGGCAAGCAACATCCGAGCGGGTCGGGCTATCATGTCCCCAAAATCACCTGATCTATTTTTGGAGGGAAAACCAAACAGTGTTTTTAAACACTTGGAGAATTTAAATAATATTAAATAATAATATAAAATAATAAATTTAAATTATTGATAAATAATATTTAAATTATATTGGTATGTCTGGCTGACTCTTTGTTGGCGCTTAAATAATATTCATTTGCTTTGTGGCCGACCTGTTTGGTTGGTGCTAAGAGTTTACTATATAAATGTGTTCACTGACTCTGCTTGAGGATCAGGGAAGGAAGAGATATGAATTGGACCGCGTAGCTGGCCGTGGTAGGACGAAACCCCTTCCAAAAGCCTGTGTCGACATTCTCACATTCGCCATTCTTACTGATAAGCAATATATTGATTCCTATAGGTCATGTATTGTGGATTGGGCGCAGCGAGGAGGATCCAGCAAATAAGTGTGGTCAAGCCTTTGGCTCTAGCCACCACTCCGATTCGACAACTTGTGCAAAGGACGCAACACAAACACAGGCTGACGCTAGATTTGGTTTCTAGAAAACATTGAGATGGGCAGCGGTCGCGGGTTCAAGGCCTCAATTACACAGCGACATTCACTGGATGCCAAAGACAACTCACAATCTACTATTTGCATCGTTCATCCAAAGCCTAACAAGGAATCGCCAAATCACGACTAAGGTGGACGCCTTGATGGAAGCGATTATGTCATCTATCGAGCAGCAAATCTGGGTGACAAGAGTGCGAGTTCTTCTTGGGGCGACATTCAAAGTCTCTCGGAAACATCCCTGTATCCAAGCAATTGTCGATTGTCTATATGCTAGCGCCAGGAATTTTGGAACCGATCACAGAACTATATGCAAGTCATTTTTATTACTATTAATCGGATTTGGGTGCGAATCTGGTTGTATTATGCGATTTCACTGTTATTATTGTACTGAACATTTCCGCATATTTATGTTGAATCTAATCTACATTATCATCGTTGTGTTTCCAAGCTTGTGCATAACTAAGTTTGCTATCCTTACAGCATACTCAATATTAAATATGAATTGCATATCCTCTGTGAGTGGTCACTACTGTGTTTTAACTTGTAAATAACTGAGATACCAGTACTGTATTGGAGTCTAGTGTATTACATACACTGACCTGAATATTACAACAAATGATTCTAGATGACACTTGGTGAGATCATGTGGAAAATTTTATTAGTTTCACCAAGCCCATCATGAGTATGATCCACTTTACTAACATGGAGAAGCTATGTTTGGGAGAGATTTGAAATGACATCAACTCAATGATTGAGAAATTGAAGTCCATCATATATGATAAAGAGTAAGATCCTAAAGAAACTTCCTTCAAAGTGTTGCAACCAAATTGTGTTTAGCAATGGAACAAAATGACCACCCCGCTCCATCTTTTTACCTTTGTGTTGACTCCCAAAAATTACAGCAAAAAGATCCTTGCTATGTCGACAAGGGTGATGCCATATTGTGAAGCAAAAGTCAACAAAAGACATAGGAAAGCACTTACCAAATTCGTCCCTAATCTTATTATATGGAGGATGTAATTACAAGAGAGTTTGCTGATTTTGTAGCCTCCACTAGTCAAAATGTTTCTACTCTCCATGACAAATATAGAAAAGATGCTCACTCTTGGTGGTACCTCAATGGCTATAAATTGCCACACCTCCAAACTCCCATGATCAAAATCTTATCACAAATTTATTAGTTTTTCTCGCACTCTCTAAATATGATTTTTTTCAATTTAAAAATACTATTTTCAAATTTGAAGTTTAATTTAGAATTAGCTTGTCTCACCTTGTACATCAATACTATAACCATGGCACCATACAAGAGCTATTACACACCTACCTAGTTTCATCATAGACCTCTATTATGACCCTTAATAGGTTTCTTTCAAGCCCCTAGGGATTCAAATATCATGATTCCAGGTTCAAATGATTACTCATAGAAGCGCAAACCCAATCACAAGGACAAACCCCCAGCTAAATCCCAATACACATATTACTGGGTACATTGAGGCGAGACTATTGGGATTTTCCTCCTACAATTAGTATAAAAACTGTAACATCAAGCTGTCCTTCAGTGACCAGTGTATAACTCCTACAGGAGAACTTCTCCAAAGGCAAGCTTTTAAACTCGGATGTCCTAATCTGTGTAGGGTTAGCATTTGAGCCCTGAGCCTCACCAGCTGGAAATCAACATCTCAGTGAAGAAAATTGATGCTTACAGAATACACCACCCAATGGATGTAATTTGCAGCATTACTCTTGAAATGGACATGTATTTGCACTATGCACAACATTCGGTTACTCCAATCTGTATTTTCATAGGCAAAGAATCAATCCACTTCCATTAAGACTAAAATCAATTGCTGCAATGCACAGCCGATACAAATCTAAAAGGTAGAGTAGCACTTAATTGACTTAAGTATCATCTCTACAACACACGCATCAAATACTCATGTAACTACATTTGTAATGGGAATCCCTCTTGTCCTTCTCAAAATCCGTCAAGCCTCAATTGGGAAGTGCCCTCTTATTGGATATGCAGAGGTGAAAGAACAGGCCCTTTACCAGGATTGTGGCAGATTCTTCCTGCCATTAAGAGTAGTTCTCCTGTCCCTGGGACTGCATATGAATTTCCTCCCACTGTCGGTCAAAATCTTTCGATCCAATGCCCAATCAGGTAAACCAACCTCTCCTGCCAGGGACACAGTGGTGAGACTAGTAATCCTATCGCTACCAGGTTATTTTTTTCCAAATTAATAGACAAATGGATAGGAGTAACCATCTTGCTGAGAACCCAAAGGTGGAGACTATTTATTCTCCCAATATTGGGTCAAAATATTTCAAACCACCACCTGATTGGATAGAACTAACCCTCTTGCTGGGATGCAGAAACGATATTAAATCCTCCCATTGTTAGGTCCCAAATTTCCGAGTAGAATACCTAATTTGGATAGGACAAATCCTCTTGCCCAATACCCTAAGGTATGACTATTTATCCTCCCACGTTTAGATCAGAATGCTTGGGGCCAATACTCAATCGGATAGGACATACCCTCTTGCCAAGTACCGGAAGATCAGATTATGTATCTTCCGCTATGGGGTCAAAACCTTTCGAAGCAACTTCCGAGAGGATACAACAAACCCTACTGCCAGATACATAAACGTGAGATGTTTAATCTTCCCACTGTAGGGTGAAAATATTTTGAGTCGATACTTAACTGGATAGGAGAAACCCTCTTTCTAGATACATATAGACGAGACTATTGGACTTTAACTGTTTGAATGGCCGGGATGAGTCCCTCGGCAGCGAAGCTTCATACACTCTGAACCTTAAGCCTAAAGTGAGACTTGAGCTTCGTGACTCCAAATCAAATTAGCCTTTTAACTCTAAAACAGGAAATTCCCAAAACAGTCACTGCTCAATTGGCGGTAATTTGTGATCAAGATCATTCTTTACACCATGAAAATTCAATTCTGGAAAAAGATAAGGGGCAGCTTACCAGCCAATGACGAGTGGAAAAGAAGAAATCAAGGCGAGTGAGCCAATAGCGCAGCTGAAACCACCATGTGCGCCCGTCGTTGAGAGGACAAAATCTTAGCACAATGCATAACACCAACCATAACACTACAGCTAAAGTGGTGACTTCAAGAAATAGTGCCTGCGACTGTGTAACATTTTTAAGCGAATTGAACGCGAATACTGTCTGAGTAAAGGCATTCTCGTCCTTAGCACCAACACCTGACTCGCTGGTCCAGTTTCCGGTATCATTACTGAACAATGTGCACTCGTTTGCAGTTTTCACGTAGCCTGGATTGCAGGCGCACAGGGAGCCATTGTAGACAAAGGAACTGACGCCACAGGTTACCATGGGTTTTTAATTTCCTGCAATAAAGTACAGGTGATAAATCGAGGAGCTTTCGTCAGTATGGTGGCAAGCGAGAGTTATGTTGTGACGCGGATCTTCCCATGAGTACCTGGTAAGGAAAAAGCCTGCCGCGTGGTTTGCAGCAAAAAAGAGATAGCGATGGCTTCCACGGCAAGTTATTCAAAAGTTCTTTTTAAGGAAATAACCGTCGGCGAGGACTTGTCCTGGAAGCCAGGGAATTTAGGTACGGGGAAGAAGCTTCATAAAAAGATGTGACCTGGATTTTAGTTGTTCCCATATGTGGGCCTTGGGGCCATGGTTGTATTTAATATGGGACAGTGGACATTCATTCCAAGGTATTTGGAATGAATCTCTATCGTTCTCAAGCCAGACCCAGTTTATGTAGAGCCCAAAAAAGTCTGGCGACTTTGTGAGAGAGTCGTGCGAGGATTAAATTCCATAAATCTTCATTTAAATGTTGCTTTACATATGTAAAGGACATCAAATTTTCCCTTGGCTTAACTTTTTAGATGTTTTTGATGTGTCTTTTGTTTTGAGTTTTATGTAAGCCTAATAAATATTTCTAGTTGTACCTAGTGTTTTGGGTTGTTTTCTAAACTTAGATTTGATATTGTAAGTTCTATAATTTTATTGTTTATGTGGTTCCATGTTTTTTCGGACGTACTTATGTACATACAAAAACGTATAATAACATACATCATACATAACATGATGGGTTATCATATTTATTATTATTAGTCTTTGTTTTTATAAAGCGGGAGACTATTGTTATCGCCTCAATCTTGCGTATAAAAATTGTGCTTTGGGAATGGCGTCGGAAAATAAAGTTAAAGTATAGTTTATGTTCAAGAGAGTATTTAGAAAAGCCGAATATGTTTTCCTGTTTTTGCGATTTTGTGATTGGTGGGTGTAGTTTTCCTCGTGATTTTGGCATTTTGTAAATATTTTTAATAATTATTATTATTGTGGGGAGCTTTGTTGTTCGAAATATTTCATGAGTTTGTTTGTATAGTCGTGTTTTTCCATGGACTCTTCGTGGGGACGTGTGGCACCTTGAGCAATTGACGTTTTATCGCCTCAATCATGCATATTAAAATTGTGCTTTGGGAATCGCATCAGAAAATAAAGCTAAAATATAGCTTATGTTCGAGGGAATATTTAGAAAAAACAAAAAAAATCTGTTGTTTTTGCAATTTTGTGATTGGCGAGTGTGATTTTCCCCATGGTTTTGGCATTTTGTAAATATTTTTAATAATTATTATTATTATTATTTTAGGGAGGTTTGCTATTGGAAATATTTCGTGAGCTTGTTTGTATAGTCTTATCTTGCCATGGACTCTTTGTGGGGACGTGTGGCATCTTCAACAATACATTTGCATTTACTATTTGTGTCGTCTCATTTATTGTGAGCAGGTTGGACTGCAACCATCATCTATGGGTTATGCTCTTTAAGTTTTAATTTTGTTTGTGTTGTCTGGTCATATGTTCAAGTTGTTTGTTTAGTTTGAAGTCTATGTTTGTTGGGATGGTTTTCATCTACGGTGTTGGAAGCGAGAAAGGTGGCGTCTATAAGTTACTCTATCTTTT
Organism: Sequoiadendron giganteum; assembly: GCA_007115665.2. Classification (NCBI taxonomy): domain Eukaryota; kingdom Viridiplantae; phylum Streptophyta; class Pinopsida; order Cupressales; family Cupressaceae; genus Sequoiadendron; species Sequoiadendron giganteum. Next base: position 568,103,712 of record CM021101.1, on the reverse strand, counting down.
ACACTTTGATTTCTTCAGTTTTGTCTACAAATTTAGAAATGAAAAATAAAGCATTTGTAAATTCCTATATCTTTTGCAGCATGGTTTTATAGCCCTTTGTATTTGTGTATTTTATGGTCAATTCTTACTGAGCGCAATTATGCATTGCAACTACAGTTGAGTTTGTTGAATGAAAATGGAAATTAAGTGTAAGTAAATGGAAAAAGTATGGGAATAAAATCATTGAATTTGTTTGTTGAAAGGGTTTATAGTGTTTTACATTATCGTGTTATAGTGGTTTAAATATTTGCATTTTACGGGTGAATGTCTATTGTTTGTTGTTGTTTGTATTTTATGTGTTTGTGTCTATTCTCCGCTATTCTTTATGGGTTAGTGTTTGTTTTTGAGTTAAATAGTTAGTTGCATTTTAATTCAGAAGTTTTAATTATGTTTACAAAAGTATTATTCGTGTTATTTGTCTATTTCCTCGGGTTGTTTTTGTGAGTGTAAATATGGGTTAGCCTTTCTTATCCGTTGGCTACATTTATGGGTTGTTATTTGTTGTCGAGTTAAATACTTGGCACCGTGATTCGTTAAAGTGGATTTCTTTGCTATTCATGGTTAAGAATGGAAATAGCTAGGTGCGCTTCAATTTATTGCGTGAAAATGAGAACGACCAAAGTGTTATTTGTGTTCTCTCATTTGTTGAGGTTGTTTGACAGAGTGTATTTATGGGTGCATGTATGCACTGCAATTGCACTTGAACTTTTAAAATGGAAATGAAAATTGGGTGTCAGTAAATGGAAGATGTTTAGGTATAAAATCATTAAATCCATCTTTGTTGAACGAGTTTATATATGTTGTATGGGGAGTGAAAGATGATGCCTTTGTAGGCTTGTATGGCTTTTACAATGTTGTTTTATAGTGGTTCACATATTTTCATTTTATGGGTCATCGTCGATTGTTTGTTGTTGTTTGTATTGTGTGTGTTTATGTCTATTGTTCGCTATTTTTAATCAGTTGGTGTTTGTTGCTGAGTTAAATAGTTAGTTGCATTTCAATTTATCTGATGAAGATGCGAATGGTTCATATTTTATATATTTTTTGGCTTTGAAGTTCTAATTCTGTTGAGGAAAGAATTATTTGTGTTCTTTGTCCATTTGCTCAGATTGTGTGTGAGTGTGAATATGGGTTGGGCTTTCCTGAAAAACTAGGGTTTGTTAAAGAGATTTTATGGGTATTTTGTGTGTTTATGTCTATCCTTCGCTATTCTTTATGGGTTTGTGTTTGTTGCCGAGTTAAATAGTTGGTTGCATTTTGGTTTATTGGATGAAGATGAGAATAGTTCATGTTTTGAATATTTCTTGGTTTTGAAATTTCAATTTTGTTGAGCAAAGTATTATTTGTCTTATTTGTCCATTTGCTTGGGTTGTTCTGTGAGTGTAAATATGGGTTGGTCTTTCTTGTTCGGTGGCTGGTTTAATGTGTTGTTGTCTGTTATCGAGTTAAATACTTGGCACTATGATTTGTTAATGTGGATCTCTTTGCTATCCATGATTAAAGATGGAAGTACCTAGGTGCATTTCAATTTTTTGCATGAAAATGAGAATTGTTCGTATTTGAAATATTTCTTGGCCTTAAGGTTAAAATTATGTCAATCAAAGTGTTATTTGAGTTCTATTGACATTTGTCGAGGTTGTTTGATGAAGTGTATTTATGGGTGCATGTGTGCATTACAATTGTAGTTGAACTTTTTTGATGGAAGTGAAAATTGGGCATGAGTAAATGGAAGATGTATGGGTATATAATCATTAAATCCGTCTGTGTTGAACGGGTTTATATCTGTTGTATGAGAAGTGAAAGATGAAGCGTTTCTAGGCTTGTATGTCTTTTATAGTGTCATTTTATAATGGTTTATATATTTGCATTTTATGGGTCATCGTCCATTGTTTGTTGTTGTTTGTATTTTTTTTGTTTGTGTCTATTCTTCGCTATTCTTTATGGGTTGGTGTATGTTGTAGAGTTAAAAATTTAGTTGCATTTCAATTTAGCCGATGAAGATGAGAATAGTTCGTATTGTAAATATTTTTGGGCTTTCAAGTTCTAATTGTGTTTAGGAAAGTATTATTTGTGTTCTTTGCCAACTTGCTCAGAATGTGTGTGTGAATGTGAATATAAATTAGGATTTGTTGGAAAAATATGGTTTGTGAAAGAGCTTTTCTGGGCATTTTGTGTTTTTATGTATGTGCTTTGCTATTCTTTATGGGTTTCTATCTGTTATCGAGTTAAATAGTTAGTTGCATTTCAATTTATTGGATGAAGATGATAATAGTCTATGTTTTCAATATTTCTTGATTTTGAAGTTTCAATTATGTTGAGAAAAGTATTGCTTGTGTTGTTTTACCATTTGATCGGGTTGTTCTGTGAGTTTAAGTATGGGTTAGCCTTTCATGTTTGGTGCTTTGCAATCATGAGCTGCTTTTATGGGTTGTTGTCTGTTGTTTAGTTAGATACTAAAAACTATCTTATCTATAAATATATATATACATACATGTATATATATATATATATGCATACATACATATATGTTTGTTTTTGTATGTGTGTGTATGTGTATGCATGTGAAATGTAAATTAGGAAATAACAACACACATACTCAATGAAATGTATTGTATTAGAGAATTCCAAAGACAATTTAACTAAATTGAAACCAAAATAAACTCTCTAAAGACGTCCCTTTGCTCTCTATCCTTAAGGATTCATTAAATCATAATGGCTCTCAGATTGTGTATGCACTATGACTAATAGAATGACAACCTGAAGAATGAGATGTTGGAAATGTAGTAAATCTATTCCTACATGATGATTGATAAACTATATGATAGTGATGCCATGATAATGATGTTGTGATATTGTTGATGAAAGTGATATGAAAATGATGTAATTAAACTATTGTAAACTAGTGATGTAATGAAACTATATAAATCAAAATGCAGCTGAAGCTAAGTTAAAGTCATGATTCTAAGCTAAATTGCTCCTAAATGCTAAATGCCCAAATGCTAAAATGCTCAAATGCTATAATGGAATTTTCGCAGAGTAATTTTGCTCAAATTTGGGATGCATTTGTTGTAGAATGAGATTGTATTTATAGATTTTCCAAGGCATATTATGATGTGGCAGCAACCAATGGTCTGGATTTGATCTGGATAGATGAAGGATCTTCAATGTTTCTATCATACCAACATTGACGGATTGTGTAGGTTCAATCAACACTGATGATCTTTCATGATAATGTTCTGGAAGAGTATCAAATCTCTCATCTTTCAGTGCCTCAAAGAGGTTTTTATTGTTGGATGCGCTCTTTATTTTTACTTTTTCCTGATCTAATACTGCCATTAAATGGTTTTCACCATTAGATCGATTTTTCATATTTTTGATTTTGCAGCTGAGAGATTTGGCACCCTCCTGGCTTGAAGATTCATTATGAGATTCATGGGTGGAACTCATTTTTGGGTTGTCATAACAAAGGAAGTTAACAATGGCATCATCGTTTGTAAAGATAGGGACGTCGAGAGGCTCGATTTGCTCCCAGTCAATGAGTTCAAGATGTATTAATGGTAAAGAGTTATCAGATTGGTTTGAGTCAAAGTCGATAAGTGTCAAGATGTCAACGTCATCAAAAATTTTGATAGCAATGTCGAGGTCTATGATGTTACTCTCCTCCAAATCGTCTATCTATCTCAATGTTTGTTTGTCCTCACTTGAGTCATCGATACATTGTGATCCAAATTCAAGTGGTCTAGACCCTGAGCTTTGTCCCTCCATCCATATGGGGGTATACCTCTGTATTACGTCAACTTCCTTATCTTGACAAGATTCCTCAGACAATGAATCCCATTCATACTCATTTGAATCAGTTTCAGAACTAGCTTTTAGTTGTAGGATTCGCTCAACAACCTTCTCTTTTATGTCTTCCTTTGTTTCTTCCTTATATACCAGTCTTGTTTTGTCTTTTGCATGGAGTGTGAGAGGTTGAATTGGTTCTACAATACCTTATTTTATTTTTCCCATAGGTCCTTGTCCTTCATACCCCATCTTCTCCAAGATTTTTTTCCCTTTACCATATTGTTCTGTTTGGACATTGGAAGTTGATGCTTGTGATTATTCTTCATCTTTGTACAACCAATTTAGAATTTCTTTATCCTCTGATTCGTCAACTTGAGTGCTAGCTTTTACAAATCTACCATCAAAGAGTGTGATTGGTTGTGAATATGTTTGTTTTGATGTTGATGGTTGTCCATAAGATCTTGGTGAAGGTAGTAACTATGAAAGACACAAGGACTGCTCAATTGAATATTCACCCATGCCTTTTTCTTTTAACTGGATATTCTTCTCAAACTATTTTGATAATGAATTGAGTTGACTTTCATAATTTGATGGAGTAGAATCACTAATGCATTTGTCTTTTGACTAAACCTTTTCCTCAAGCTGATTTGTCATAGAATTTAGTTGAATTTTGTTACCTGATGAAGTAGAGTCATTGATATCCTTATCCTTTGACGGACCCTTTTTCTCAACCCACTTTGACATAAAATTTAGTTGTCTTTCACTGTTTGATGAACTAGGAGTGTGAGCTTCTTTGTTATGTGGCACAAAAGTATCTTGGCTGTTTTGAGTGTATTGCAATATTGAGGATTGTTAGAACTAGTTGAATGGTGATTTATTGTCCATTGAAAGGAAATTTCAAGCATTGGTGATACGTTGATGTCACTGCTTGCATTTCATGAATCCAAGGACGTCCCAAGAGTTAAATTGTCTTTGGAATTCTATAATATAATACGTTTCATCGAGTATGTGTTGTTATTTCCTAATTTACATACTTTACATTTCACACACATACATATATTAGCACCCACTGTGGGGCATGAACCCACGACCACAAGATACTTTTATTAGATGATGAGTAGGCACCGAGATGGAGGGGTGGAGGAGGTGATGAGGAGGAGGAGAGAGAGAGTAGTGATGATGGATATGACGGAGATGGGGATGGTGACAAATATGGTGATGGAGGTAGAGATGGTGGTGGTGTCGGTGGTGTCGGTGGTGGTAGAGCAGTGTTGGATGTGCAAGATTTCATGGTACTACCTCAGAGGAGGAGATCACTAGTGGTTGTAGGGTAAACCCATAATAGTGGTTTACAATTTTGATGAGGAAGGCAATTTGTAAAAATGCTCACATATTCAACATTTCATGTTTTAAGGGGTTCGAGCGAACTAGGGGGTTCGCATGAACCCAAAAGAGGGGTTCGGTCGAAACCCTAGTTCAAGTGAACCCCCTTTTGCATGGTGGGTTCGCTCAAACCCTATGATGTCATGTTTCTTCATAGAAATGAATGGAAAATTCAAAAAAATGGGGGGGTTCGAGTGAACTCCCCTTCGAGTGAACCCCCCTTCACCCTTTCGAGCGAAGGGGGGTTTGCTTGAACCCCCCTTTTTTGTCCTTCTCCCCCTCTTCCACCAAATTTTAGCAAATTTTTGCCTTTTGAAGCTCGAGTAGAGGATGAAAATGGAGGAGACTTCATAGACGCAATTGGAATCAGGTAGTCCTCGGAATGAGCTATCCAACGACTATAATTTTAATATGTTTTGGTTTTATTATGTATTTGTTTTTTCATTTTATTAAACATAAGTTTTTCATCGAAAATGAAGGTCTTTATTCTGCACATGTGGAAAAATAGCAGATTGTCAAAAACAAATTTAAAAATATGAGTGCACCAGATATTGAAGTCCTTGATCCAACAAAAATAAATAAAAATTGATATATGCAAAAAAAGTTACGCATTATACGGTCGCGTTATGTCTGAATTGTTCGAAACTTGATTAAAGAAAAAAATTTAAATAAAAAACTATCTAACCAAGTGGAAGCACTAGATATCGGAGTTACAAATCTAAATTCGAAAGAATTATAATTTTATCCTTCATGGAAAAAAAGTTATGCGTTATACGGTGTGCGTCACTTTTAAAAAATGTTATTTTCTTAAAAACAACCAATTTTCTTGGGAGATGGAAAATGAAGTACAATCTGATTCCAAAATTTTTGAATTTTTTTTTTTTTAGAGTCTACAAACAAAATGTGACGAGACTCTAGTTTGCATCATCTTCAAATTCCTCACGGTTTAGCCACTATAGGTGCTCGAATGTGAAGATTTAGTTAAAAATAATAATTTCAATGTCCAGTTTGGCCAAAAATTGTAAACCACTATTGTGGGATCATCTTGCAGCACAACAGCATGTGAAGATTCGATTACCCTCGCAACAACAACAAACATAGATATTTGTGCTACAGGTTCAAGTGCAGACTTTGCAGGGTCAGCTGGCACAGGTTCAGGCTTTGCTAGCATAGGCATAGGGACATATTATCACCTTGATAGCCGATAGAGATACAATGAAACAACAGGGTGAGCAGGCAGAGGCCTTGGCTGACAGGATGCAAAGAGTGGTCGAGGGTACCACCACAAGGGACATTCTTAGAGAGGTCACACAGATTACCAGAGAGGCTGAGTATTATAGGGGTCGATATCATGAGGTTGTGCTTGCAGAGCGGCGAGTTAGTTATGCACAGTTGAGATCAGGACGCAACCAGTCTCAGACCACCAGCATGGGTGTGACGCAGCCACCTCACAAAGATCCACCAAGCAGGGATCTAGGTACAGGTCCATCAGGTGCAGATACATCAAGTGGTTCAGCAGGAGGCTCAGAGAGGCCAATGACATCTGGGGGGAGCACCACATAGCTCCATTTGATCATATTTGATGTACTTGAGACATCTGTATACACTGATTTAGAGACTTGATGATTCACTGCCATTTTTGATATTGTATCTCTCTACATGTTTGGACATCCTTGTTCATTTGACATTATTATTTTGAGATTTATATATGATATGCAGTGATGATGATTGATCTACATGGTGTCTATATGTGTTTATGATGGATGCATTTAATTTCTTGTTCTATATGATATGCAATGCATTAATATAATGATGTTTTTATGATTATGTATGGATGCAATGATTATATGATGATGTATAGATGATGATCCTAAGATTCTTTATGAATAATTCTTATGTGAAATATGAGAGATTTTATTATGCAACTGAAAGGTGATGCATTTTATGTTTTTTTTTCGTATTTTTTCAATACAAATATATGATATAATGCATGGATAGATGAATGATATGATAATGCTTTCTAATGTATGCATTATATGAAAATGATTGTGCAACTATATGTGTGAATGATTTGTTTTTGTTAATGTCAAATATACTCAATCCATTAATGAGAGAGATAACATTATTTTCAAATTTCACTAGCCTTGGAAAATCTATATTGTAGATGCAAAAACTAATATGAATGCGATCTAATCTAGCCATGCAAATCTAAATATGTAGCAATTGTCAATACATCAACTGATTTTTTGTGCTTTTATCATCATTGAGCCTTTAAAATGTTGAAAGTGAGTGCAAACATCAATGGTGTAATTAGACCATGATGACCTGAGTACTACTTCCATGATTTTTAATATTGCAAGTTAACACAAGAATCGAGGTATGATTGAACCAAGATGACCTGAGCATTTCTTGTGTAAACAGACAAGAGTTAATCATTTTCCCATGCAAATTCAAAATGTCATCAATGATACTTTATAGAGCATGTCCCGTAACAATTTGCACAGTACTAATGATTAACTCACAGACAACAGTCAAAGAAAAATCATACTCCTTCCTAGCTTCTCTAGTTCATGACATCATCAAGTTACTCTAGAGAAATGATAATAAAATCAAAGTAAAATAGTTGAACATTCATGCTAAAGTGATAAAATCATGATTCATAAGAACATCATTAATTTTGATTTAGTGTTTTGACTGACGTTGTTTTTGATTTTGTTGTTCATTGGTTTGGATGGTTTGTTTGATGTTCAAAATTGAGTTGTACTATGATCGTTGTGTTTGTTTTGTTGTCATACTGTTGTTTGTTTATCTGTTGGTTTAAGCTCAAAGTTTCTTGCCCCAGTGAGTTTAGGATTTTGCCCCTAGAGAAGGGTGAGACACGACTGTACAAACGATCGACACACACTCAAATAGATGGAAAAGATGATCTATCACAAATAGTGCATGTTGCCAAGTTTTCACTACTTGTTTTTATTGCACTTTTTCAAATTTTATGATTTTTTATTTTATTTTTTTACTTTTTTTGTATTTTTCTCTTTTTCAATTTTTTTGTATTTTTTACTTTTTGATCATTTTTTTTATTATCACCAAGACGCCTGTTTGCTAGGTTTTCATTAGGGTGACCATTTTTTCAAGACATTTTCTCATTTTTTTTGTATTTTTTCAGGACTTTTACCGTGCACTGGATGAGCTAGGTGTAGAACTTCTTGAGACACAGACTGTTGATAGGCCCATCAAACAAATCCCCTTTAGGTGTAGATAGTTGATAAGCTCCAGATCCATAGACTAAGACAATGATGAAGGGACCTAGCTAGTTTGGTTCAAATTTTCCTTTCTTTTCTCTATCCTGTTGATTGTGAGGGTTTTCCTTTAGGACCAAATCACCAACTCAAAATTTTCTTGGTTTTACTCTTTGATTATAACTTCTTGACATCCTCTGTTGATAGGCTTTCAAGTGATCCATTGCATTTTGATGAAATTCATCCAACAGTTCCAACTCTTGTAACCTGGACACTCTATAATCTTCTTCTGAAATGATCCCCTTCAATGACACACAGAGTGTGGTAGCTCGACCTTGATAGGTAAAATATCTTATGATCCATATACAAGGCACATGGTGTGGCTCTTGTTGGTGTGTGGATGCTAGTTTGATATGCCTACAAAGCAGGGTTTAATTGGATGTGTTAGTCACATCCAACATTGTTCATAGTTTTCTTTAAAATCTTCAAAATGGTTTTGTTTGAGGCCTCTGCTTAGCCATTTCCTTGAGGGTAGTAAGGTGTGGAAAATTGATGTTGGATATGAAACCTTTCACAAAGTTCTTGGATGTCTTGATTCTTGAAAGGTCTACCATTGTCAGTGACAATGGACTGAGGAATGTCATACCGACAGATAATGTAATTTAGGATGAAAGAAGCAATTCTTTTTCCAGTGATTGTGGTTAGGGGAACAGCTTCAAACCATTTTGTAAAATACTTTGTTGTCGTGATGATGAATTTATAAATGTCCATTGGATGATAACGGATGGATTTTACCTATCAAATCCAAACCCCATTGACAAAATGGCCATGCTGATGCAAATGGCTGCAGTTCCTGTGTTGGTGCATGTATCAAATTACCATGGATTTGATATTTTTAGCACTTCTTGACAAACTGAAAAGACTCATTCTCCATATTCAACCAGTAATACCCCAAATGTAGGAGTTTCTTAGCAAGATTTAGTCCACTTGAATGAGTTCCACAAATACCTTCATGAACCTCATGTAAGGTAGTTTCAGATTCATTACGTTCAAGACAACGAAGGAGAGTACCATCAAGACCTTGTCGATAGAGTATATTCGCTATCAGGGTGTGTCGAGCAGCTTGGCAGATAAAGTTACATTTTTGGTTTTGGGATAGATCAAGTGGAAGGGTTTTATCTCTCAAATAGGTATAGATCTTCCCATAGATTGAGGACTCACTGTCAACTAGATGGCATATGACTTGGGATTCGAGATTGTTGTAGGCAGGGTTAAGAACTTGTTCCACCATGAACTCATAACAACTTTGTTTTTCAGGAATCTACAGGAGACAAGCAATTGTTTCCATTGCATCAACAACTTTATTATCCCCTCTTAGAATCTGCTCAAATTTGATCTCAATAAAATAATTTTTAAAATCATCCACCATTTTCTTATATGGCATCAACTTATCATCCTTTGTCTGATAATCATCGTTCACCTGATTTATAACCAATTAAGAATCTCCATAGACTTGAAACTCTGTGATCTTTCATTCAACTGCTACTTTGATTCCAATGATGAGTGCTTCGTACTAAACCGTGTTATTTGTGCGAGGAAACATGAGTCTATAAGATTTTGGGATGGTATGTCCTTGAGGCGTGACAAACAAGATTCCAACATTTGATCTGTGTTGCGTGTAAGACCCATCAAAATATAACATCCAGTGTTGTGATGATATGGTAAGGACATCTACGTCTGGAAACTCAATATGCATTGGATGATCATCTTGTAGTGGTGCTACGGCTAACTGATCAACTATCACCTGACCCTTGATGGCTCTTCGGTCCACATACTAGATGTCAAACTCGCTCAAAATAATTACCCACTTGGCTTGTCTTCCTGTTAGGGCAGCTTTGTTGAGTAAATACTTCAACAGATCAATCTTAGCTCTACGTTTAACAGTATGAGTTAACATGTAATGTCGTAGCTATTGAGTAGCAAATACTATAGCCAAACAAGCTTTTTCGATGAAGGTGTAGTTGATTTCATAGCCGTTCAATGTTCTGCTGATATAATAAATAGCCATTTCTTTTCCTGCAGAATATTCTTGTGCTAATAGAGCACCCAAAGATACTTCAGTTGTTGCTATTTAGAGTAATAATGGTTTTCCTTCTGTAGGCAGCACCAATATGGGTGGATACATCAGATATTGTTTCAGTTGATTGAAAGTTGCTTCACATTTTTCATCCCATCTGGAGGAAACATTTTAATGTAACAAATGATTAAAAGGATGAGTTTTATACCCTAATTATGCAATGAACCTCCTGATAGATTGGAAACATCCCTGTAGAGATCTCAGCTGGCCGATGTTCTTTGGTGGTGGCATTTCCATTATAGCTTTGATTTTGGCGGGATCCACTTCGATGCCTTTTTTTGAGACTATGTACCCCAATAGTTTTGTTGATGTCACGCCAAACACACACTTCTTTGTGTTTAATCTTACATTGAATTTTTCCAGTCGAGTGAAGATTTTATCTAGGATTTCCAAGTGTCCCTCTCTAGTGAATGATTTCGCTAACAATTCATCCACATAATCCTCCATGAAGGTATGCATCATGTCATGGAAGATGGTTGTCATCACTTGCTGATATGTGGCTCCTACATTTTTCAACCCAAAAGGCATGACATTCCAGTAAAAAGTACCCCATGGACATGTGAACGTTGTTTTCTCTTGATCTTCTGGTGCTATTTTTATCTGATTGTATCCTAAAAAGCCATCCATAAGTGATAACATGGCATGTCCTATTGTCAATTCCATGATGAAGTTAATTAATGTTGGGAAAAGGAAAATCATCCTTTGGACATGCTTTGTTGAGATCTTTGAAATCAGTGCATATCTTGATGCTATTATTTGGTTTAGAAACTGGCACAATGTTTGAAATCCACTCGGCATAATCATTTGGATGGATGAACCCGACATCTAACAATTTCTTCAATTCTGCTTTTACCTTCAAGGCGATATGCAGATGCTTTTTCCCAAGTTTCTATTTGACGGGTTTCACTCCAAGTGGTAGAGAGAAGTGATGCATTATCAAATCTAGATCTATGCCAGGCATATCATTGTAAGACCAAGCAAAGTTGACTTGTCTCTCTTCAAATAATTTGATGAAGCTTGGATTTTCATGATTTGTCATGGATGTTGCTAGATATAGGGTCTTCACTGTTTCTACCATACCAACATTAACAGATTGTGTAGGTTCAATCAACACTGATGATCTTTCATGATAATGTTAGGAAGAGTGTCAAATATCCCATCCTTCGGTGCCTCAGAGAGGTTTTCACTGTTGGATGTGTTCTTTATTTTTATTTTTTCTCGATCTAATACTACCATTGATTTTTCATATTTTTTATTTTGAAACTGAGATATTTGGCACCCTCCTGGCTCGAAGCTTCATTCTGAGATTCATGGGTGTAACTCGTTTCTGGGTTGTCAGAACAAAAGAAGTTAACAATGGCATCATCGTTTGCAAAGATTGGGACGTCGAGAGGCTCGGTTTGCTCCTAGTCAATGAATTCAGGATGTATTAATGGTAAAGAGTCATCAAATTGGTTTGAGTCAAAGGTGGTAAGTGTTAGGATAGCAACGCCATCAATTTTTTTGATAGCAATGTCGAGGTCTATGATGTTACTCTCCTTCAAATCGTCTATCTCACTCAATGTTTGTTCATCCTCACTTGAGCCATCGATACGTTGTGATCCAAATTCAAGAGGTCTAGACCTTGAGCTTTGTCCCTCCATCCATATGGGGGTATAGCTCTATATTACATCAACTTCCTTATCTTGACAAGATTCCTCAGACAATGAATCACATTCATACTCATTTAAATTGGTTTCAAAACTAGCTTGTAGTTGTAGGATTTGCTCAACAACCTTCTCTTTTATGTCTTCCTTTGTTTCTTCCTTATATCCCAGCCTTGTTTTGTATTTTGCTTGGAGTGTGAGAGGCTGAATTGGTTCTACAATGCCTTCTTTTCTTTTTTCTATAGGTCCTTTTCCTTCATACCCCATCTTCTCCAAGATTGTTTTCCCTTTACCATATTGTTTTGTTTGGACATTGGAAGTTGATGCTTATGATTGTTCTTCATCTTTGTACAACCAATTTAGAATTTCTTTATCCTCTAATTCATCAACTTGAGTGCTAGCTTTTACAAATCTACCATCAAAGAGTGTGATTGGTTGTGAATATGTTTGTCTTGATGTTGATGGTTGTCCATAAGATCTTGGTGAAGTTAGTAACTATGAAAGACACAAGGACTGCTCAATTGAATATTCACCCATGCCTTTGTCTTTTAACTGGATCTTTTTCTCAAACTATTTTGATAATGAATTGAGTTGACTTTCATGATTTGATGGAGTAGAATCACCAATGCCTTTGTCTTTTGACTGAACCTTTTCCTCAAGCTTATTTGTCATAGAATTTAGTTGACTTTTGTTACCTGATGAAGTAGAGTCATTGATACCCTTATCCTTTGACAGACCCTTTTTCTCAACCCACTTTGACATAGAATTTAGTTGTCTTTCACTGTTTGATGAACTAGGAGTGTGAGCTTCTTTGTTATGTGGCACAAAAGTATCTTGGACTGTTTTGAGTGTATTGCAATATTGAGGATTGTTGGAATCAATGGAAATGGTGATTTCTTGTCCATTGAAAGGAAATTTCAAGCATTGGTGATATGTTGATGACACTGCTTGTATTTCATGAATCCAAGGACGTCCCAAGATTTATATTGTACGTCATCTCCTTGTTTAACACTTGACAAACTATATCTTTCACAATCGGCCCTACTTGAATTGGTAACACAATCAATTTGTGGGAGGATCTCTCTTCATCATCATAGGCTTTTATAGTGATCTTTCTTCTAGCATCAATGACATTTTCTGAATATCCTAGTGCATGAACAAGCTTTAAATTACAAATACTTAAACCAACTCTACCATCTATTAGAACACGTTTCAAACCCGGTGTTTGTGAATTAGAATCTCAATGTGGGGGGCAACGTTGTGTGGATGTGTAAGTGGTACGTCATCATCTTCGGAAAATGATAGGCAATGAGGTGTGGTCAAGTGTCCCACCATAGCCTAGAACTAAAAAACTTCCAGATTATTTGGTACCATGGTGGCTACTAGAGCTTGTTCCAGAATCTCCTTGTGAGCTAGAGAAATTTTGAGAAGTTCCAATATTGATATTTGTGCTGGGATTTTTTGCAATTGATCAACTATGTTGTATTGAGTTGAAGGGGAAGTAGGTATTTTAGATGTATCTCCTTTCAATATTACTTTGGCCTAACCTCTTGTGGTTACATTGACATATTGATGATCTTATTTTTCTTTGATTTTAATGACATTAATCTGATTATCAGTTGCAGCAACGTTTGTGATCAGATTTAAGGGTATGATGTCATTGATTTGATTGGATTTGAGGTTGATATTGATGTTATTAAGCTGGTTTTCAGTTGTAACAATTTCATGAGTTTGATTATCAGTTGCAACAATGTCATTAGTTTGATTACCAACAACAACAATGTTTTTTTGTCATTAATTTCAATGTCATTGTTCTCATCTTCAACTGTAGAAATATGGTGGATAGTGGTGTCATAAACATAGTTCACATTTTTTCCTTTGTTATTTGTAGTAGAAGATTCTCCTTTTTTCATAATTTGGCAAAGGATTCTTGAATACTCCATGATCATTGTTTGTTTGAGGTCCTTCCACAAATGTTGTTTCGTTATCAATCAAATCTTGTACCAAATGTTTCAATTGCATGCAGTCATTTATTTTGTGTCCTTTGTTTCAATGAAAATCACAGTAGTATGCATCACTCCACCAAGATGGTTTAACTCGTGGTTATCAATCTCTTGCTTTTGGTAATGTTACAAGTCTATTTGTGAGAAGCTCTCTTAATGTTGATTCAAGTGACTATCCCAAAGGTGTGAACCTCCTTCGATTTGATGGTTTTTGAAATGGGAATGGTTTAGATTCAACATTGTTTTGATTGTTGTTTTGATTGGCATTTTGATTGGTGTTTTGGTTGTTGTTTTAATTGGTCTTGGTGGTAGCTTCTATCAAATTAAATATTGGTTTTATATTTTGGGTTTCATCTATAGCATCATTATTACCAACATTTTTATTTCTTTGCCAGAATTTTGGTTTATCATTGTTGTTGTAATGATTGGAAGAGTTTGCATTATTTGACCCTTTATTGTAGATTTTTAAAACTCCTCTCTTGACCAAGGATTCTTCAATTTTAATTCTATTTTCAATCATTTTCTCAAAGGTGGGTGGGCATTGCAATTCAAGTCTATAGCTCATATCATCATTTAGATTGTCAATGAAGATTTCCATCTTTTCCTTTTCAGGTATGGGACGAGCATATCATGCAAACAATTTTCTCCATCTTTGTAAAAATATGAGAAATGATTCACTGTTTTTTTGTTTTGTATTACAAAGGTCTTTCATGGTTATCTCGTGTTGGATGTTGTAAGAGTATTGAGTGATGAATTTGTTAACCAACTCTTCAAAGGATCTTATTCCTGGTGGAAGTTGTGAAAACCATTGCATACATTGTCCACCCAAGCTTCATGGGAACAATCTCATCAAGTAAGTTTCTTCATGTGCAAACTCTAAGCTCATTGTTTGAAATTCCCTCACATGATCTATAGGATCAGTTTTACCATTATATTTATCATACTTTGGAAATTGACAATGCTTAGGAAAGGGTATCATGTTCACAACTTGATCAAAAGGATACAGGCAGATGTCTTGTATCAAGTATCTTTTTGTGGTTCCTCTTTGCATGTCAAGAAGTTGTTGTTGCAAATTTTGCATTTGATTAGTCAAAGTAGCCACTGGATCTGTGTTTGGTGGATCATTTTTAGTCCTTTTGGGTGCTCCTTTCAGTTGAGTAACATCAGAGTCATCAGGTAATTTGACACCTTGTTTAGCCACCATTAAAAGGTATTTTTCTCCATCTTTCTCCAAAACTTTCTCCATGAATTTGTGGAAGTTAGGATCTTATTGTGCAATTTGGACGTCTTCCTTAGTTATTTCCTCACCTTCAGGTGTGCGTATTATATGAAATGGATTTTCTTCACCTTTAGCCATGGTGTTTCGAATTTCAATTTTCTTTTCCTCAAGTTTTTGCTTTTGGGACCTTGTTAAAACGGGCATACAATTGTTATAATTTTCACTAAAATTGGATCTTTGTTTGGAAGAGTGTCAAGGATAATAACTAAGTCAAATAGAATGACAAATTCTATTGATGAGACTAAGTTAAGTCTGATTATACTGATTTGTTTTGTGATGGAGGATGACAGATCCTGATGATGAAACTTAGCTTAACAATCAGATGTGTTTAATGATTTAGACACTTTAAGATAGTAGATCTTAGTTTAAAACATCTACCAATTTCACCAAGTTTAAAACATTGATGTGATTAAGGAATGGTTCTATGTTGAAAAGGATCCTGAAATGTGAGTTCAATTTTCGGACAGACAGTGAATTTTTCTCTCTGGTTTTCAATTAACTAGATGCGCTAAAAGATGGCCTGGATGCGGTGGACTGTCCCCTAGATGCACCAGAAAATAGACTCAATGTGCTAAACAATGACTTAGATGCGCCAGAATAGGGATTGAATGCGCTAAAAGGTGGGTTATATGTGCCAAAAAATGACTCAGATGCACCAGAAAATGGACTACATGTGCTAAAGCAAGCTATTGATGCACTAGACTACCCCTAAATGTGATTTCAATTGAATTCTCTGTTGGTGGATGTGCTAAATGGATGAGAAAATGTGCCAGAAAGTGGAACAAATGCGCTAGAGAATGGCCTAGATGAGCTAAAACAGGGACTATATGCACTGGAAAATGACTCAGATGCGCCAGAAAATGGACTCAATGTGCTAAAACAAGGAATGTATGCGTTGATTTAGAAAATGTTCTCTGCTTTGATAGTCTGTATGGTTATTTTTCTTTTAATCAATGAAATGGATGTTTCTAGGGAGTAATTTTTTTATCAATGATTGTTTGCTTGGTTTCCTTATCTGGGAATTTTGTGAATTAAATGTTCTTAAATGGATGATTTCTTGAATTACGACTTCAAACAAAGCAGCAAGTTGTAAAACAGTTGTTTCCAGTCTAGGAACTAAAACATTAAGTGTGCGTTCAAGAATCTGGTTTGATTCCTTTGATTTCCATAGGTATAGCACAAGATAAAATAGATCAAACACTTTTCTAATGTCAAGGGTCACCCATAATATCAAAACGCACATCTTAAAACTATGTCAGCTCACACAACCATGTCACCCCCTAGAGGGCGCCCATGTTTTTGCCTTTCCCGGGTCTTAACCAAAGTCAAATCCTCCACTTTTGTCTAGTAATCCCTGATAGTTATATGGTGAGTATCTTGGGGGCAGATTCTTCCCTCCCCTTGCACTGTGATATTAAGAATGTTTGGAGACTGACTCGACTGGCTTCTACACTTACGGTTCATAGTAAGGGTTTCCGTTCGGTGCGAAAAATGATAAACTCCCTCGAGATACCTCCCAACCTTTAGAAAAAACACTTTCGGGATGGTTATCTTGCACAGTACCATTGAATTGTGGGTTTCCCCAATTTCAGTTTTGATTATAGTGGGTCAAAAAACTTGGCTTTAGTTGTTCCCACTTAGGTCATTCCCATAGGGTGAGTACTTTTTCCCACTATAATAGGCCTTATAAAGGTGTTAAAAAAGAATAAAAGAGTGATTCTAGTATTCTGGTCACCCAGTGAAGGGGAGAGCATAGGCCTATCACTTTACAAGCACAATAGACAAGGGGTTCATTAACCTTCTAATTAAGCTAGGTGTCTATCTTAATCAAAAGAAGACAATAAAACAACTCCAGCCCCTACAAAAACCATCAATAGTTTCATATATTTTCCTTTGACAAGCGTATTAAGCACCTGCAACACAAAAAATAGTGATCAGTTCTTGAAATTTTGAATTTATGTAAAATAAGCTAGATGCACCATAACAGAGACCAAATGCGCTAAAAGATCACACATATGTGCTAAAAGAACTACTGAATGCGCTAAAGAAACTACTAAATGCGCTAAAAGAAATTCTAAATGCATTAGAAGATAGTCCTAATGCATTGAATGACAAGTTGGATGCGCTAGAACATGGTCTGGATGCGCCAGAACATGGTTTGGATGCATTGAAAGAACTCACGGCGCACTAGAAAATTTCACGTTCGCACCTATAAACACACTTTCCAGAAAATGTTAATAAAAACGGGGCTAGTCCCCATGGTAGGCACCAATTTATGTATGTGTGTGAAATATAAAGTATGTAAATTTGGAAATAACAAAACATACTCAATGAAATGTATTATATTAGAGAATTCCAAAGACAATTTAACTGAATTGAAACCAAAATAAACTCTCTAAAGCCGTCCCATTTCTCCCTATCCTCAAGGATTCATTAAATCATAATGGCTCTCAGATTGTGTATGCACTATGACTGTTAGAAGGACAACCTAAAGAAGGATATGGTGGAAATGCAATAAATTTATTCCTACATGATGATTGATAAACTATATGATAGTGATTCCATGATAATGATGTTGTGATATTGTTGATGAAAGTGTTATGAAAATGATGTAATTAAACTATTGTAAACTAGTGATGTAATGAAACTACATAAATCAAAATGCAACTGAAGCTAAGTTAAAGCCATGATTCTAAGCTAAATTGCTCCTAAATTCTAAATTCCCAAATGCTAAAATACTCTAATGGAATTTCTATAGAGTAAGTTTTCTCAAATTTGGGATCCATTTGTTGGAGAATGAGGTTGTATTTATAGATTTTCCTAGGCATATTGTGATGTGGTAGAAACTAATGGTTTGGATTCGATCTGGATAGATGAAGGGTGGAGGATGAAGAGTTGGAGAGAAATAAGGAGAATGTTCCCTTGCATGCAAACAATCTACCAAGTGTAGAGGAGAAGAGATGAAATAGAAGAGTCAAGTGTCTCAAGTTTGTTTCAACATTTGTTGAGAATTAATATCCAAATTAAATATTTGGATATTCAATTTTTTGAGACACATAATGAGGTGGAAGGGGAAAGTGATGTAGACATGTGACTAAAATTAAATTTAGGATTTAATTTTAGTGAGAGGAAAGATAATTAAATAAAACAAACTATTGAAATTTGTTTATTTAATTAAGGTTAGAAGAATGTGATTTAAGATAGAAGAATGTGAAGAATGTGAACTATATAAATGAATTTAGAATTTATTTATAAGTAGATGAAATAGAATGTGGTAGGGGTTAAAAATTTATTATTATTATTATTATTATTTTTTAATTTTTAGACTGCAGGAATCAGGTAGCACGACCCCCTATAAACTGCAGTACACCCCGTAAACATTTTAACGTGATCGGTGGTGCTGGCGCGACTGGGAGGGGTTATTAATTAAATGACTTGTATTTAATTAATTAGATTGGAAGAATTAGAAGATATGAACTATATAAATAAATTTAGAATTTATTTATAAGTAGAGGAATTAGAGGGTTTATTAATTAAATAAATTGTATTTAATTAATTAAATTATCGAGACCGATTTTAGGTGTATAAAGTATGTACATACGTGCACAGAAAGACATACATATATGCAAGTATATATATAGGTACGTATACATACATATATATATATATATGCATATGTATTTGTATGTGTGTATATATATATATGTGTGTGTGTGCATATATATATACGTATGTATGTATGTATATATTTCTAAGTATACATATAGTGTAGTTGCAATGCAATGCCCGTGTACACAAAATGCAAACAAAAACAAATAGTGGACATTAACCCATAAAATACAAGCGTGTAAAAAACTACAAAAGGACACATACATATATGTGCATGTGCATGTGTAGATATGTATATATAAATCTGTGTATATACATGTATATATGTGTCTATATATATGTGCATATGCACATATATAACTCTGCACACATACAGTTACATATGTGTATGTATATACGAATTTATATATATACATATATATTTACATTTTTCCTATATAGATGTTTATACATATATATGTGTGTATACACACACACACATATATATATATATATGCATGTATATGTATGTGTCAATGCATATGTTGTTACATATATGTATGTCTTGATATATGCTACGTATATATATATATATATATGTACACCTGTGTTTGCATACAATCAAGTGTGTATAGGGTAAGTGCATGGATCCGTGACACAATTTTGGTGTCAAATTGTAAAAAAAAACTGTAATAGGCCATATTGCACTCGCCAAATGGGTTGAATTTTGCAATGAATGAACAAGTGTGAGCTCTCTTTCTTTTTGCAATGACTTTTGGAATGCATTTTTCTAAACTCTTTCATTTTCTCTTTCCCTGCCAAGCATAATTTGACATTTACATATGGACATTTACTTTCTTATACTTTAAGATATATTTCATGTATATAGGAAGGATGTTTGAGAGTTTTTTCAGATCTCTAAGAGTTATAATGCAAATTCTAGTTTTTGGAAGATCTTAAAAATTTCAGACTTAGTCAAATTTCAGTAATCAGGAGGTCAAATTTTAGTAGTCAACAAGTTGTATCATCTTTCTCTCTCACAATCTCCTCTCTACTCTCTATCTCTCCACTCTCTCTCTATCCCTTCCTCCCTCTCTCTCTCTCACACGCCCCTCTATCTCCTCCCTATGTTTACCTCCCTCCCTCCCCTCTCTACTTCTCTCTATCTCTTCTCTCTCTACATCTTCTTCCCTCTCTACTTATCTTTATCTCCCCTCTCTCTCTCTTTACCTACCTCTCCTTCCATCACTTTGTATCTCACTTATGTCTCCCTCCCTCCCTCTTTCCCTCTCTAATCTCTATCTCTCCCCTCCCTCTCTCTACCTAAATCTCTCTCTCACTCTCTATCCCTCTTTCTC
>CM021101.1:567989274-568083154 GCA_007115665.2 Sequoiadendron giganteum | reverse complement strand
AGAGAGAACTAGAGAGGGAAGGAGAGAGAGAGTGAAGTGGAGAGTGAGAGAGAAATAAGGGAGAGAGAGGGAGAGAGGGATAGGTAGGTATAGAGAGAGGTGATATAGAGAGTAGAGAGATATATATAAAGATAAAAGGAGAGGGAGGGGAGATAGAGAAATTTAGAGATGGAAGGAAGGAGGGAGATAGATATTGGAGAGGGAAGGGGAGAGAGATGGACATGTAGAGACGTAGTTCTTGAGCTCAAGGGAGAGATTTTTAGATAAAGGGATGGAGATAGTGAGAGAGAGAGAGGTCTAGAGAATAAGAGATGAAAATGAGTGTGATAGAGAGAGAAAGATGAAATTTTACCTCCCTATTACTAAAATTTGACCTCCTGATTATTGAAATTTGACATGCTGATTACTAAAATTTGACTAAGTCTAAATTTTTTAAGATCTTCCAAAAACTAGAATTTGCATTATAAATCATAGAGATCTGAACCACTCTCAAAAATCTTGCCTATATACATGAAATATAACTTAAAGTATAAGAAATTTAATGTCCAACTTATACTTAAATGTTTATTTCATGTATATAGTTTCCCTGACAGAGAAAGAGAAAATCAAAGAGTTTAGAAAAATGCATTCCAAAAGTCATGAATGACATTTGGCGAGTGCCAAATTTGGCGCTAGCCAAATGAAGCAACCCATTTAACGCATGCCAAATAGGTTGCATTGGGAAGTACCAACCCAATGGGTTAGATTTTGCATTGGGCATCCGACCCAAAGGTTTGGACAACCATTTCATGAAAAATACGTGATTTTTTGAAAGGATGCCAAATTTCCTCATATTTTCGTCTATGCTCCCTGTCTCATTTGCACATATTTCAATGCAAGTTTATAAAAAAAACCCTAATAGCGTTAACCTCTCTCTTAGCTACCTAAATATATAATTCTTTTTTCATTTTTATTTAGTTAAGGTTTTGATCCATGGCTACTATTGTAAATGCCTTTGTTTTTGGTCAAAAACCAACATGTGCTAGTTTTAGGATAGATTTTTACTCGTTCATCAAAATTTGAAACAAACTACATTTTTTGAAACTAGATTCCATTCTACACATGATGAAAAAAATCATTTTTCGATTAGTTTCCAAAAAAATTAGAGGGGAGCATGCTCAAATTTCAGCTTTTTCAGGATTTGTCCACTTTGGAAATTCATAAAATATTATATATTCATTAAAAAAATTATCCGAAAGAATGAGGATAAACTACATGGTGTTAGCTAATTTCTCACCGTTGGGATTTTTGAAATTCTAAAAAAAAGTTAATCAAAAAGGGGGAGCCCTCAGGCGCTATGCTATTTTTTTGATAAAAATAGGACCTATTTTGGGCCCCCCCTTTTTGAGACCCTTAATCTTCATTAATTTCAAAAAAATTAGTAGCTTAAAAACTAGACTCGTAGCACTTCAACTTTTTTTCTTGCCGCATCTTGAAATTTTGAGCGTAACTATCTTCATTTTCTCGTTCAAATCAGATTTTGTTGATTTGAGAAAAAAAAAGTTGCATCTTAAGAGCCAAAATTGTGTCATAGATCCATGCACTTATCCTATATACATATACATGTCTATGTATATATATATGTATGTGTATCTATATATATGTGTGGGTTTTAAAACAAAAAGAATGTTGTTCATTCAAGATGCATTGCACGTTGTCTTTTCTAGTGGTTGTTGATTTTGCAGGGATCTATGCCAACTATTTGTTGTTTGTCATCAATGCTCTTCTATACAAGCTGACATACTACTATAAGAATTTGAGGAGGTATGGTCTGAACTAGTTTATGCATTCACAAAAAAACCATGGGTATAAAAGAATGAGAAACAATACATGGACATTCAAATGCATTGATCAAATATGTAGGTATTATTTTCATATTGTGACTGATAAAATCATACATTGTTTGTTAGGTGAATTGCAATGTTATTTGTTTTAGACACAATAAATAGTTTCAATTAATGCACTATAGTATATGTTTGTGACCTTTTTTTGGAATAATTTTGAAGCGTATCATACCTAGACAGAGTGAGAATGCACCCGGACGTGGAGCTATGACAACCTCTGGTGTTCACAATGAAGATAAAGACATTCAAAAATTGGAGTAGGATGTGAGTTAGATTTCAAATAGTTTGCCTTATATATTCATTTTGGACTGTTCCTTGCATTGTGTGATATATAGAGATTAAGATTAAATTGACAATGGTCAATGCAGTTTCTTTTCTCATTTTCACTCATGCAATCTTTTTATGTTGTTTACAGGATTATGGATATGGTCTTACAAAG
Source organism: Sequoiadendron giganteum (assembly GCA_007115665.2). Classification (NCBI taxonomy): domain Eukaryota; kingdom Viridiplantae; phylum Streptophyta; class Pinopsida; order Cupressales; family Cupressaceae; genus Sequoiadendron; species Sequoiadendron giganteum. The sequence goes on along the minus strand of CM021101.1, from coordinate 568,080,832 downwards.
CTATTGTCTATCTAACAAGGCTTTGCAGTTTGTTCGAATGCACCGATGCAGTATTAGAGCATACTCCACCTTTATTTTCAGTTTGCATTTTAGACACTGAATAAGATTCTTATTTATTATGTGTTATGCACATGTCCTTTTTAGATCTTCTCTCGTGTAGTTGATATCATTTGTGCCAATTGCATAAGTCACTGCTCAAAATTATACTCTCGCCTTGCTTGGATTTCAGAAATTAGCTACCAACTGTTGTTGTTCTGGTGGTCAGAGTTGTCGCAATGTTGCTGCTATTGCCTCTTCAAATGTTGGGAACATGCTTTCAACAAAGGTAGTAGAATCATAAAATCAAAATGCTATTTGTTCGAAGTGATTTTGGATCTTTCTAGCTACATCTCTTCACTGTCTTGAAACAGTAAGCTATTGCTTCTACTATCAAGGCACCTATCAATCTTAATAGTAAATAAAATCTATGCAATTATGCATGACAATTTCCACTTAGGCAACACAACTACTAGTAACAATGCAACTTATCCTCCAGACATATTGACAATGATTTCTTGAACATGTGCATAGTGCTTATGGATAAAGGCATGGACAAGTCAATGCAAATATCTTGAATAGGTGGACATGTTTGGATATCTATTATTATTTCATGGATATACAATTAACTTGAATTGGATGGAGACTTTGAAAAATACCAAGTGGGACTATGTTCTGTCAGAATAATTCCATGGAACGTAAGATAAATTTAAGTGTCATTTTCATTTTTTCCATATTCTTGTCATTTGTTACTCTTCTTTGTTTACGTTGGCTAGGGTTTCTAACAAAATCTATTGATTCATATGAACACATTACTATATTTCGAATAGGGAAAATTCTCATCCTAAACTAATTGATTGAAATGCATCTAACATCCATGGCATTGCATGCTTGTACAAAAGAAAGAAGCCAATAGCGATGTAAAAGATATATCAAGTTTCAGACTCCAGAGAAGTCGATTTCAATCTCATCAAACAATCTGAGCAATTGATTAGACAATATAGAAAAGGCAATGTAAAGGATATGTGAGATTATAAATGTCTTCTTTTTTAAGAGGTTTTATTGTCAAGGAATACTTTGTCAGCATGATTAGACAATGCAGGTAATACTTTGCTCAACAGTCTTTAAATCTGTTGGAGGGTCAATTAATGCCAACTTCATTTTAATCCAATTGCAATGAATGAGAATTACTAACTACGAAGTGGTAAAATTCTATCAAAACAACACATCTTGAATTATTGTACCTACATAGGGTTTATACTTAACCAAATTTAGCAACAAAATAGTCATTGATAAGATATATTGTTACGTGTTTAAGTCAATAATAGAAGCTACGTGATGAAAACCACCAAGAATTGTGAAGAATAGACATCGATAGATAAAATATAGCCAACAATAAACAATACATATAAAGTCATAAAATGGAAGGATGTCAAAAATCTATAGACCGACACTGTAAAAGACATATAGAGTTACAAATTATTTGTCTTTGCCTATCCATACAATATACATAAATCCTTTGCACAAATACAAACTAAATGATTTTATATGTAGACATTTTGTAATTACTTGGAACCGATTTTGAGTCTCACTCCATACATGTTTTTACCATGTTTGGCACAAAAGATGGCACTAATGAATCATTGTGTTTAGTCTTCTAGGAAAGAATAGAGTCTTAACCATAAAAGGATTCAAAAGTAGGAAATAATAGAGAATAAGCCATAGGATGCAGACATCAGGAAACAATAGACATTAACATACAAAACACAGAGATGTGACAAACTATAGAACGAAATTGGAAAAGATATAGGAACTTACAAGTGGCTCATTTTTTGGTTCTAATACAATAGACATAAACCGTTTCAATAGGGACAAATTTCATTGCCTAAAATGTTATGTATAGTTTGCCAATTGTTTAATCTCTGTTGCTCCCTACCAATCAATGTTCCTATGGATGAATATCTATTTTAGCAACCTTGCAAATTCTTTATGATATTTTGACCTTTGTTTCATGTTTTCGAAATTCAAATCTATTGTGTGTTCATGAAAAAAGTGATAGACATTGAAGGATGTCTACCTATTCAAGATATGCCTGATTTTCCATGGGTTTGAGCAAATGAAAAAAAAACACAAATAATAGTTTGTTTGACAGATTTAAAACTTTAGACTATAAGTCATTAATAATGGGTGCATTTCAGTCTACTCACAAAATATGAGAGCTCGCAAATAGTAAATGCAATTGTAGTGTTGAGTACGTCACACGTCCCCACAATGAGTCCATGGCAAGACATGACTATACCAACAAACTCATGAAATATTTCCAATAGAAAATCTTCCTACGATAATTATTAGTATTAGTGCCATGTGCATAATTGTGATAGGTTTATGACCTTCTAATGTTTTTTACTATATATATGTTTTCACTACAAGTGTCTTTGTACATAAGTGGCATTATTTATAGTTTTTGACATTCTTGCTCTAGAGTTGCTACTACTATTGAGCATTAGATATTGAAATACATGGTTATATATATTTCCTATTTATTATTAAGGTTGATAGGTCCTTTGTTTTTTTAGGTGGCAATTGTGACTGAGACCACTGGTTGCATATGTGAGACCATAACAGATCAAGTGCCTAATATTTTATGGCATAAATTTGTAAGTTTAGTTTCTTTTTTATGCCTATTTTATATATTTGTGTCCTATTCTACTTGCAAGAAAAATATTCTCTTTAAATTTGGGATGTCTACTAAATTGCAATTATATTCATTTATGAAGTTTGTTTTCCTTGTGATTTTCTTTGCAATTGTTGAATTATTATTATTTTTCGCCTTTATATTGTTATTATGCTCTTGAACAATGATATTCCTCCACGTCGATGAACAAGTATTGAAATGAATATTTTATTCATATTTTTATTTATACATATTAGTACTCCATTATCTATGTGCAAGTGTTTGTAATGGGTTTTGTTTCGTTATAGGGATCAAATGCACAAAAGAAGAAACACTTGTGAAGATCATGTTCATGACTAGGAAGAAGACAATATACAGACTAGCTAGCTTCATAGAACTGCTAAGCTCCCTATCTATCCATGTACAAATTTTTGCCATTGTTGTTATGTTTCAACTAGTAGTGACCACCCATCAATAAAGCTGTGTTGGAAAACTAGTCCTGCGTTTTAAGCCATGCAAAAAAAAGATGCATTTTTTAAAAAACAATTAGAGTGCAAAAAAATGATAAAGCATAGTTGCAAATAGTCTAAGACTAGCACTCCTTAGGACTTGAAAGCATAGAGTTTTCTTCCATACTGCATTTTGCAATGCCCTTTCTCATAGCAGACGCACATGACATAGTATTTTGTTTCCCTTATGTGTTGTGCATTCTGCATTGGACTTTTTGACCTAAGAAAAAGAGCATAGAAATTCCTCTGCATGGCATAGCTTTGGGTGTTTATAGATTCATAGTCCAAGGCTTGCTTTCGAGTCACAAGATTGCATTCACGTTTATAGATATATGTTTATATATAGATGTATATGTATATATATGTATTGTTTGTGTGTGTATATATATATATGCATATGCCTATGGTAGATATATATGTATGAATGCTATAATGATGCATGGAATTGCAAAACCTAATAGTGTTGGTTGCAGACTTCATTGTTTCTTTTTTGGTTCTGCTTGGTCCATTTTCTTTTTTTGGAACAAAATTATCGTTACTTAATTTATTTTGTTCCTTCTTGCAGATTGTGCACTATATATGCTCTTTGTTGCTGCCATATATCATCACAATTTGATTTTTTATCAATTTATGTGAGTAATACATATCCATGTTTATTCCTTTTTGTTGTAGTTCTCATATGTTTTCTATCCTACTTACTAGCTCTAAAACAAATTCTATTTCACCTTCATAAATTAATGTTAAAATTTGTTATTTGCATTCTGCCTTCCTTGCTATGCAACTCCCATCACAAGCCTATAGGTGGGAGCCCTGTATTGCACTTGCTAGCGGTAAGTATTTTCTTATTCATTTTATTATTGTATGTATTCAATGTTTCAAACATCAATCATTTATTTCAAACAATTACTTTAATAGCAATTGTTAATACAATTAGTTTTCTTTAAAAATATTCAACATGGAATCTACACATATGGTTTTAAATAATTGTGTGAAGAGACAGAGACTATGCCACGAGCCAATCATAGAAGAAACCTACAAGCCAACTACAAATATATTTTATACATCTATTGATGAAGCTTTGCGCCATGGACATTGTTTTCCAATAGACTCATTCAATTACAAAGTTGGCAATTGCTTATTTGAAACAATAAATGTCCTTGTGTATTGCCACTATACATCAAAGCAGCTACACAATTGTTTGGTTGACCATTTTTTAGACTTTTTTCATAATCATTATCCTATAGCTTTAAATTCTAATGAGCTTGATTTGCAACCAACAATGCTAGTTAGTTTGCATAGCATACATGACAAAAACATGTACCTTCAAATAATGAGGTTGTCAATGACATAAATCAATAACAATGGTGAGAGTGGGCTATGGTGTGACACGTTTTGTCTAAATATTTTGGCATATTGGCTAGACATTCCAATACACGTTTGGTCTTTGACACACAAAACAATGTATTTGCATTTCAATGAGCATGCAACTAATCCTGCAATATCGATTATTTTTCATGAAATAACTCCTGTTGTTGGCCACTATGAGCCTATCTTCTCACAACTAAACACATACTTTCACATCAAAAATTTCCAACCATATTTGCAAATGGTAGATTGCAATATCAATTGTATTTGGCACGCAATAGGAAATGTGTTTGAAACAATTGGGCTTTGTAGGGTGCCTACATTTCGTAGTGCATGTGGAGAAAGCATGTTTTCTGCCATAGATTTTTTGCTTCATGAATAATTTTATCCAATTGCTTTGCAATTGTTTATGGCATAGTCGTTTGCCAATGCATTGAAAATTTAGGATAAATATGCAATTGCTCGTTTTAAAGGTTTTGCTCGACCTAGTCTAGACAACAATAATCGTCTACTACATTTACAGTCATTGGTTTCTAGAATTGGCATGCCATATGTCAGAAGCTAGGCTAAAGGAACTAAATTTTATGTGCTATGGCTATCACATATTTTTGATGCAAAAATACACATGTAGCAATTATCTCCATTGCCCGAGTGGAAAACATATTCTAATTCGATGACCCCGAAAATAAATCTGAACTTAGTTTTTGTCGAAATAGCTTAGGTCATTGTCACTACAAAATGATTCAAGAAAAAGAACAATTCACACAGACCATCCCTATGAACAATCTAGTTTTTGTTCAAGATATGTCAAGTTTTGTTGTATCGGAGACAATGAACAATGTGAGTATTTCTTGTAAAAAATAGACAATTGAAACAAGACACACAATTACTACAACAAAGTTTGGACTGCATCAAACATTACACTTGTTGAAAGCACAAATGCATAATGAACACCCACCTAGCACAAAATCTTCGTTGTCTAGCACTCCCAATAGCAAAATCAAATACAATGACTCCACTAAAAATATAGGACAACGAAAATCACTACACACTTTGAAGAGGAAAATACGAAGTGGGCAATAGGATTGTGCTTTGAACTTGCAAAAAAGAGAGACAAAAACCATACATATTTTTAATGTTGCAAAAGGAAAATGGCACTAGTCAACGAAAAAAAGGAAAAACTGTTCATAGCAAAAAAAACACAGTCCAAAAATCTATTAACTCGTACTTGCAAATGATAAATGACACTCCCATACAACCATGCTCTATTTGTGACATGTTGCATTTCCATCACGACATCTACAAAGTTGACAACGCACTCACAAACACATTTTCTTTGGATTTTGACCAGACATATGAAAAGAAGATGGAGATAGGCCAACCCATTTGCAAATAATGTGTAAAATCCACACTAGACAGAAAAATTCCATGTTTTTCTTTTCCTTCAAGAATAAAGCAAAATGCACAAATAGATGTTGTTCATTGTTTGACTAGCCTTGAAGAAAGACTTGTGTCTTTGCGCATAGATTTTGCACAAATTAGGCAATTGGGATATAAATGGGCACAATATGGCTTGCTCGGGACAATTATCAATGTTCCTGTAGACTTTGATATAGTGCAACAAGCCTTTCCTAGGCAAGTGGATGAGGCCACAATAGTAGCAGTTAGGCTAAAGAAAAAGCTGGAATATGATAATGCATATGCACAAGGAAACGTTAGACCTGCCATGGTTATGAATGCTTTGATCGCTCTATCTAGAACACCATTATACAAAAAAGAGAACATCTCTATAATAAACAATGGCATGAATTGCTAACAAAAAAATACAACATCAATAGAGACTGGTTTAGAAATAGAACAAGCTATGGAAGATGGCATATTTGAAGATGATGAGGATCCAATAGCTGAATCAGTGATACATTAGTTTAATGAAGCACAATCAGTCAAAGACCTTGACACAACAATAATTGAAATTGCACCATCAGAAGGATTCAAACCTCTTGGTATTTTCCAAGACATGTATGCAGAGGAAATGAATTTCCTGACTTTGTTCTATAGTTCAGCACGCCCAACTGGCATAACTAGAAATTTGACATACCAACAAATTGCAAGATGAGAACTCATGCATAAAGACAATGAATTTGCACAACACATTACAAACATTTTTTTCAAGGCTATAAAAATTGTAATTAGTGAAGTGTCCTTGCTAGCATGGGTTTACATACGACAGGCTGAATTAAAATGTGAGAAATTTCTTGCACGAGACGTACACAATCTAGCAAAACTTGAAAAGATATTATGATCCCCATTGGGCTATAGAACATTAAAAATCATTAGAACCTCTCCTGATTATTTGGAAAACACAAACAAAAACATATTTGCAATGATAAGACAGTTGGGACCTCCAACCTTCTTTGTGACATTAACAAGTGCTGAGCATTTTTGGGAGCCATTGTGCAAAGCTTTGCATGAAATATGTGTTGCACAAGAATCTAAATGTAATGAGACCATAGAAGACAAAGAATTGGATTTCAAAATAAGGAAAAATATTTTGCTTTGCCCGCTATTTCAATCACAGAGTCAATGCATTCCAGAAATTGATGCTAAAAAACCATGAGCTATTCAGACAAGTCACTGACTATTCTTTTGTTACAGAATTCCAAAATCGGGGCAATGAACATGTTCATTTCTTGGTATGGATAAAAGATGCACTTGTATATGGAAAATGCTCAAACTTTGAAATAGAAAGCTTTGTGGAAAAGTATATTTCATGTGACTCACTGTTGCTCAATACAAATCTTTCCAAAATGAAAATGCACCATCACACAAAGAGTTGCAAAAGATTCAAAAATTCAAGTTGCAGATTTAGCTTCCCTTTGCCTCTGATGAGAAGAATAATTATTTTGGAACTGCTCCCATTGCCTGATGCCACACTGAAGGAAAAAACAATTAGCAAATACAAATTACACAAAAGGAATTTTCATTTGAATTTTTTTTGCATGAATTGGAAATGAATGAAATTGACTACATTACAATGCTCTGATCGACATTGACACGCAAAATTTTCATGCTAAAATGAAACCCATCTAACATTTGGATAAATACATTTTCAACGAAAGTGCCCAGCCTATGGTACACAAATACAGTTACACAATTTATTTTGGATGCATACGTTGCTGCATCTTACTGCAGCTCATACATGACAAAACAAGATAGAACATTGTCTCTTACATTTCGGAAATTGAGATGCGAATACAAACTTGCATACGATGGAAAAGTGCAATTTATACATAAACTAGGCAATGCTTTGCTTAACTATCAACAAATGTCTAGCTGTCAAGCCGTTCATATTATTTTGTCATTGCCATTGCGCAAATGCTCAAGGAATATTATTTTCATCAATACATCGCCAATGGAAAGATGAGTCTACATGTTAAAAAGACCTAAGTTGTTAGAAAAAGAGCGAGATGTTTCTAAAAATACCATGTGTGCATCTATAATAGAAAAATATATGCAATGGCCTAAAGCTCTAAACAATGTCTTTGGCTGAATAGACTACTTTCTACTTTGGAAAAGTGAGCAAAATTCAAAGAAGAGCAACGCCACAGATCATACGCTATGTAAGATACAATCCACGCATTGATCCTAAAGATTATTGCATATAAAAACTTATTCTATAGGTGCCTTTCAGATGTATTGAACAAAGTCTTTTGGCTGGATATGAAACATGGACTGCAACATTCAACACAAACAAAGTGCAAATTGTAAATATCGAAAAGATGTTCACCGCACAAATCATCCCTAAATGGGGTGACATATATGAAGCTTCCACAAAGGCTAAAAATGATCACCTCCCACCAATTGACATTGTAGATGTGCTCAATGCAAATACAGAGGAAAATGGGATGCAAAAATATGACATCATGAATGACTTAAAGCATATCAAGAATACAAAGCTCAGAGATTCTATTTGCATAAAACTATTTTCAAAAACTGCACACTTGCTTCTTCTAAACAACGAAGAATACTACAAATTACGAAGGCAATTGAAAAAAGAACAACAATGAATAGAAAAGGACGTACTAATGACAAAAAGGCTTGCTCCAAAAAAACCATTGTACTTGTTCTTGATAGGAGGAGCTGGCACAAGAAAAACCTATACAACAAAAATAATTTTTGAGGCAATGATTTGATACTATGATAAACAAATCGATAGTGATCCATTAAAGCCTAAAGGAATGATTATTACTTCAACAAGAAAATATACATTCAACGCATACGACATCACTGCACATTCAATCTTTCAATTGCTATGTAATTCTTCCAAAATGTTGCCCCTGGATTTAAACATAGTTGATGCCCTCATCAGGAAATTGGAGCAAATGCAAGTACTACTTATTGATGAAGTCTCGTTGATTGGTTTGAAAATGCTTTACAACATTGACAAAAGACTCGCCAAATCAAGCACACACCAACAACACCTTTTGGAAACATAGATATCATTTTTTGTGGTGATTTTTATCAGGCACAACCTGTGTGTGATACTTGGATATTTGAAGATCCAATAATAGATAAAGAAAAAATGTCATATACCTTTTGGATAGACAATGTCAAATGCTTTGAACTACATAGTGTAATAAGACAAACAAATGAACACTTCATTTCTATACTTAATTGTGCTAGAACTGGACAACAAACAATTGGGGACATCCAATTTTTGAATATAATGTGATATAAGGAACCTCCGAATGATCCACGATTCTCATATTTTTTTACAAAAATATAGCAATCGAGATTCACAACAAAAAAACGCTAGATAGTTTATCGATAAAGCTTTGTGTTCTAGATGCAATTGATAAACATGACACAACAATTGATAACACTCAAAGTCAACCTCCAAAATCATCGGTGCCTTCTATGATTTTATTGAAGCAAGACATTTTGGTTGAATTGATTACTTCCAACATCGACATAGAGGATAGGTTGGTCAATGGTGCAGATGGGATTTTCAAATTGTATACGACCATGCAAGAAGACATTATTTGGGTACAATTCAATGATTTGACTGCTAGAAAATTGTGTCAACAAAAGATGCAAAATCTATACACATATTCTATTATGCCTTCTTGGACACCCATAATGAGAATCATTAGAAAAGTCAAAATAGGTACAAAAATAGTGACCGGAGCACAATTTCCTTTGCAACTTGCATGTGCATGAACTATCCATAGAGCACAGGGTTTGACAATGGACACAATTGCTTTTGACCTATGTAAAGTCTATCAACATGGGCTTGTGTATATTGCTTTGCCACGTGCAAGAAATATTGAATCACTGTATATGACACATAGACTGCAAGAGCAAAACTTTAGAGTGTCAGAAAGAGTAAATACCGAAATGCAATGCCTTGTGGCATCTTCACAATGGAAGTGCAACACAACCTTTTGTCTGTTTCTTTAGAACATTTTATCATATGCTCTTTGAACATGCGTGGTTTTGCATTACATGCCCAAAAAATAGTACACAACCATGATTTGATACAAGCAACTGTCCTTTCCTTCCAAGAGATGAAACATAGTTTGCTTGATCATATTGATTTCCTTCACAAAACATACAATTTCTATACAACAGTTGACATTCATGGGATACTAACATGCTCAAGAAAAATTGTTTTTGTGTAAAACTTTCAAAAAAATTCAACAAAATATCTAGAATCAATAACCATTGACCTATTGCACATGCATACTACTATGCGCATCATAAATCTATATGCAAGACCAAACACACCGGTTCATGATCTTCTCAAATTTTTATAGATTGTTATAACCTCACTGCCAACCAATTCGAAATTGGTAATTTTCAGAGACTTCAACATTGACATGTTACAATCTACAAGATCAAAAGTGTTGCTCCTTGAGTGTATGGAACAATGCAAGTTGTCACTGGTCGTTGACAAACGATCAACACATTCAAGCACTTTGTTGGATCACTTTTGGATACAAAGTACCAAAATTGACGTTGTCAAGTTCAAAGTACTAAACACATATTGGTCAAACCATTTTGTAATATCCCTTCAATTCTAGCGACTAGGCCAAGCTCGCAACTGTAGTTGTCTTGAATTACCATCCTTTATGCATTGTTCTATTATCGTTGGTCCATAGAGCATCAACATCAAACTTATGTAGGTGCAAAAGAGTAATTGCATTAGTCTTTGTTCATACAGTCCATGTCCCTACACAGGTTAATTACTTGTCCATACCTTTACCCATCCAGATCTTTGGTTTGCTAAAGCCCCTGGTTATGAGCATGGTAATGCTCTTCCAAATTATTGATATGGCTATGCATTCATGACCCAACATATATCTGTGCTAAAATAATTTTTCTCTCGCATACGGTATTGCTAAGGCTTTCCATACCACATGATTCTTTACTAGGAAAAAATTACAAAAGTCTTTTTCGGATTGTATAACTACCATCAACCACATCCTCAAAGTATTTACTTAACGAACATGAACCTTTTAGATTGATGTTAAATTTTATGCTATTTTCTATCTGATCTGACATTAATAGTATCTAGCCTGGTTCCTACAATCTACTCACATAACTGGTTCTATTTTGTACTTTTGTCAATTTCAAATCTGTCTACTATTCAAAAAATAGTAGTGTAAATCATACAGTTGCATCTATCTTCCATGCTTCTGATACTGCAAATTTTTGGATGACTCCTTTAAAATAGGTTTGTTGTTATACAAAATATTGAAAAAAATAGTACAAGATACTTTTTTTAATTACAGAGATATTGTAAAACCCAAAAAAGTTATGCGTCATAGCACCACATTTTTCCAGACACTTGGAAATAGTTTTCTTACACATACCAAAATTATAAAATGCAAATTGTAGATTGGAAATATTGTGCTATTCCATAGAACATAGAGCTCATAATTTTCCACCTTCTAACAGAACGTTCAAAACATCTGGAAATAGGTAAGCCCTACACATTTGGCAAGAACAAATTTCAAAAATATATCAAATCTTATTAATGCCTTCCTTTCAGTTTTTGTTGTTACATGCTTGACAAAAACATCTCATTTCATATATTTATAGAGGCATTTGGAAAACACGATCTAGTTCTCTTGCAAAACATAAGATAGCTCAGACAATTGAGAAACAAGATGAAAAAAGGAAAGTATCTTATTCTATTAGTTTCACAATTGATTTTTCTTCTTATATGCTTAATTAAAAATCTACTTTCAGTTATTGTTCATATCATACCATGCAGATTCAAAACAACAACTGCAAAGCCTTCAACCATCTTTGATATATGCATGAAGCAAACATCTTTGGTATTTCAAGGCAATGTTCTAGCTATTTATGGGCCTCCTATTACCACAGCTCCTAGAACACCACCGAAAGCATCGTTGTGCATGTTGATTTGGTTGACAGTCATGGTCAAATGATAATCACTACAAACATCAACAATAAATTAATTGACACACTAAATTTCCATTGTTATCACCTAATACAAGTGTCCGCCTCACAAACTTTATGATTAGGAAAAAAACACAATATGAAAGAGGAGATGCTGATTACTCCCTTGTTTTGATTGCTAGGAGTCACTATTGAGCCCATTGAGAGAGTCTATCAGGAACATAGATTGATTCTCGGCACAACCATTCACAACTCATCCAATCAAATGACAGTTTCTCTATTGGATCAATCGGTGTTGTTGTTAATAGTCATTTCCAAGCACCAACACAATATGAGTTACAAGTTAAAGATGGGGAGATCTAATATGATTTTTCAAGTGTAAGATGTCTTGCAAAAATCATGGCAATAACATACAAAATTCAACACTTTGCTTCCTTGAATCTATTAAAGAGTTTGCTCGGCTTGTTTTGCATGCAATAAACTGTAAGGAAAAGCAAAGGTGCGAAAATGCTTTCCTAATGCTAAAACCATAGAGGAGATGTGCAAAGACTAGTTTTAAAACATTAAAACACTTAAGATGAGCACATGCAGGGTAACAAGAGTAACAAAAATAAAATGATTATAGAGATAACACTAGATTTACGTGGGAAAACCCTTTCGGGAAAAAACCCACCACACCAAAAGAAGGACACTTTGTATTACATTAAGTAGACGATTACATACAAAGTTAGAGTCCTCACTCTCCGATAGTTAGCTCACAACAACACTTGAGTTTTCATGCACTCAATGTAACAATTCTATTACAGCATACAATGAATACAAAAAAATCATCAACACCTCTTTTTCAGTATTTTGCCTTTTTTCTACAAAATTTGTCTCTTGACTACTAGTCAAGACCGACTATTACAAGTCTCCCTACAACCACTAATTACGGTGCATTAATTTTAGTTCTTCACTTACACGCAAAATCGATCTTGGATCGGATCCACCTGCAATCCTGCATTGACCCACCTCCGCAATAAATTCGTTGCAAAGAAACAACAAAGGGCTCTACGAATCGCCAAAAAATACGATCTCAAAAGATTGCATAATAAATCGCTTTTCGCTAATCCAACTTTCGACAATAATTGTTGTTTTGCAACAATGATGCAAAAACAACCAATGAGAAATCACCATGTGTCACACTGCTATTCATTCTGTCACTTGACCGAGGAGTGATCGGTCAACAAACCCTGTGGTCCGAGATCCCTTTGCTATCGCTAACTATTGCATCACATTTTGAGCCAACAATAATCTGCTATCGCCAAAACATTGACCGCCAGCTCTATCAGGTCCCACAAGCCATGTGTCCACCACTCAGGAGGTTTTGGGGCATCCAAGAGGGAATCTCAAAGATTCCCATGAGCTCACCTGGAACAAGCTTTCGTGGCTGCCACGTGTCCACCAGTTGTCAGCCCATCGTTGTGACAACCCTTGGAGTCTCGCCGATCAAACTAAGTCTCAGCGACCAAAGGATCAAGCTGACCAAAAGAGAACACCATGGTTAAGTGATAGAGACATAAACTCATCAAGCCTTTAACATAGGTCCAAGCCAGTAAATTGAGGCACATTTTCCAACAAGCTCCCACTTGACGAAGAATTACTGGCTTCCTCCAGACTTCGAATTCATTTGCGATCATAGGCCCCAAGGCCCTTTGAACTTGCTCACCATGGGAACTTTTCCATGTTTACTGGTTTTGTCAATGCATCAACAACATTCTTTAGAGTATCCACCTTCTCTAAAGAAACCTTTCCATCCTCCACCATATCTCTCACGAAGTGATACTGCACATCGATATGCTTCGTCCTGGCATGAAAAGTTTGATTTTTTGCCAAACAAATGGCACTTTGACTGTCGCAACAAATAGTGATCTTCCCTGCATCAAAACCAATATCAGAGCACAAACGGCTAAGCCAAACAACTTCATTGCAGGCATGAGTCGCTACCCTGTATTCTGCCTCCATCGTGGACAAAGTGACTACAACTTGTCACTTGCTCATCCAGCTGATTGCACCACCATTTAACATGAAAGTATATCCACTGGTGGATCTTCTACTATCACTGTCCCCTACCCAATCAGAGTCCACATACCCATGAATGCTGAGAGTTCTTTGTGATGCAACCAAATTGCCATGGTAACACAAAGCACATTCTGAGGTACCTCTAAGATATCTAAACACTCTCTTTACAACATCCCAATGTGTTTTTCCTAGATTTGCCATAAATCGGCTAAGAACTCCCACTGCTTGGGCAATGTCTGGCCTTGTGCAGATCATCGCATACATTAAACTGCTAATAGCACTTGCATAAGGCACTCTGGTCATGTCCTCCATCTCAGTAGATAATTTTGGATAGTCTTCAACAAATAGTTTCATTCCCTGGGTAACTGGAACAACTAGCTGCTTGCAATCACTCATATCAAATCTTTCCAGAACAGTGTTGATGTGCTTACTCTGGCTGACCCAAAGCTTTCTGCCATTTCTATCCTTGGTTATCTCCATCCCCAAAATATACCTTGTTGCACCTAGATCTTTCATTTCAAACTTTGCAGACAAATGAGATTTAAGATCATAAATCATAGACTTACTATTTCCTATGAACAACATATCGTCCACTTATAGGGTAATAATAAGCACATGATCATTTTTAGTTTTTTAATACACACAATGATCAGATTTTGATCTCACAAATCCCATAGACAACACAAAGATGTCAAACTTCCTAGTACCACATTCTAGGAGAATGCTTCAAACCATACAAATATTTCCTTAATTTGCAAACCAGGCTTTCTTTACCTTTTTCAACAAAAAGTTTAGGCTGGTACATGTAAATTTCTTCTTCCAACTCTACATGGAGAAACGTTGTTTTCACATCCATATGCTCGATCCCTAAGTCATACATAGCTGCAAGTGACAACATAAATCTAATAGATGTCAGCTTAGCTACAGGGGAAATTTTTTCTCCATAATATATTCCATCTACCTAGGAATATCCCTTTGCAACCAACCTTACTTTATACTTCTCAACACTGCCCTTAAGACCAATCTTCTTCTTAAATACCCATTTAAGACCAACAAACTTTCTTCCTTCAGGCAAAGGTACCAAATCCTAGGTTTCATTCTTTTCTAATGATTCCATTTCTTCATTCAAGGCTTCCAACCAAAAATTTTCATCAGGCATATTAATTGCCTCTTTAACAGTCCTAGACTCCTCAGTTCTAGTAATTAAAGCATAGGCACAATTTGAATCCAAAATAGAGAAACCATACCTGTCAGGTTGTTTTTTTTGACGTGTAGACCTTCTCACCAGCTGAGGTTGTGGTTCTTCATCTTCAGAACTCTTAGAGCTGCTAGAGCTCTCCTCAGTTTCAAGTACACCATGCAGTTCTCCCTTTTTTGGGGTTTGGGGAATCTCAATTGCATCATTCTGCTTTTCTCTTTGATCTATCTCTAGTTGTGGATCACCTGCAGAAGGTTTCAACTCACAAAATATTACACTTCTTCTATACAAAACCTACTTAGTATCATGATTCCAAAGCTTGTATCCCTTCACACCAACACCATAACCGATGAAGATACATTTAACAACTTTGTTCTCCAACTTAGATCTTTTCTCATTTGGCACATATGCATATGCCTCACAGCCAAGGACACAAACATGTATCAGAGAGGGCTTCTTACCAGACCACACTTCCAAAGGTGTCTTATCAACAAGAGTAGAGCAAGGAGAATGATTTACTAGATAACATGTTGTAGCCACGACCTCAACCAAGAACATCTGCTCCAAACCAGCACTGCTCAACATACTCGTCTTTTTCATCAGCGTCCTATTCAACCTTTTAGCAACTCCATTTTGTTGTGGAGTATAAGGTGTAGTTTTATGCCTTTTAATCCCATGGTCTTTACAGTATCTATCGAAATCTGTAGATCAAAACTCATTGCCATTATCTGTCCTCAAACATTTTATTTTCCTTCCAGTCTGATTTTCTACCAAGTTTTTAAACTCTTTAAAATGACTGAACACTTCTGATTTATTTTTAAGAAAGTATATAAAGCCCTTCTCGAATAGTCATCAATAAAAGAAACATAATATCTAGACTTTGATAACGAAGGAACATTCACTGGACCAAACACATCAAAATGAACATAGTCCAATACACCAAAAGATTTATGAGAACCCAAGGAAAAGGAAACACGTTGTTGCTTTCCATAAATGCAGTGTTCACATAAATTGAACTCAAGATTACAATCTATAAGCCCTTCAACAAGATTTTTATTTTTCAAGGTTTTTAAACCTTTCTCACCTATGTGACTGAGTCTATGATTCCACATCATGGTCTTCTCTGTTGGGAGTTTCACCTCCATCACATTTGTAGCCAAAGAAGCATCTTCATCTTCCTCTACAGGAACAAATTTGCTTGAATTTACAAAGGCGTTGTTGCATTGAACATGATGCACATCCAGCTTTTACAAAGTGCCACTATGTATGCCTTTAGCCAACACCATTGCACCTCTAGCCATCTTACATCCTTTAATCGAGAAAGAAACTTCTACACCAACATCATTCAACTTATTAACATAAAGTAAGTTATGAACCAGACCTAGTATGTGCAGTACGCCACCAATCCCTTTGATTCCACCGTTAGGGAGCTGTATCTTGACTCTACCTCGGCCAACAATCTCCAATGTTGAATCACTCGCCAAATATACCTTTCCACCATCATACTTCTCATACTTAGTGAACCATTCTCTATGAGACGTCATGTGAAAGGATGCACCCGAGTCAACCAACCAGACATCATTTGATACTTGAGTTGCCAAAGCTGCAATGAAGGCATCTACATCACTGTGAGAAGAGTTGTAGTCTTAAGAGTTACTCTTCTTCTTCTTCTTCTCCTTACAATCCTTTCGAATATGACCAGATTGCCCACAATTCCAACATTTCACCTTGGAATTTTTACCAGGAGACTTCGATCTCGACAACTTTAGATTTGGACTTATTGTCCTTCTTCTTGCCTTTCTCCTTCAATCTACCTCGAACAACAAGGGCCTCTTTTTCCATCTTAGAAGACTTCCTCCACATCTCTTCAGACAACAATGAAGCAACCACATCTTTCATCTTGAAAGTAGAAGTCGTACTTCCAATAGCCATCACCAAATGATCCCAAGTGTCAGGTAACGAACATAACATGAGCATGCAACAATCCTCCTCCTCTATCTTTATACCCATGGACGCCAACTGCACAACACTCATATTAAACGAGTTCAAATGGTCTGCAATAGATGCACCTTCTTCCATCTTCAAGGAGTACAACTTCTTCCTCAGGAATAACTTATTTACCAGAGAATTTTCGTGATAAATATTGCCAAACTTCTTCCATAACGAAGCTGTAGACTTCTCCTCATGGACATTTATTAGTATAAAATCGGCTAGACAAAGTCTTATTAGACCTCTCGCCTTTCTATCTGCGAGGTCCCATTCTTCTTGCTTCATACCTTGTGGCATAGTTCCAAACATTGCTACCCAGAGGTCTCTATCCACTAACAGGTCTTCCACTTTGAGTTTCCACAACTCAAAGTTGTCGCCATTGAATTTCTCAATATCAACTCTTCTTGATGTACTCGCCATCTTAGACATAACTAAGTTCTAACTTTGCAAGACTCCCACTGGGACAGTATTAGCACAAAAACCAGCCTTACTAACAAGGATAACACAACTGGACAGGCTCTGAAACCACTTGTAAGGAAAATAAAAGGTGCGGAAATGCTTTCCTAACGCTAAAACCATAGAGGAGACGTGTAAAGACCAGTTTAAAAAAAAATAAAACACTTAAGATGAAAAGATGTAGGGTAACAAGAGTAACATAAATAAAATGATTATAGAGGTAACACCAGATTTACGTAGGAAAACCCTTTTGGGAAAAAACCCACCACACCAAAAGAAAGACACTTTGTATTACAGTAAGCAAACGATTACATACAAAGTTACAGTCCTCACTCTCCGATAGTCAACTCACAACAACACTTGAGTTTTCATGCACTTACTGTAACAATGCTATTACGACATAAAGTGAATACAAAAAACTCATCAACACCTCTTTTTCATTATTCTGCCTTTTTTCTACAAAATCTTTCTCTTGACTACTAGTCAAGATAGACTATTACAAGTCTCCCTACAACCACTAATTAGGGTGCATTAATTTCATCTCTTCACTGACACGCCGAATCGATCTTGGATCGATCCACCTGCAATCCTGCATCGAGCCACCTCCGTAATAAATTCGTTGCAGAGAAACGAAAAAGGGCTCTGCCAATTGCCAAAAAATTTGATCTCAAAATACTACATAATAAATCACTTTTCACCAATCCAGCTTCAGACAATAATTGTTGTTTTGCAACAACGGTGCAAAAACAATCGATGAGAAATCACCACATGTCGCACTGCTATTCATTCTATCGCTTGACCGAGGAGTGATCAGTCAACAAACCCCACGATCTGAGATCCCTTCGCTATTGCTAACTATTGCATCACATTTTGAGCTGACAATAATCCGCTATCACCAAAACATCGACTGCCAGCTCTATCAGGTCCCACAAGCCATGTGTCCACCGCTCAGGAGGTTTCGGGGGCATCCCAGAGGGAATCTCCAAGATTCCCATGAGCTCGCCTAAAATGAGCTTCCGAGGATGCCATGTGTCCACTACTCGTCGGCCCATTGCTGTGACAACCCTCAGAGTCTCGCCGATTAGACTAAGTCTCAACGACCAAAGGATCAAGCCGACCAAAAGAGAACACCGCGGTTAAGTGATAGAGACATAAACTCATCAAGCCTTTAACAAAGGTCCAAGCCAGTAAATTGAGGCACATTTTCCAACATAAACTTCCTAATAAAATGGTTTAATGCTATAACTATTTCAATGCCATTCAATTCTTAAATTGATTTCATCTGCAAACTTGCATTTTGACAATTCTCTATGTTGCAACTTATAGTTCCCATCAGCCACGAAAAGCTGTATGCAAGGTTTCAATTGATTCTAGCATCAGTAAAATCCCCTTTCATATTGTTCAGAAATATTGTTCGTTTTGGGCCTAAAGGCACAAATTTGATGAAAACTGTTGGGGAAAGGACGTGTCAAATTAGAATGAAACATCTAAGAACATCAATGCCTTAGTGACTTTAATTTTCAAATCACCTCAAAGACACAATATACTATGCGATAAAGCGGAAACAAGCACAGTGGTTTCCCCCATTAATCCTTCTGAGAAAAGTACATGCATACAAATAACATATTCAACACATGCAGAGATTCAAATTAAAGAATCAAAACAACATGAAAGACAAACTTATGGACACACAAATTTACGTGGGGAAAACCCTTTCGGGTAAAAAACCCCACCCTCCAAAACACTAAGCTCAATTGTATTAATCAACAACAAAAGTTACAATACAATCTCAAAGCTATGCTATTCAAAAGTTTACATCTTGTCCATCTGGAGAATACAAGCAACACCATTATTCAGAATCCTCGCACTGTTACAATTTCCTCACACGACATACATTGCAAACTCTTTTCATTTCACCAGCCCACTCGTTCAGCTAGCCTTTCGGCTAGTACAACTTCTCGGCCACTCAGTTTCACATCTTCTTTGTTCTGTGTCACTCAGTGTTCATGGTTACAATGCCTTAGCATACCGCTCGAACACTCTCACTGCAAGATCTAGTCTTCTTGACACTTTACCGATCGACCGCTCAGTCCTAACAATCAACAACCATTAGGATGTATTTAATTACCCCACCGACAATCCTTTCATCATTCTTTGATAATGTGCACCGCTATGCAACACACATCAAGCCTCCCAACATTAAATCGAGATACAAAGATATATCTACACACTGTCAACCTCCTGAGTCAGATCATTCATTTAATGCAAATATACCGCAAATCAAAAAATAAGACTTTCGACCAATCGACATTGATTTACAACAATGATGTAAAATCAACGAATATCATCATGCCATGTGTCGTCACATTTTTCATCCACCGCTTTGACCATCACCCAAACAGTCAACATAACCAGAGCTCCTTCTACTGCGTGACCGCTCACCATCCATCATACCCTCGTGGTAAGGTGGTATATCAATGCTAGATTTCTGGATTAGATTGTGTGTCAATTTTTTAGTCAACATTTCGGATCACACTCTGTGATCCATCATCAGGACAAAGAGTTCAAGGAGATGTAATTTGTTGCAGACCCAGTTAGCTTAAAAAGAGGAGAGAGGGGGTGGAAGGAGGGTGAGGAGAAGGCACACCACACGAGGAACCAATAAAAGCCTTTAAGAGAAAGGAGGGTAGAAAACAGGCATAAGGAAGCAACATTAGGAAGAAAGGAGAAAAAAAGAGGAGAAATAAAATAAGAAACCTAAAACTATCACAAAGATGCTCATAATATTATAATTTTTAAAGGAATCTAAAGAAAACCAAGAAGACTTAAAACCAAAAAAAGGAGAATGAAGAAAAATAAACTACAAAGCCTTAAACAATTAAATTCAATTAAGGGGGCGGATGCAAAGAAGCAGTCAAAAAAATAAACAAAGAAACCTAAATTATAAAAAAAGTAAAAAGAATTCTAAGAAATTTAAGTCAAGCTAGAAAGATAAAGAAGACTAAAAAGAGACAAAAAAACAAGCAAATAGGAACATAAAAGAGAATACATAAATAACATATTATAATTAGAATTAAAAATAAGAAAGAAAAAAACCTATACTAAAGAGATTAAAAAGGATCTAAAAATGAAATCAAAAGAACCAAAAATAAAATTAAAATAAAATAAAACACGATAAACTTTAAAGGAGACAAAACAAGAACAATAGATAAGAATACCAAAAATTTGAGAGAGACACATAAATAAAGAAGACAAATAACACTGCAAGAAGAAAAAGAGGGAATAAAGAAAATTGAGCAAAAGGATAAATAAGTTTTTAGACAAATTATAAATAAGAAATATATATATAAATATAAGAAAGGGAAAATATTGAAATCAAAGAATCTAATAAAGTAAACCTAAATAAGGGGGAAATTCAAAAAAGGCAAACTTAAAAAGCATAGATAACCTAAAATATGAAAGAGATATCAAGAATGCAAATTCAACGAAGAATTATGAAGAAAATTAAAGAGAGAGACAAAAATAACAAACAAATAAAGAGACATAAAAGATAATAAATAAATAAGAAATTCTAAATAAATAAAAATTAAAGAATTAAAGAGAAAAGACAAAAACTAAAGAGATTACAACCAAATAAACCCACTAACCTACATGCAAAGGGTAAGTGCAAAAGAATAAGCGAGGAACAAGAGCAACCCAAAGCGACATAGATGCAAAGGGCTAGGGAAAAAGAGCAAGGAAAAGGAGAAAAAAAAAAAAAACTAACCACACAGATGAGGAGATCCATGAAAGAAGCCCAAGCGAAGAAGCGAATGAAGAGGGGGACCAACTAAGAGCAGGAAGGAGGAGGGGTAAGGGACGAAGCTAGAAATGACAAGGAGATCGAGAGAAGAGAGAGAGAGAAAAACAAAGGCAGGAGATGAGAGAGAAAGAGGGGAGGAAGGTCAGGGATGAGGGTGACAACGACTCTTAAGGTTCGACAAAAGAGGATGCCATGAGAGGCTAAGGTTCCATCCTTCATCCTGATTGAGGTTGGTGGGGTGATTATGGATTTCAATGGCTTCCTTTAGCTTCCTCTAGACAAAATCATATTCTTTGAACAAGATTCTAGTGTCTTCTAAACAAATATGATGCTTGGTAGCTGAGGAATGCTCGGCAAGCACGGACTTGAGGACACGCTCATGCATGATGTCAGCGCTATGTTCCTTAATTCTAGTGGAAAATGAGCGACTAGTTTCTCCAATATAAGGAGTGCCACAGGACAAGCAACCTTGTAGACTCTTGAGTCTAGAAAGGTGTCCCTAGAGTCTTTAAGAGGAGGGATGTGGTTCCTTAAAGTGTGAAAAGGTTTGAAAGCACATCTAAGGCCTCTTTTAAGGAGAATTTTAGAGATTTTATGGGAGATTCCTTCAACAAAAGGTAAGGTGGCACCTGGGAGAAGTGGAGGAATGGGGGGACGGTAATGGGAGAAAGAATTGGAATGAAGCTTAAACTTAGAGTGGTTGACAACTCTAGAGATTTTCTTGCTAGTGTAGCCATTCATCTTGAAGACCAAGCAAAGGTGGTTCAACTCTTGGTCTAAGTTCTCATCGTCAAAAATACGATAAGCTCTCATGGATAAGGTTTTCAAAATTCCAAACTTATGGCTAGGGTGGTGATGGGATGAGGAGTGGAGGTATAAATCAGTGTGGGTGGCTTTGCGAAAAACCCGACAACCAAGAGACCCATCAGGTTTCTTGATGATTAACACATCCAGGAAAGGTAAGTGGTTGTCAGATTCAAGCTCCTTCGTGAAGGAGATGCAAGGAGAAATGCTATTAAGGTGAGCATGAAATTCTTCCAATTTTTCGAGGCCATGAGGCCAACAGACATTGGTGTCATCCACATAGCGTTTCCACCACTTTGGCTTGAGGTAGGAAGATCTAAGAGCATTTTCTTCAAAATGCTCCATAAAAAGGTTGGCAATGATAGGTGAGAGGGGGGATCCCATGGCCACACCATCAACTTGCTCATAGATAACACCTTGGAAAGAGAAGAACGTAGATCTTAGGCATAGTTCCACCAAGGTGGCAATTTCGACGCTAACCTTGCGCTTGACAATGTCTATAGCATCAAGAATAGGGACTTTGGTGAAGAGGGAGACAACATCAAAGCTCACCAAGATGTCATTATTATCTAATTTGGTGTCTTGGATAAATTGGACAAAATGGGAGGAATCTTTGATGTAAGAGTCTGACTTTCCCACAAGCGGGAAGATTAATTTGGTGAGGAAAGAGGCCAACCTGTAAGTAGGAGAGCCTATTGTGTCAACGATACGTCTCAAAGGAATGCCAAATTTGTGAATTTTTGGCACTCCATAAATACGCGGGGTCACCTCTTTTGAAGGCAACAACTGCTTCTTAGTAGCCTCATCAAAAGAAGAGAAAGACACAACAACTTTGACTTTTTTGATGATTTTGGAGCAAGGATTGCGAGAAACAATTTTATAGCTGCTTGTGTTGGAGAGAAGATCAAGAATTTTGGAGTTATAGTCAAGCCTATTCATAATGACAGTGGCATTACCCTTGTCAGCTTTGGTAATGACCAAGTCATTATTATCAAGCAAATTTTTAAAGGCACGCAACTCAAATTTTGGGATGTTACACCAAGGAGGCTTAGCATGACGCAAGGCCACTGCATAGTCTTGCCTAACCTCTTTAGCCACATTGGAAGGAATTTTTCGCAAGACATTCTCAATTTCAATGAGAAAGTCAACATGTGGGATAGAGCCTGGAGCCACAACAAATTTGAGACCTATTTTTAAGAGGTTAAAGGAAGAAGCATCAATGGTGGTGCTGGATAAGTTCACCACCAACTTGCTATCCCAATCTCGGATAATGAGATGGTTGGAGCGATTCACGTGAGGCTCCATGGGATTTAAGGAAGCAATTTCTCCACACGGAGGAAATTCAAGCGCGGGTTGACCAAGGATGGCGACGGAGGAAGGAAGCGAGGGGAATACAAATGCAACCGAGAGATTGGAGGGGAATACTTGCACAACCATGTGATTGGAGCTGAGATCACGGTTGGGCGAACAGACCAAGGAGGAAGGATCTGATGAAACCAAGGCAGATGCGTGGAAGGAAGGGGGAGAAAAATCAATACACTCATCGATTAATCGATGGTTAGAGGTGGGGGGGGCTCGAGGATAGATTTTATTATGGGAGAAGCAATCAGAGAGTTTAATGCAACAAGAAGGAAACTGATGTCGGGAATTAAGATTATTGGACAACGTACTTGACACGATAAGAGAGGAACCATTGGGAGATGGCCGTTGCTAGCTAGCTGACTATGAGTGGCCGTTCGACTGGACGTGCTCCAATGACACATTGTGACCATTCCAACGACACATTGCAACCAATAAAAGCCTTTAAGAGAGAGGTGGTATATACCGCACTACTGCGCCCTAGCAAGAAGAGACCTACGGTATAGTGGTGATAACCCACTTGCCAAACCATCACAATCAACCGTGCCACCGCGGCCTAAAGAACAATCCTCCACGGTATAGCGGTAAGCTTCTATCATTGCCTGCCATCTCCACTGTGCTATTGTGTTCAGGCTGAAAGACCTCCACGGTATAGTGGTAAGCCACTGCATAACCGCTAGTCGATGTGAAGCCCATTGCGGTAAGGAGGTAACACCACGACATTGATCCAAGACCGAAGGAATCCCACGGTAAGGAGGTAACCAACTGCATCGATCACCACGGTTTCACCTTGCCACCGCGCCTTCTTCGAGCGACCCCTACGGTAGGGAGGTAACCGCTATGCCAGACCGTCAATCCTTCACCACGCAATCGCCAAAAAGTGAGGAGACCACTTCGGTATGGCGGTAACATTTCCCAACCACAGACTGAACAATAGAGGCTCATAGTAAAGCAGTAAATTGCACAATCGCGCTTCTATTAAATGTTCCCCACGGTAAAGCGGTAAAGGCCAAGACTGAAGAGAAAACACCAAGTCTTCAAGAGATTTCAAGCCAAAAGGTTGAGGCATACTTTCCAAAAATCTCCCACTTGATGAAGACTTATTGGCTTCCTTCAAAAACAAACACAAGAACCAACATACTGCTTTCATGCTCCAAGCAAGACACCAACAACGACATCCAAAAATTTCCACCAACATAGGCAACAACTCCAACCATCCACCATAGGAAAAAAGGAATGAGCCAAGGTGTATATGCAACAGTCTCAAGAACACAAGCATCGGATCCTACAAACGACAAAGGAATCGCAACAACAACTTCAAAGCTCTCAATCGCGAACACAATCATGAAGACTTTCTCCAAAAACAAGACAAAACATCAGCTAGAAAACTGACTGCAACCATCCAACTGATCAAACCCACGCGACTGAAAACAACATCCACAACTCATGGTATTTCATCCAATCACCCATACCTTCAAGGTATTCTCATTAGTAAACTCATGCCAACAACACAACCAACCCATCAACCACAAATACAAGCATCACGTGCCTACCAGTTAAAGAAGACCAAAAACATACAGGTACTCCCACTGCATGGGTAATGTCAAATTGAAATATCATCGACATAACAAGTCTACCAATTGCAATGCATATAAAAAGTAACCATGTAGTAACAAGGAACATCCATAATGATATGCACAACCTGCAACCACCTACTGCAAGAATCATTTCTCTCAACAATCTTCCATAGTTCTTCCAAGCTCTCCATATCTAATAGAAGAAAGAGGCACAAGAACCTTCGTGTCATCACCCAAGCGACAACACATGGCCACAAACTAGTGACCATCACGGCTCCACATAGACATCTCACATCTAAAGTCATATGAGATGGAACATCCTCCTACCCACACTTCTAAGTGCCAATTGTGTCAAGAATGATCTTCACATCCCAAAGGAAATTCCATAACAACACCCAATAGTTCAACTTAACAAAACATGGATGTAAGCCTCTCAAAGAAGATCAAACTAACCCATATAACTATCTGCTACCAATTTTCATCAAAAGGATGATATAACACAAAAGCCTCAAGGAGATAAACTATGTTGTCCACTAATAAGTTGTCGTTAGGTCCCATTAATTTAGAATATAAAACATCAATAATTCGACCGAGCAATGTCCAAGCCAATTTGCAATAGAAGACAACTTAGATAACTCTTTTAGATTTTTTGGTTTCTTAAAGACACTAAGATTAATTTTAGTCTAAGGCCGTCTAACTACTTAACTAGAAAATGATTTATTCTAAGAAAACTAGAAATATTAAATTAGAAAGCATAAGATAACTAACATAGAAAGCATGACAACTAAACTAGAAAGCACAGAAATAATTAAACTAAAAATAACGTGAACTACGAAAGTAGCAAGGCTTGAAAATAATCTAGGAAACATCTAATTAGTATAGCAAGTAACATTTCATGACAACTAACATACTACGAAAAGAACAAACAGTAAGCGCTCCAGAACTTCAGACTCTCTAATGACTGTATTAACCATTTTTATAAGACTATCATGTGTAAGAAATTGAACTTCTACTTAACATGCATTCAATGAAATGACAAGAAGTAAATACTTATCTATTTTATCTACCCTCCCTCGAGTGGCCAACTCGTGGGCTACAATGATTGTTCTCAGATCACATACACAACTAATTCAAAAGTTCCTCCATTACAGATAATTTCTCATAACTCAACAACTCAGAAATGGATATAAGGTAATTTCTTTATTCATAAGTATTCAGTAATCATATGGACAACATAACATTACTATTTCGCGCTTATTTTTTACTTTTGGAAATTACATCTTTATAGAAAAAACTCTAACTAAATCCTAGATTTCAGATGGCGTGGATATCCATTGAAAAAGTCTATAATGGTTTACACCAAACTTTTATGTTTTTTAAAACCCATTACATAATATTAAAGAGGCTCGAGAGGAGCCATGAAGTCTTTGACTTAAAAACATAACAAAAATTAAACTAACAACAACTACATCTTCGGTTCATCAGCTGAACGTTTAGGATCAGGTTCTCAGCGTATATCTTCAATCTTTACTAAGGCACGTGCTGGTTAAATGTTGTGCAACTACTGCATGATGTCTGATTTATTGCTCTACAAAAACACTCAAAACAACCCATTAAATTTGTACTAGTAGATTACTTCAGTAAATCAAAAGAGATAAAGTTTGTAAAATTTTCCTCAAAGATAAACAATTATTTCTCCTAAAGTTTAATTAATTGGCAGAGACTGAGGATTGAGGACATATGAATAGGTTTTTCAGGTATTATTATGATGAGGTTATTTTTACATCATCATTTCCTTCCCCTCCTAGTTCCTGGTAGGTCCTCCTGCTCCATGGTTATAGCCCTGACCTTTATTCCATTATTCATACCTGGCACTAATGTCATACTCTTCTCTTGTTGTTTTATCAAAATTTATAGGCTCATGGATGAACCCTCTGTGAAAGGAAACTCCCTCTTTCCATTCATTGAAAACTCTATCACTCTGATATGTTGAAATGTGGAAAGTAGGGGGTGGATTGAGCAGTAAAGGAGGTCTATACCTCATCCCTATCCAATTTGTCTTGAGGTCTTTTAGGATCTTAGCTAAAGCATTTTCCCTTCTGGAAGACCATCTGATATTAAGAGGAGAGATGACCTCTGTTTTCTTTAGATGAGAAGGTAGTGGAGTAAACCTTTCTTCACAAGCATACCAGGATTTTCCAATTAACTTCTGTCCATGTTCCATGAAATGGTTGTAGCAGAGTCAAAGACTGTCATCATATCTTTCCTCCATTTTATCATCTAATAGAAGAGCTAAAAAGGTATCCTTAAAAGCTGCAGGCCTACCATTAGGTGATCTCATTTGAAGGCCCATAGTTTTCTTTGCTTGAGCAAATTCTTTGTTGTGCTCCCACCAATGAATTTGATTTCGCATAGTTGACAACAGAGCTCTCAATCGTACTTCGCCCACAAATAGATTAATGAAGAAATCAATATGATTTTCTAACAAAAGATCATGAATAAAGAATTCAAAAAGTAGATCTTTATCTTCAGGAGTTGATTCCACAAATATTTTAACAAATTCATTATCATTAGGCTCATATGGCTGATCATTATAAATTCTGAACAGTTTCCACCTTATCCATTGTTCATTTAGAAACATTGAATATAATCTTGATGGCCTTCTACAGGATAACAAACATTCAACAAGTTGACATGCATCCTGCTTCCCTTTATAAGCCCTATGAAATGATTATTTTCGAAGTACCAACTCCTTTTTCAATATGTAGTTCTCAATATTAGCATCTCTTAAGAATATCACCTTTCCATCCATTTCATAAGTAATGGAGGAATTCGAACCTAGAACCATTCAGTTACAATTGGCTCAGTTTGGATTTCTTTTCATTCCATTTTTGGTTTAGCAATTCTTTCCTGTAAGTCTTGTTCTAATTCTACAATTTTGCTAAGAGAAGCATTTATTTCTTCTTTTTGTGTTTTATTTTCTTCCTCAAAAGCTGAAAACATAAGCATAAAATTATTTTTCAACATTTCAATTTCTTTATTTTTGTCAGAAATATTAGCATTATAGGTCCTATTTTCTTAAGTCAACTTCTGAATTTGTTCTTTCAATTCATGAATCAAAGTATCTTTTTCTTATACCTTTAGTTTCAAACTCTGTATTTCTTGATCTCTTTTACTTATCACAGAAACATGTACTATTAGCTCTTCTTCCTGCAATTCAATTTGTCCCTTGTTTTTGTACAATTGTTTTCTCAGATCATCAATTTCTACTTTGAGTTTTTCCATTTCTGTATTAGTATTTTCAATTTCAACAATCTCTTCAAATCTATTTACAATGGGAGATAAGTGGCTTAAATTATTATCTTCCCCTTCTTGTTTCTTTTCTTGAATTTCCTCCGTGAGGGCTTCTTCTACATATTCTGAGTGGGAAGGAGTTTCCTCAACATAATTTTCTTTTTTCTAGAGGAATAGGATCAAAAGTCTCAATGGGTTTTGTCGGTCTTTTGGGCTTCTTTTTCTTTGCACTACTCCCTATAATTTGTACTGGGGTTTCTATGGATTCAGAGGATAAATGTTTGCTTCTCCTTAGGGGGGAATATTTTGGAAGGTGACAGGTGTTTTCCTTTTTCTTTTCCTCAAGGGAATGCTCACATTTTGATAGATGAGTTCGACATCCTTCGACTGATAAGGGGTTTTAAATTCTTCATTCAAAAATTCTGACACTTCTTCACTAGGGGTTGTGGGAATTGGAGCTTTCGGAGCTTGAGAGTCCTCAGGGAAAATTGCTCCTGAAGGTGAAGCAACTTGTTTAGAAATTTCCCCTGGTTCTGATTTTATTTTAGCTAAGGACTTTTCAATTTCCCTTAAAAATTTCTCCCACCTACTTTCAGATTTCTTATGAAAATGATATTTGCAAATTAATTGTATTAACCCATGATGTTTAAGTGGTCCTGACCTAGTCTTGTATCTTTCTATAGAAGAATTTATAGAATCACACAAAAAATCTAGCAAAATAACCCTAAGAGCAGGGTTTTCCTTTCCATGGCGCAAATGGATTAGCATGCAAAATGCAGGTCCTACCACCACAATGAGTTGTCCTTCACAGGTGAAATATTTTATAATCCAAGCCACTGTAGTTCCCCAGGGCTCTAGTATAGAGGCTCTTTGAAATCCCTTATTTTGACCTCTAGTACTAATGACTATCATAGGGTGAGGGTCTCCCTCTCTAACAAATAATTCAGATAATTTTTGATATGTGATTTGAGAGGTCTCTGACAATTTAATGCCTGAATTATCTAACCTGGATAAACAAGAGATAATTTTTGGACTTACCTTGAAGGGCTTTCCATGAAGTATCACTTGACCAGTTGAGTAGTTCTCTGCAAATGTGTTCACCAAATTTTTATTATATCCCTCAAAATTCCTAATGAAGTCTAACCAACCTGCCTCCTCGAACAGACGAGAAATATTAATTAAACCCAATAATTTTTCTGTAGAAGCTGGTTCAGACTTCTTTTTCCCACCCCCCATTTTTCTTATTTTTCACTCTGCTGAAGAATTCAACAACACAAGAAACTTATACACAACTATTTTTGAAAATATAATCTATCGAGATTATTTATTTTTCTTGGTCGGAGCTTACTATGCAATGATTTTAATCTGCATGGAGAAGTGTGAAAATATTTTCGTACTAATAGTTGATCGTCGAGTGGCACAAATTACTAAATTAGGAGGGAAGTTTGTGCTAATTAATTAAGATTTATTCAAAAATTACTTACTTAAAAAAAAAATTAGTACTTACTTGCATTCTATGATCGCTCAAAGATCTCATACCTTTACTGATTTGATAGGATGACGCGATGGTATTGGTTGAGGTGACGACAAATTTATTATGACATGAATGCGAAAGCTTATGAATGACAAAGTGATTGATTAGGATAGGCTGTAATGACGACTTTATTTATGATAATTTTTTTTTATTATTATTAAAAGAAATAAAGGAAGGCATGTGTATTGAGATGTGATAATTAAAGCATCGAGAAATTTCAAATTTATGGAAAAGGTGGCAGGATGAAGATGGATAAGTTCCGGAGTACGCAGATGAGGACGCACTCGAAACTAGTGACTAAGTTCTGGAGCATCACTGAAAGATGCAACCGAGAAGATAATGAAATGAAGGTTCTAGAGCATCACCAAAAGATGCAGTCAAAAAGAAGAAGAAATGGTGGTAATAATGAACTTGAACTTCAGGAGTTTTGAACTGCTCTACAGGAGCGACTTTTTGACGTGGTGAGTTGGTGTGCAAGTTTCAGAGCATCGGACGTAAGGACCGTCAAGTTCCAGAGCACTAGACATCTGGACCATCAAGTTCTGGAGCATCTTGGAAAGGTGCTCCAAGAGTTATTTCTTCCTTATAATAAATCCTGTAAAATAGAAACAAAAATCAGCTAATTCCAAAAAAAGAAAAACTGATGAAAAATACTTTTTTTTTTAAAGAATTAGATGGACTCTGCCTTGGCAAAGTCAATGCATTGGATCTTGCCCTGCATTTCTACCAATTTTCTAAATTCTTCCCTGTTGATAGGTTTATGGTAGATACATAGGTGATGATCGTTGACTTAGAGAGTTCGTATATCACCATCAATGGGTTTCAACTAAACTGTGCCATTCGAAAAAACCTCAAAAATTTCATAAGGCCCCAACCAATGAGTCCTGAGCTTTCCTTTATGGTCTTTATTTCTGGAATCGAATAGTAAGGCCAAGTCACTGTTATGGAACTCTCTCTCTTTGATATGTATGTCATGCCACATTTTTCGTTGATGTTGAACCAGTTTAGTTTGATGGACAACGTCTAAATGAAGCTCATCCAATTCGCTTAACTATAGAACTCGTTCTACTTGGGATCGTTTCAGATCTAGACCTAACTCCATAGTTGTTTGTAGAGTTTGGAGTTCAAATTCAATGGGCAGAAGAGATTTCTTCCCAAAGACAAGCTCAGAGGGGCTGAATCCAATTGTGGTTTTCCATGTTGTGTTGTACGCCCAAACAACTTTAGGCAATTTCCTGGCCCAATCTTTTCTTCTTGCATAAACTATTTTCGTTAATATGTTCTCTAGCTCTTTATTAGTCACTTCCACCTGACCATTTGATTGAGGGTGATAAGGGGATGACTTCTTGTGGCTCACTTGAAAATGGTTGGTGAATTCCAAGAGTACTTTGGACATGAATTGAGGTCCCTGGTCGGTAACGATGGTTCAGGGGGCTCCAAATCTAAGGAAGATCTTATTATAGAGGAATTTTGCGACTCACTCTTCTCTGGAAACTCATAAGGCTTGAAATTCTACCCATTTCATCAAGTAATTAGTACAAACTAGTATGCAATCTTTCCCTTGAGAGGAAGGATCTATGGGTTCGATGAAATCTAAAACCCATTTTTCAAATGGTTCAAGGAATACCTGAGGCTGTAAAGGAATTTCAATAGAAGTTGTTGGTCTTCCCAGCCTTTGACATTCATCATAACGATGAAAATAGTTTTTAACATCCTTATGCATTGAAGACCAATAATATCTAGCGCCTAAAATTTTATGGGAAGTTCTTTTTGCGGAGTAATGACCTCCAAAAGGATCATAATGGCAGGCCCTCAAAATAGTGTAAGTCTCATCAGCTCTGACAAATCTTCTCAAGACCATATTAGGTCCACAACGAAATAAAATCCCATTAATCCATTTAAGTGGGGCACTTTCCCTAATAAGTCGCTTCCTTTGTTTTGATGTAAACCCTGAGGGTACTTCAAAGGCGGCTAAATAGTTGGCAATGTCAAAGAACCAAGGTATCTTCATAGAAATGGCAAACATATTCTCATTTGGAAACTCATCATGTACAGGTGCACAATCACCCTCTTCTTGTTTGATTCGAGACAGGAAGTCTGCGATTACATTAAATCTCCCTGGTTTGTCAAGGATTGCTACATTAAACTCCTGAAGGAGTAATAACCATCTCATAATCCATCCATTAACTACAAGTTTGTTCATCAGATATTTTACAGATGAATGGTTTGTATAAAATGTAACCTTATATCCTGTAATATAGTGGTAGAATTTTTTAATGGAATGAACAAAAACCAGGAATTCTTATTCTTTTGTCATGTATTTTTTCTCATCAAATGTCAAGTTTTTACTAATAAAGTATATGGCATATTTACCCCCATTCTCATCTTCTTTCCCCAACACTGCACCAATTGCATCATCTGAAGCATCGACATAAATGTGGAAGGGAAGACTCTAATTTGCCCACACAATATGGGAGAAGAGACAAGAGGCATCGAGGTTGACCCGAGAATGTCCCTATCATCGCTGATTCTTCACAAACAAGATCTCCTCATATCAAGAAATCTGCCCAATGACAATCATCCTGCGTCATCTAGGTCACTTTAGCTTAGTATCCATCATTGGTCTTAACAAGATGCATCCTTCCTAACAGACCACATCAACCCCATCCATCCTTGGGATCTTATGGCAAAGGACGCTTGTAATTTATTACGATCTTTTGGTACTTTTTGATTTTGTTTATCATTTTGAGCTCCCTATAATCACTAGTCAAGATCGCCATGATCCTTCATATTGTGGTGTATTTTGCCTAGTTAACATAGGGACATCTCTTGACTATTGTTGCTGTCTGCTGGGATGCCCCACATGGTACCCACTGGGATTCCTTTCAGATCTCGTGTTATGTGGGGGCATCTCTTTGTGCTTGTGGTTATTCCAATACCTTGCCTGACCAAAGTCATCATGAATTTGGGGTATTGGGATATCCTTATTGTTTGTCATGTTTGTTTTATGCATTAGACATTAATCCATCTTGGTTTACATACCCTGACGCTCGATGTCTTATGCTATAGCAAAAATTAGTGCTCTAAAGGATGGAAAATTGCATTCATGTTGCATTTCATCTCATTGCATATTTCCCCCCATCCTATCTTGCTCCTACATCTATGACTTGTGATTTTGGTTGTGCAAACTCTCATTTACTCTTACTAACTTTTCTTCTCGGGATCCTTACAGTCTTTGACAGGTACTGCACCTTACACACCCTACACATATCACCTACCCATTGATACTTATGTCTACATTCATTAAATTCATTTATCCATTTTACATCCATCCATTTATCCATTTTGCATACATTCTTAAATTCATTTATCCATTTTACATCCATTCATTTACCCATATTGCATCATTTACATCCATTCATTTATCCATTAACATATTGCATCATTTACATCCGTTCATTTATCCATTTTTCCATTTACATATTGCATCATTTACGTCTGTTCATTTATAAATTTACATCCATTCATTTACCCATATTACATCATTTACATCCGTTCATTTATCCATTTACATTAAGTTCATCATTTACATCCGTTCATTTATCCATTTACATATTGCATCATTTACATTAAGTTCATTTATCCATTTACATTCATTTAACCATAATACATCATTTACATCTGTTCATTTATCCATTTAAATTAAGTTCATTTATCCTATTGCATTAATTCATGTCGGTTCATTCACTTCATTATGATCATTCATCCATACATTTCCATATCCACCTATACATCATTAATAGGCCCATATTACTTACATCATTAATACAATTGCATTCCCATTCATAAATCATTAACATTATCCATAATCACACATGCATAAGTAAAACATTCACATCATAAAACAATATCCATATCACCACAAACACATCATATACATATGCATAACATATATCAATAAAACATCATATGCATACCATACATCACCACAATGTGTGGCATAATATCAATGGGGACCATCACATATCATCATCATAATAATACAATGTCCATATCCAAAATATGGTCACCACATACTCACCTCCATATCATGCTCAAAATAAGGTGCATCTGAAAATATGCACTACACTACCATCTGGTACCTGTCAAAAGCACCTGTATCTTGTCACATGTCCTCTGCCTGTCTTGAGCTGCCCACACCTGACCTCTGAGGAGACTCAGGTACTGGTCCCCTATATGTCAGAGTCCCCTGAGACTCACACCCTGGGGTCCCAAACTGGGAAGGAGTCGGTTGGAAATCACTGTATCCTTTGGTTCGTGTCCCTAAAGACTGGGACAGTGTCGACATCTGGGGTATCTTCCTAACATACTACGTTGTACGTTGCACTGGATTTGGCACTGCCTGCTTGTACGCACCACTCCAATATGCTGACTCGTGCGTATACTCGTCTCTTTGCCTAGCCTGGTACCGAGTGGCATTTCGCTCATGCCTGTACCTATCTCGCTCTCTGCTCATGGCCCATCACTCTTGCTCCCATGCCTCCTATGCCGCTGTCAGTAGTCGTATCTGCTCTGCAGACCTCTCCCTCTCTGCTCACATAGTCTCTAGCACCGTCTCATCACCCTGCCCTTGACGTGCCTGCATCTGTGCTATATCCCTCTTGGCGTTCTCTGCCCAGCCCACTGCTGAGTTTCTCTAGAACTGCAGGATCTGGACTTGTCTCCATAAACTATCCCTCTCCCCCTGTAGTGCCTACATATGTACCTATACACTGTCCCTCTCCCCTTGTAGTGCCTGAATATGTACCTGTACACTATCCCTCTCCCCCTTAGAGCCTGCACCTGTCCTTGTGCACTCTCTCTCCCACTGCATCATCTCTAGTTCGACCTCTGTAGCCTTGAGTCTCACCTTCATCTCCTCTACAGATGCCTCTGCCAAAGATACCCTCTCCTGCAGTACTGTCCTCTCCTCTTGAAACCTTTCCACCTGAAGTCTTAGTGCCTCCATCTCCCCCCTCCTGCTGACTCTGACTGACCTCGCATATGCACAACTATCATCGCTGCCTCTAGCCTATCTCAGTCCCATGTCACCCGAGCCA
The DNA here is from genome assembly GCA_007115665.2 of Sequoiadendron giganteum. Classification (NCBI taxonomy): domain Eukaryota; kingdom Viridiplantae; phylum Streptophyta; class Pinopsida; order Cupressales; family Cupressaceae; genus Sequoiadendron; species Sequoiadendron giganteum. The sequence goes on along the minus strand of CM021101.1, from coordinate 568,045,647 downwards.
ACTCCCCTCGTACTCTCTCCATCCCTACTCACATCTCATCCCTCTCCCTCTCAACCACCTATATATCTGTCGTCAGCTGGCCTACAACCCGCTCAAACACTATCGTATTTGTCTCCTTCACCCTCTCCACCTCTGCCTCTGCCCTCCTCAACTCCTCCTCTAGCCCGGATATCCTCGCCTAGGCCCCTCTCAATAACACCACCGGATCATCCACTGCAACTGCTGGAACTATGACTAAGGGCTCCATCACCTGTACATCCAGGTCCATTGCCTCCCCCTCTCTCTCCTCCTGCACCGGCTCTGCCCGACACGCCACCTGAATCCTTCGTGGCTATCCTCTCCTCCCCACTCTCATCAATCTTCGCGGCTCCCCTCCAGACTGCCTCTCCCCCATCTCCTTCTCAACTGGCTGGAATCTCCTCCGTCGACTACTCTCAGGCCTCTCCCCGGGTTGTCCTCTAACATCCATCACCCTCTCTACCTCCTCCTATAGATCTCTGGCTCTCACATCCACCAGCGGCTCTAGGACTCTCACCTCCTCCTGCGCTGCTCTCACTTGCACCCGCCTCCGCTGTACTCTAACGCCAATCCCTGGCTGAGCAACCCTCCCCTCCACCACTTGAAGCATCTCCACCTCTGGCTCGCTCTTCAATATCACCACCTCTATCTCCTCCCCGCCACCACCTGCTCCTCCTGCCTCCCTCTCCTCTCCCTCATCACCTACCCCTCCTACCTCCATCTCCTCTACCACAACTCTCCTCGCCCTCCTCGTCCGTCAACTCCTTCTGACTCTACCCCTCCTCGCCGGCTGATCCTCCCACTACACCCTCCTCTGCGCCACCACTCTCATGTCCCTCATCCTCATGTCCACCTTGCTCCGGCTCCTCCTCCTGTCCCTCCTCCTTCTCATCCTCTGACCCCCCTTCTGCGGCTCCCACGGCTAGCACCTCTGGTGTAACCCTCTCCCATCGGTGGTTGCAAAACCACCGATCATATTGATTTGTCACTCTAGCATCCTCTGGACCCTCCCACCTCCCTGGATAGGGCACCCCACTTGCCATCACCCACGCCTCCCTCATGCCCCTCACTAACAACGTCGCCCCCCAAGGTACCTCTTTGGTAAGCCGACGAAATATAACCGACGCTCCTGGAATATCCTGCATAAGTCCAAACTGCGCATCACTCGGTCTGGATGATGCATCTCCACTATGTGCCTTGGGCTCCCAATCAGGAAACATCTACACATAAAGAATCCTCGATGTCTGTCCTCCTCGGTCCTCCATCCTCTAAACCGCTAAAACATGTATGACCGCCATATAATGTCTTCCCCCTGTAAATCATCGAACGCTCTCCTCCACCACTCCACCTCTCCTTGTGTCTCATACCGTAAGATGTAGCCTCTGGTTGCCTTGAACTACCACACCAATGGCTCTTTCTCATCCAAGTCTCCTCCCCTTGATCACTATGGGCCTCGTCACCGCGATGTGCGTCCATCCCCATACCTGCAGTAGCATCCGGTGCGTCAACCGTGATGGGGTTGATGTGGTTTGTTAGGAAACATGCATCCTGTTAAGACCAATGATGGATACTAAGCCAAAGTGACCTAGATGATGCAAGATGATTGTCATTGGGCAGATTTATTGATACGAGGAGATCTTGTTTGTGAAGAATCATCGATGATAGGGACATTCTTCTCTCAACTTCTACAGTGCAAATGAGGTGAGGTAATTTTCAAAATTACCTTATATTCACTTTTAAAAGGTATTTTTACTTTTTATTTACCTTTTTATTCCTCTGATTAATCCCTTCACTTCCCGTGACCGCCATTTGCACCCCGTTTGTCCGATTATCTTCGTTCAAAAGGAAAACTTGCCTAATTTTTTGCCCTCTTTCCAACTATACCATTTGTTTCTTCTTATCGAGATGTTTTTTGAGACCCTTCTTTTTCCCCCATCACCCTCTCGAGGGGGCATACCCTTCTCAGCCGTAATCAACCCTTTGCTGGATTGGGTATATTCATCCATTACTCTGCTAATTTCGTCTCAGATCCTCCTCCCCACGCTGGGGCATCATCTTCCAATTACTTCCTTTATAGAGTCATCTGCACTTTCTTTTCTTTGAAGCACGATTACTCTAATGGTACTTCGAAGAGAGGCAAAATGTAGACATCCAAATTTGATCACTTCCATATGATCAAAATCTTCTATTATATTCATCTATTCCATTAACAGTGATTAAAGAATTTATTTAATCATTATTTCATTTTCTGCCTAAGGTTCCTAAAGTATGTAATTAAATAAATTAAATACTTTACCTTATACCCTGTTCTTCTCTAAATTAAATAAATATGACAAATTATTTAATTTAGTCTTTTAACCCATTTGGATTAAAATCAATTTTTAATTCTTTTTTTTCTCTCTCCTTGTCACTTTCTCCATAACCCTCTTCTAATCTGGATTAAATTAATTAATCTGTGATTAGGATGTGCACCACTTAATCTTGATTAAGTGTCACATCCTCCATAATCTCCCACTTGCCTCTAATCTCTCATTAATTATCTTAATCCTGTGTTTGCACACCTTAATCAGAATCATTAGCCACATTTAGCTTACCTTTTCTGGTCAACCTTCCCACTTATCATTTTTAGTCTGGACTCCCTTCCCCATGTGAATTTTTAATTCACATTTATTTAACCAAGGTTCCTCTCTTCCCCATGTGAATTTTTAATTCACTTTTGTCTTTCCAAGGTCTTCCTCATCCCCCATGCAAATGTGACATGTCATTTTACATGTGCCCAAGGCTTCTAGAACCTTGGACTTGTCACATCACCCACATGCGACAAATCTCTAGCTTTTTGGAGACCTCCTTTTATCCAATAAAATCTCCAATGAATGTAAATTTTTCCCACACACTTCACCTTTTCTCATGGAGATTTTTGAGGAATTCTAAAATTCCTCAAAAGTCTCTTTCATCATCATTTGGGGACAAAAAGTTCCTTTTTGAGGAAATCTTCTCATCCCCCAAGGTACCTCAAAGGTACTTGTCCTTCATCCACCTCATGTACTTCCCTTCCATCTCTTGTCTTTTTCTTCCACCTCATTTCCACATCACACCACCCTAAGACATCTCACCTTCCACATGTCAAGATGTGAGGGCTTGTGAGTCCTCAACTCACCATAGCCCTTCATCTTGATCTTTGTTGGATCAATCCCAACCGTTGAATTCTCTAGAGAATTCAAATTAGCCTATAAATATCCCCTCATTTCCCTCATTTTGGGGATCAAATATTTTGCAACAAAACTCTTACAAATTTGTCATTCAAGCTCTCATCTATCATAACACTTAGCATCATCAATTCATCTTGCATCCATTCAACTCCATTTCCATTCAAGGAGCAAAAAACTCTTCAAGAATCAAAGGGCCAACTAAGGAAGGAGAAGCAAAGGAAAGGTATAACCAACTTCAATCATCAATTGTTTTTATCTTACTTCTTTGCTTCATCATTTTCGTAGGCTAATCTTATTGAGGTGTCTTCTTTTAGTGTTATTACTTTTGTTATTGCATCATTAGTTTTGTTTAGCATCTCACATTAGGAGTAACATTTTAAAGGGATCATAGTAACCACTAAATCTATTTAAAAAGGATAAATATTTCCTCCTAGCCAAGTTGTCCAGAATTTGATCAACAAATGGTAGGAGAAAATAATCTTGATGAGTGGCTTTGTTGAGTTCTCTATAATCTAAACAGATTCTCCATTTCCCATTTTTCTTTGGCACAACTACCATAGGTGACACCCACTTACTATTGGAGATAGGATAAATAAATCCAAAACGGAGGAGTTTCTCAATTTCTATTTTGATAAGATCCTTTAATGTAGGATTGAGTCTCCTTTGTGGTTGGCGTATAGGCCTTATATTAGGATCAGTGTAAATGTGATGTGTACAAACACTCGGGTGAATTCCCCTTATGTCTGTATAATCCCACACAAAATCTTTAGACCTCCTTACCAATACATTAAACAATTATCCTCTTGTGTTTTTGTCAGCCAACTATTGACGCTCAAGGTTTTTCCTGGTAGTAGCATAATCGATTTTGTTCCAGGATGGACCAAAGTGACAGGTTGTATTGGTCGCAATAGGGTGTTGAGAGGACAACTATGAGGTATAAGTTGGTGAAGTCTAGTGATATCCTCAAAGAAATGACTCATTTTCGGAATCATATTAGCTAAGGGACAAGGCATTCCCATTGTAGTGTAGCTTTGTTCCATCCCTCTTATATCAATTGGTTGTCCCAAAATTTTTGGAGCATCCATTGTTTCCTCCTCACTTAGGCCTATAGCAAGGCATGCTACATCGTCTACTAACTCATCCTCTAATTCCTCTCCATGTTGTTTAATTACTACCATGGCTAGCGAGGCCAAACTGTCTTGATCATTAGATTCTTTCGGTTCATCAACCCAAACCTTATTATGTTCGGTGGGTTTAGAAGGAGGGTACAAGAATAAATGTTTACTATCTAGACCATGAGAAATGGTCATTCCCCCTTCTCTACGATCAATCTTAGTGGCAACAGTGGCCAACCATGGTCTTCCGAGAATTATTGGATAGCTATTTTTGGGCGTAAGCGATTGGATTACCTGGAATTCAACTAGATATTCCCATCCATCAACTTTGACAAGAACATTTTTAATAACACCCTTCAGAATGGCTATAGACTGATTTTCCATTTGTAAGACTGTGGTTGTGGGACATAAATCAGTAAGACCTAATTTTTCCATCACATCTACAGTCATCACGTTAATAGTTGCTCCTAAATCCACTAATGCATTTGGTATCGCTACCTCATTAATTGTAATAGTTATAAGTGGACTTCTAAGATCATCATATTTTGGAGCGATAGTCTTCCCAGAAAAAAAAGTCAGCTAAATAGCCATTAATGTGAACAATATTTATTTTCTTTGGCTTCCTCCCTCGTGTTTTAATACACAACTGTTTAATTAGCTAGTTTAACTCAGGAATTTCCTTTATTGCTTGCAACAAAGGAAACTCTATTTGAAGTTGCTTAATTTCCTGAATTAATGCAGTTTCAGAAGTCAAAGATATTTTCAGAGTATCTTTCGGAGTTGTTGATTTTAGATGTTTTGGAAATGGTTCCTGAGTTTTCTCTTTTGGAGCGATATCCTCTTTATGTTCATTCAAAGACTGACCTTCCTCCTCCTGAGGTAAGTCAACAACTCTTGTTGCTGGAGAAGGCACCATATTATTTGTGAGAGCGGTATGATTAGGTAGTGTATTCTTTACAAGACTTTTAGGCACGGGTTCATCCATAATTTCTTCGATGGTTGGTGGTTGAAGTGTTTTGTTAGAGCGCAATTGAATATTTCCACAATGTATTGCATTAAGTCTGGTAACATTATCTTGTTTAGTAGATTAGACCGATGTATTCTATCAATTGTTCTTAGGATTGGGAAGTGGTTGGGATGGAAGTTGAGGTTGATTTACCTGCTCATTATGAGGAGGGTTCTGAGATGGTGGCAACAGGTTCTGTTGTTGATTCCTCGTAGGCCCAACATAACATTGATTTTGTCCCTGATTCCATTAGGGAGCAGTATGTTGTGGGTACCATTGTTGTTGTGATTGGTTTGGTCACTACTGACTTCCCCATGTTTGTTTACCCATTCAAGGGATCCCCAATAAGGAGTTCCCCAATTAGGTTGTGGAGGTGGTGGTTGATTCCAGGATGGAGTCCATTGACTATAACCTAGTTATTTTGTGGTTTCCATGCACGGTTGGAATTTTTTACATAAGAGAAGTTACCTCCCTGGCGTTGGTTTAACACATTTATCTCCTCTTCAACTTGAGTATTTTTTTTCTTAGTATTCTTGAGGTCAGCAAGAAGCTCACACTGGTTGGTAGGACGGTTTTTCTCATAGAGTTGACAAACATTAACCTTGTCTAAAGGACACTCACACAAAAGGTGTTTGTTTCTACACCTAGGACAATAGATTGACAAGGTCTCGGGGTTGCGAGTTTTAGCTTGTATGCCATCTAATGTAGTGTTCAATTGAACAAGTATGTCCATTTTAAGATTTGCTATTTCTTCGTGGAGCTTACCTATCTTGTTAGACCCTTTCAAAAGATTAGTTTTATAGATTCCTCCTTGAGTACGAGAGAAATTTTGACACAACTCACATGTTTCCTCAAGGGCTAATTGAGACACATCACCTTTTCCCATCAGATCAAGACTTCTTCTAGCATCGTCATCAAGTCCCTTGAGAAATATAGTCTTGAGAATCTGAACACTAATAGCCTCTTCTCCACATCGTTTAGACAAGAAAAAAAATCTATCGAGATAGTCCTCTAAAATCTCATCCTCGTTTTGCCTAAGTTTAAACAACTCCTTACGATCACTCACCCTAGAATAGCTTTGGTATTTTTGCAAGAAAATATTCTCCATTTCCCCCTAAGATGTAATACTCCCATAAACCAGTGCATGGCCGAATCCTTCAAAGTAGAAGGAAAGAGCTTCAGTTTCTGGTTATCATTTTTAGTCATAATTTTGACACACGACCTTAAATTCAAAAAGAAATTGGTTTGGGTCTTCCGAGGACAAGCCACAAAAAGTTGGAAGGAAAGCTGGGGAAATTTTTTTCATTGCAGTATCATCATCTACATCCAAAGTAATAAGATAAGTAAAAGTTCGAGGAGGCTGAGGTTCATGATGGTTGGCATTATTTTGGTTAGGTTCAACCCTACGATCTCCCATGATGTTCAAAGGAATTTTCTCCTCAAAGATAATTTCCTCTATGACAGGTTGTTCTATCGGGTGATCTTTAGGTAAATAGTGGAAAGCCTTTGGAGGATTAGGCTCAAGTAGTTCTTCAAAAGTATAGTTTTCTGAGCCTTGGGCCTCCCTATGTATAATTGGAATGTATTTTGGGGCATCTTTGGTATAAATCATCTGTGAGGGCCTCTTTTCCTGACCATGCAGAAAAGGAAGCCAGAGGTGGAATTTTGGCCTAAAATGAGGTATTCAAACATCTCCTATTAACACTTAAGCAAGAAGGCTATTAGTCCCCGACAATGGTGCCAAAAAGTGATAGGCTCCCATTAGGTCCCATTACTTTAGAATATAAAACATGAATAAGTCGACCGGGCAGCGTCCAAGGCAGTTTGCAATAGAAGACAATTTAGATAACTCTTTTAGATTTTTTGGTTTCTTAAAGACACTGAGATTAATTTTAGTCTAAGGGCATCTAACTAATTAATTAGAAAATAATTTATTCTAATAAAACTAGAAATATTAAACTAGAAAGCATAAGATAACTAACCTAGAAAGCATGACAACTAAACTAGAAAGCATGGAAATAATTAAACTAAAAAGCATGTGAACTACAAAAGTAGCAAGACTTGCAAATAAACTGGGAAACATCTAATTATTTCAGCAAGTAACAGTTCATGACAACTAATATACTATGGAAAGAACAAACAGTAAGCGCTCTAGAACAAACAATAAGCGCTCAAGAACTTCAAACTCTCTAATGACTATATTAACCATTTTTATAAGACTATTACGTGCAAGAAAATGAACTTCTACTTAACATGCATTCAATGAAATGACAAGAAGTAAATACTTATCTATTTTTATCTACCCTCCCTCGAGTGGCCAACTCGTGGGCTACAATGGTTGTTCTCAGATCACATACACAACTAATTCAAAAGTTCCTCCATTACAGATAATTTCTCATAACTCAACAACTCAGAAATGGATATAAGGTAATTTATTTATTCATAAGTATTCAATAATCATATTGACAACATAACATTACTATTTCGCGCTTATCTTTTGCTTCTAGAAATTACATCTTTATAGAAATCCTAGATTTTAGATGGTGTGGATAGCCATTGAAAAAGTCTATAACAATTTACAACAAACTTTTATGTTTTTTAAAACCCATTACATAATATTAAAGAGGCTTGAGACAAGCCATGAAGTCTTTGACTTAAAAAAATAACAAAAATTAAACTAACAACAACTACATCTTCGGTTCATCAGCCTAACGTTCAGGAGCAGGTTCTCAACGTATATCTTTAATCTTTACTAAGGCACATGCTGGTTAAATGTTGTGCAACTACTACATGATGTCTGATTTATTGCTCTCCAAAAAAACTCAAAACAACCCATTAAATCCGTATTGGTAGATTACTTCAATAAATCAAAAGAAATAAAGTTTGTACAATTTTCCTTAAAGATAAACAATTATTTCTCCTAAAGTTTAATTAATTAGTAGAGATTGAGGATTGAGCACATATGAATAGGTTTTTCTAGTATTTATGATGAGGTTATTTTTACCTCATCGTCCAGCTTTCACTATGAATCCTCCAGAATCTTAAAGCAGTAACTCAAGATTCATATCTATGAAAGATAAAGCATATCACATATCTGAAAGATATAATGGGAAAATACCTCTCAAATAAATTTCATTGCCGAGTAGATCAAGAGTAAGAAGATGCTCCTCCAAGATATACAAGCCACCATGACTCATCCAAAAAAAATCTCCTTATTGGTCTTTGTTGAACTCGTGTTCAACCAAGGTGTAGGCTACTTAGACTTTCAACTGTAAACAAAACCTTTCTCAAAAATAATTTCAGCCTCACCTTATTCTCCATGTATCCATGAACACCTACAACTGGTCATCTCATGTTAAACTCTGAATTGCATTTAACATGAAGCTGTCAAGCATATGACCAATGCACCCATAACACAAAGAAACACTAAACCATTGTCAAAGCTCCAAACATCTGAAACAAGAACTTATCATGACATTATGATCTACACATCCCCCTTAGGAGATACCATGCTTCAAGTGAACAAGCTATGATCTCAAGAGCAATGCAACATGCCGAAACTCTAATACTCAAGAGCCTAAAAAGAAGAGTTGTTGACCCACAATCTTACTAGGTAGATTAGAGGATTCCCACTAACTCTACATGAGCGCAAGGTTTAACACCCTTCAAGTCTCCCTAAACTATTGATTAAAAGGAATTTGGAGATTTTGGGCTACATCGACAATGACACTTGTGGAGGTAAGAAAGCGACAGAGCTATGGGCCCCACCAAGCTCTCCCGACTATCGCTACAACTCTTGCCTACCAACTTTTAATGTCATACCAACCATCCGACCTGTTAGAGTGGTGAGATCAGTGGATGCCGATTTTTCTGGTACAGTCTTGATCTTGCTGCTCTCAAAACTTGTGAATCGTTGGATCAATGGTGCACAATCTCGCGAGCGTAAAGGCTTATAAATCACGTTTGGCAGATTTGACTTCCATAGCTAATAATGAGGCAAAACTCAAAAAGAGTTCTAGTGAAGAATCACTACTCAATCTAACCTTCATAAGAATATGTTTCGAGTAAAAGGGAGAAAAAAACGCGTGATTCAAATTTTTAGGATATTTGGGAATAATGGTTGACCCATGAAAAATATTCTAATGTCTTTTGTTTATCTTAGGTAAGATGTTTTGGATTAAAGTATAGATTAAAGTATGTAAGTGTCTTTTCAATTTTAAGAATTATATAAAAATGTGTCTTAAGATTAAATTTAGGTTTTTAATATTATTGATTGATAAAACAGATTTAAAATAAAGATTAAAATTATAATAATATTAAATTGTAACTTCTAAAATAAATTACATTTATTTAAAATTATAATCAATTTTTTTAAATATTACACATTTCCTTAAATCTAAAAAAATTAAATATATAAAAAATTAAAAAATATAATATAAATTTATGATAATTTTAGAAAGTAATAAAAATATTATAATTCTTTGAATCATTCTGAAAACACCAAATTCAAAAAAATCACATATTTTCTTAAACTCATAAAATTCAAGATATATAAAAAGATGACGCTATCCAATATATAATAACATTTCATTTTTTATATATACATAGTATATTACATTACCTTGAAAAGAGAAGGAAAGACAAACGTGAAGAAAAAGTTTGGCTTGCACTTTTAGGCTTGGGAGCTTTTAGGGAAGTAAGATTAATTCCTTTGAGTATGTTCAGAGCAAAGAAATATAACATCATTCATCTCAGTATGAAACGGTACATATTGGCCCTAATTTTCTCTAAAATGTCAGCAATTTGAAGCATGTTGGGTCGTTCTTGAGGGGACTCTCGTGTGCATAGCAACCCCACGTTCGTGATTTTAATTACTGAGTCGAATTTCACATTCTCTTCACGTTGGCCTCCTTTCCACAGACTTCTATCAACTATTTCTCTTACTCTATGCAGGAGATTTTCGGCTGCCCATTTTTGCAGGTTTAATGCATCCTTGAAAATGGCATTCGTTGGCCTCATTCTTGTAAAAATCTCTAGTAACAATACTCCATAGCTGAATACATCTCCTTTGGTAGACATCCTTGCACCCAATCCATACTCTGCAGAATGATTCAGTTCATTTTCCCATTCTAGCATTCACTGATAGGTTTATAAACAAAATAAAACGAAGCAAACATACATACTTGGGGCAATGTAGCCTATTGATCCTTTGAGTAAGTGTGAGGTGGAATTCATGGAATCCATAGAGTTGGCCATGACTATTCTTGCAATGCCGAAGTCAGTTAAATGTGTTGTCATGTCGTCTCCCAACAACACATTACTGGGTTTTAAATCACAATGCAGAATCTGGACAAAACATTGGTGATGAAGGTATGCTAAGGCTTGAGCTATGTCAATGGCTATTCTTAGTCTTTCAGTCAAACTCAGTTCACACTCATCTCCATCAGGGTATAGCCAACCTTCCAAGCTGCCCTTTTGCATATAGGGGAAAATCGAAGCTTTGAAATCAAGGTTGGAGCAGCAAGTAATGATTCCAGTTAGATTTCTGTGCCTAACCCTTCCCAAAGAATTGCACTCCCTGTCAAAACTTTGATGAGCATCTTCATTTTGCAAATTGAGAACCTTAATGGCAACTAGTGTGCCATCACTCAGCTCCCCTTTATACACTGATCCATCAATACCAACCCCTAAAAGGTTGGCTTCACTAAGTCCATTAGTTGCAACCGTAATGTCCTTTTGTGAAATTCTAGGCAGGCCCAAATTCAAAGGAAAAGCTTCTGTAGTCTCCAAGCTTCTACCCATACTTCCAAATTAAGAAAGCTAAGAAGCAACAACATATCACAAAAGTTGTGACAACAACAGGAGCTATTATCCTCCTCCAAATTTGTGAATGAGAATTATGAGTGTGAGACACAGGAGGAGGGCATGATGGCATATTATGTATCCATGGTTCGCACAGGCCCACATTTCCTACAAATGATGCATTAGTGAACTTTTTGAAAACCCACCTTTGGGAACTTCTCCTGTTAACTTATTCATGGAGAAATTCAAGTGGTGAAGCATCTTGAGTGTTTCTAGGGACTCTGGTATGGTTCCTGACAAATTGTTCCAGGACAAATCTAGGTCCCCCAAGTTCTGTAGCTGCCGGAGTGAATCTGGTATTGGACCATGAACTGAGTTGTGGGATAGATTAAGGTACTGTACTGATGTGCAGCTTCCAATTGTGCTAGGTATTGAACCCGCTAATAAATTTGAAGAAATGTCTATGGCCTGCACCATTGTCATCTTTCCAATCCCTAATGGCACTGAGCCTTGTAATAAATTGTTCGACAAGTTGAAATACAATTGCAGATTCAGAAGAGCAGCTAGCTCTGGTGGGATCTCTCCACTCAGATTGTTGTAAGACAAATCCACCAGTTCCAACCATTGACAATCCCCTAGATTGGGAGGAATTCCTCCTGAAAGCTTGTTTCGATGAAGGTATAGCATTCTTAGCTATTGCAGGTGGCCCAAAGAAGGGGGAATTGAGCCAGAGAGCTGATTTTCGAATAAAGATAGGAGCCCTAATCTTGGTAGGTCACCAATTTCTATTGAGATGTTTCCCTGTAGACAATTTTTCCCTAGGAACATCCGTTCCAACTTTGTAAGCCTCATCAATGATGAAGGGATATATGCATTGAAGAAATTCCCTTCTAAATCGAGAAATGTCAAGTTACCTAGGTTGGCAATTTGTGGTGGGATTTGTCCATCTAAATAGTTGTAGCTCAAGTTGAAGGTAGACAGCTTGGAAGAAAGGAGATCAACCGATGGTGGCAGAGTGCCAGTAAGCTCATTTTCACCCAACTGTATCAGCTCAAGAAGAGAGCAATTAGATAATGCAGAGAGAATGAGTAAACCATTCCTGCTGCCGCTAACAAGCCTATTTGTTCCTAGAAAGAGGCGCTCCAGGTTACTTAATTGACTAAACTCCATGGGAACCGTGCCATTTAGTTGATTGACTTTAAGGTCAATAACTTTGAGTTGGGTACAGTTAGAAAGGGAATTCGAAATTCTACCAGTCAACCTGTTTCCCCATAGAAGTAGATTCTGCAACCGAAACAATTTGGTACCAAACTCCCAGGGAATATGGCCGGACAAACTATTGTTATGAAGCTGCAAGTCTTGCAAAGGAGTGCAGTTAGAGAGGGAGGGTGGAATTTTTCCTGTATGATGGTTATGACGAAGGCGTAGGGTGTTGAGTTGGGAAAGCATGCCCAATTCTGCAGGAATGGAACCACTGAGCCTGTTATTACCCAGAGACAGTACGCTCAAAGAAGAACAATTTCCCAAGGAAGAAGGAATAGGACCTGTCAGCTTGTTATCTGTAAGCCAGAGCATTTGTAAACCTGTGAGCAACCCTATCTCCGAAGGAATGCCTCCACTCAAACGATTGTAGAAAATAGAGAATGTTTTCAGGAAGCAACAATTGCTAAACGTGGAGGGTACAGAGCCTTCTAATCTGTTCTTGGAGAGCCGAAGGTTTCTTAAGCTATCAAGGTTTCCCAATTCATGGGGAATAGGCCTGCCCGAGTGGTTGTTATTGAGGTCAAGCACGCGAAGAAATGAAATATTAGCTAGAAACGACGAGATGGAGCCTTGCAACAACATACCTGTAAGATTGAGTACCACGACTCGCTCTCTGCATGTGGAACATTTCACTCTGCTCCAATTGCAGATTGGATGTGTGGAATTCCAATCGCTTAATGAATTATAGAGATCCACTGTGACACCTGCCCTGAATGCCAATAGAGCATGTTCATCTAAAGCATTGTTGAGATGAATCGGGTGTGACAAAACAATTACTAATGAACAAAAGAGCAGTAATAACAGTAAAGTCACCATTTTTCATCAGGCGATGCCTCAACGATGCCCTTCGTGTCTCTGCCTCCAATTCAAACTCTATTTGCTATTCATTTTAATCCGCCATTCATGCTCATGTGACAAATTGACAAGAAAACTAACAAGTTTGACAATTGAGAGAAATATGTGGTTCCGTATGAAGAATCACTGGATTGATCTGACATATATTTGGTTTCCGTCAGAAATTTATGAATACTATGGAATTGAAGGAAATATAATTCTGTTGTTAGGCTGCATAGGGGAGAGGAGCCGATACGTAAGCACCCAAAACCACACGGTCTAGTTGGCAGGCCACGAGGACCAATATGATTTTTAAAAATTAATCCATTATTAAAAAAGGCTAATTAAACAATAAATTATTATTTTAATTTATTTTAAAAATAATTTGCCACGTGGAAGGTCCAATTTTGTCCACGCGTCGAAAAAAATGGAAAAAAGATCCGTTGACCGATACAGACGCACCTCGGGTGCCACTACCTGTGTGGCTCGGTGTCCGAAGGTGACAGCCTTGCCACGTCAACTCTTCCCAGTCCGCCACCCTAACAATTCACTATTGAGCATTTATCACTCGCCGCCACTTCCTATTCCTATCTACAATCTCAAATAAATGCTGCCACCTCTCCTAAGCTCCATGCCACCCCGCGTTTATTTTGAAACGAACTGCATTGAATGCTCCCAATGCCTCGCTCTTCTCACCATTCAACCAGCCTTTCATTTTCTTGAGGAAACATTTCATTTTCACTTCTTTGCCAATACCTGCTCGTTTCGTCGTCTACAACGTTCGCACTCTGATCACAACCTGCAATTCTCGGAGACCATATTGTGTTTGAGTAGAAGTTGATATGGAGACGGGTAGACGCCAATTATCGAACATTGCCATCAGCTCCACTTCCACCATGCAAGCAATGAACGGGTTCCTTGTTGCCATGAACGGGTTCCTCACCACCATGAACAGGTTCCTTGCTGCCATGCAAGCAACGAACGGGTTCCTCACTGCGATGAAGGTCACCGCAAGCAACGAAGGGGTTCGTCGTGTGTTCGACCCAACTGAGCTTGCTCACTAAGGCTGGCCATTGTTCTTCTATTTGTGTTCGGTTTGCAATTTCGCTTTGTTTTATTGGTTTTTTGGTGTTGCAGATTTCGTTTATTTTGTTGAAATTTAGTGTTTATGAACACTGCATTATTTGTGTTCATAAACACACTAAATCTTTGGAAATTAATCTTCTGTTCAAGCATCGCTCTGTTTATATAAAATATATTAATGCAGTTGGTTGTTTTCTTCTTTCGACATGTAATTATGTTCGTTCTTTATATGGGTTTGGGTCTGTAGGGTTTATATTGCAAATATTACGCTCATATTTACATCATTTCTCTTTTAGGAGGGTTTATTTTGAGAATATAGCACGCATAGTTTAGCATTTATGTTTTGGTAGGGTTTATTTTGCAAATTTTACAGTCATAGTTTAGGGTTTTCCTATTCTCATAGGATTTGCATTGACATTAACTTTGCATATCATATTCTCACATGTTCTGCATTATCATTCACTCTGCTTAGCATAATCTCACAGGTTCTGCATTATCATTCACCCTGCTTGTCATTTTCTCACAGGTTCTACATTATCATTCACTCCGCTTCTCGTATTCTCATACGTTCTGCATTATCATTGACTCTGCTTAGTATAATCCCACAGGTTCTGCATTATCATTCACTCTGCTTGTCATTTTCTCACAGGTTCTACATTATCATTCACTCTGCTTCTCGTATTCTCATACGTTCTGCATTATCATTGACTTTGCTTAGCATAATCTCACAGGTTCTGCATTATCATTCACTCTGCTTATCGTTTTGTCATAGGTTATGCATTATCATTCACTCTGGTTATCGTATTCTCATACGTTCTGCCTTATCAGTGACTCTACTTAGCATAATCTCACAGGTTCTGCATTATCATTCACTCTGCTTATCGCTTTCTCATAGGTTCTACATTATCATTCACTCTGCTTCTCGTATTCTCATGTGTATGTGTATGTGTATGTGTATGTGTATGTGTATGTGCATGTGTATGTGTATGTGACTATGTGTATGTTTATGTGTATGTGACTATGTGTATGTGTATGTCTTTGTGTATGTGACTGTGTATGTTTATGTGTATGTGACTATGTGTATGTGTATGTTTATGTGTATGTGACTATGTGTATGTGTATGTGTATGTGTATGTCTACCTACCGTTTATGTCTATGTGTATGCCTATGTGTATGTGTATGTGTATGTCTATGCCTATGTGTATGTGTATGTGTATGTCTATGCCTATGTCTATGTCTATGTGTATGTTTATGTGACTATGTGTATGTCTATGTCTATGTGTATGTGACTATGTGTATGTGTATGTGTATGTTTATGTGACTATGTGTATATCTATGTCTATGTGTATGTGACTATGTCTATGTCTATGTCTATGTCTATGTGTATGTGTCCATGTGTATGTCTACTTCTCTATGTGTATGTGACTATGTGTATGTTTATGCGTATGTGACTATGTGTATGTGTATGTCTTTGTGTATGTGACTATGTGTATGTGACTATGTGTATGTGTATGTGACTATGTGTATGTGTATGTGTATGTGTATGTCTATTTGTATGTGACTATGTGTATGTCTATGTCTATGTGTCTGCCTATGTCTATGTCTATGTGTATGTCTATGCCTATGTGTATGTCTATGTGACTATGTGTATGTGTATGTGTATGTCATTTCTATTTACACCTCTGTCAAACCTCCACCATATGCAATACCTACAATGGAACACTTCAAGTACTCCATTGAATTGCAAGTCAATGTACCAGTTTTATCAAAAAGTATAGTGTCAACTTGCCCAAGTTCCTCATTTAAATTGGATGTTCAAGCTCATGCATGCTTGCCAGTTTCTTCATCATACATATTTTGGTCTTCATCGATGAATCTATATTGATACTTTCTTATGCTCATATAATGGGTATAAGCATTACAAAACTGTTGTTATATCATCATTGCAATGTTGTGCTCATTCAGATTTGATTTTTAAAATAGTTTCACTTTTTCGTACAACATATTGCTATACAAGTTTTTAAAGAATTTGATAAGAATTTACCATCAACAACTCATTAGTCATTAGTGTCATCATGTGGCAGGACATAATGAGTAGATCCAAATTGCCAATAAGAATATTCAGTAGGAAAAAAACCATCTAAAAATAGCAAATAAAGATGCATACAAACCTTGGACTATAATTGGTAATTTCAACTTTCAGCTCATTTGCAATGGATTTTGATTTTCAGCTACTATTATCATTTTTAATCAAATGACTGTATTTTGATTTATGGTTTTACAATAGGCATTGCTTAATTAATGTAGCTCATAAATTTTTGTTATTAGAAAATCAGCCACCTCCCAAACAAAAACAAATGCATGGTTAGTTTTTTCATCAGTTTCACTCAATCTTACATGTATGATTTTGTTCTTAGACTTTTTATCAATATTCGATATGTATATGTATATGCATATGCATATGCATATGTATGTGCATACATATACATATGCAATTGTATATACATATATGGATGCATTACATGTATATGTATATATGCATATGCAAACAAAAAATGAAGTTGTTTTAGATGTAGAGTGGAGCGAATGGATGGAACATGCATAATTTGAAACAACAACACCATTACACTCTCCCTTAAGCTATGCATTGTACCTTACATTCGTTACACTCTCCATCCAAAATGCATTGCATATGCATATATACATTTACATATACATATGCATATATGTATGTGTATATATACAACCTAATTGGATGTACGCTTTGTTTGTTGTTCAATTAAAGTGACTGTAAATATCAGCCCCTCTCCCTTACAACTAACTATGATGATGGTTGACTCCTACTTATGCTATAACCATTTCTTATATAGATACTGAAATATAATTTCATACAACATTATCAAATGTATATATAGCTTTGAACAACGCTATGGTATAGATGGATGGTTAGTTTGTTCATCCATTATAATCAATCTTATAGGTTTTGCATTATCATTGATTCTGATTTTGGGTAATGCTCCATCAATTTTTTATTTGATTTATGTTTGATGTGATCAAGCCTATCTATGGATGAAATTAACCTTACGTTGTGGAGGACCAGCGTATAGGTGTGGGCCCCAACGAGCGCATGGCCCATAGCACATTAGGGCCCCCGCTTACTTATTAGGGGAGAGAAGCCGATACGTATGCACTCAAAATCACACTGTCCACATGGCAGGCCACATGGACCAATAACATTTAAATGAAAAAAAAAACCCATATCCTTCAATAAGTCTGTAATGCAAATGTTTCTATCTTTTGTTAGGTGCCATTGGTTATTTTGGGGGTGTTATCTTTTGCATAGGTTATTTTCCATCATATTAGTCATCCAATTATTGTACCTTAATTTTGTGTCTTGGAAATATATGGGGGGTGTCCTATTTTTTTTAGGTTTTGCTTCATCAACATAGACATAGACATATACATAGGCATAGACATATACATAGACACATAGATAGACATATACATACACATATACATAGACATATGGATATGTATATCAGATATTAAATGCACACATAATTGTAATTATTTTGAAACAAAACATTTACCCGTTGGCAGCCAAACATGATGAAGTGTATCCAACTTGTATATGCTTAATTTCTTTGCATCTCACTTATATATATATATGCATATGTATACACATATTCATATACATATACATATGTTTATGTTTATGTATATGTATATGTATATGTTTATGTATATGTCTATATATTTATGTATATGTATATGTGTATGTGTTTCTGTATGTCTATGTCTATGTCTGCGTGTATGTGTATGTAAATCTATGTAAATCTATATGGATATGTAAATATGTATATGTGTATGTCTATGTGTATGTGTATGGATATGTGTATGTCGATGACTATGTGTATGTCTATGTTTATGTGTATGTATATGTGTATGTGTATATATATATTTATGTCTATATGTAAATATGTATTTGTATATGTAAATGTGTATGTGTGAATGTGTATGTCTATATGTAAATGTGTGTGTGTATAGATGTGTGAAGAGGTCTTAAGTGGACAACCTTGCCACGTCTACTTCTCTTAGTCAGCCACCCTAACAATCCACTGCGTTGCATTTATCACTCGCTGCCTCTTCCTATACTTATCTACAGTCGTGTTTAATTCACTTATGTGTATGTGTATGTGTATGTGTATGTATATGTCTATCAATTAGATTCAAATAATTCCCAAGTCAAATAGCCATGAAAACCTTCAAGTATTGACATGTATTACAATAGATCAATATTGAGCACTAAAGCTTTCTTACAACATGTATTTAGGGGACCTGGTTTTCCCAAGGCCTTTCATGCTTGCCTATGTAGCACTTCACATAGATTGCCATAGCTTTTTATTTGAATGACTTATGGGATTTGGTTTTGTGAAGGCTTGTCATGGTTCCCTTGTTAGAGTAATAGTTCATTTGCCTTTATAATTAAATCACTTCGGTTTAATTATTAATGCTAACTATTATTCTATTCACTTAAGCTTGTCATTTGTAGGTGCATTATAATTAATATGTTTATTAATTATTAAATGCACAAACCTAGCTTTCTCCGGCTTTAGGGTTTCTCTCCTTATATATGTCGCTTTTGTAATTATTGTATTTCATCTTTTTGGGAAATAATAATTCTGCTCTCACTCCGCTGAGATTTTCCAAACCCTTGCTTCTGTCTCTTTGGTCTCCATTCACCATTAGGTATTTTGCATGTAGGTGTTCTTGGCGAGCTGTAGATTTGCATTTATCAAATTCTACATGGTATTAGAGCAAGTAATTTGTGGAAGCCCAAGGACAAGTGCCTGTGTGCTCATCTGCTGAAGACATCTGTAATTGACATGGCCCAAGTGCTCATGCCAAAGTCTGCTCACTGAATCTGCATGTGCTATAAGACAGGAACCTGTGCCAACAGAAGACTCAAATCCATCAAATATGTATAGTCGGGATGCAGTGTCAACACTCCCAGTAGCCACAATCATATCAGAATCATGTAAGTCCCGAATAACCACATCATGTGGTGAGAACTCAACTGTCTTACCAGAGCCAGAGTGACAAATCTGATAGATAGATAGTAGGTTCGTCGAAATGTCAGGGACAAAGAGAACATCCTGAAGAGAACCCCCAGCCAATGCAACAGAACCAGAACCCAAAACAGAAAGATGAGATGAGTTCCCAACAGCAATCTGTGAAGTAGCACAAGGAGCAAGTGAGGTGACCAACTGCTGAGTGTGAGTCATGTGGTGAGAGGCACCGGAATCAAGAATCCAGGTGGGCCCAGAAGTCATAGCTCGTGTAGTAAGAGCATGACCTTTCCCTGCAGGGGAGGATGTGGACTGAGGAGCTGAAATGTGATGCTCCTGCATGGCTTCCTCTAAAGCCTCCAAACGTTTCCAACACCGAGAAACGGGATGTCCTTCCTTTCCACAAAAGCTACAGGTCTCAACTGATTTCTTCTTAGTCTTGGAGGTAGACTCAGTAGACTTCGAAGAAGATTTACCCTTGGAAGGGTTAGCTGGAGGTTTTGAATCAATTTTCTGTGCAGGTTTGGAGGAAGACTCATTGCCTGCAGAATCTTTCTTCGGTTTGCTTTTCTATTTTGGTTTCCCCTGTGAAGACTGAGCAACCAATGCTTGGCTAGAAGAGCCAGAAGCATCCATCTGTTGGATCTTTGCCTGTTCCCGTGTCAACCAATCACAGAATGTCTCAAAAGAAGGCATGGTGTGTCTAGCACCCAAAGCATCCATGGTGGAGTAGAAAGTGGAAGAGAAGATCTGATACTGTCCTCGCAACTTTGAGAGTATCAAGAAGATACACTCGTCATCTGTCTTGGTTTTCCCACATCCCTGCAAAACTGAGCACAGAGACTTGAACTTCATCAAGAAGTCCTCAATTGTGGGAAAGCCGGTAGGTGTCAAAGTAGTCAGCTCTGCATCAAGCTGTAGTGCCCGAAATTCATTGACAGTGCCAAACAAATCTGAAAACTTGCCCCAAATGGCCCTAGGAGTGGTCAAACCATCCAAGTGAAAGAGGAGACTGTCGGAAATGTTCAGTGCAATCAAGCCCATGGCTTCATCCATTTTATTCCTGTGCTGAAGAATCTCAAAAGGACATTGTAGGACAAGTTGATGTTCATCTAGGCATGACCATAAGCCACGTGACATGAGTAGCTTGGTCATGTGTGCTTTCCAGGTGTGGTAATTGTGCGGTGTTAGCCGAGCCACAGAGGGGTCCGACATTGAGAGAAGAGAAAGACAGAAGTAGAAGGGTCATTTTCTGAAAGTAAATGACAGAAAGCAAAACTACCCCCCCACAATGTATGATTCTAACCCTCGTATAACAATTAAACAAATACTGTAAGTACAAAAAACAAGGAAAAAACCTGAATGCCAGATGCAGAGAGAGAGGAAAACAAAGCTTCAACTTTGATGCCAAAAATAGTGCTCAAACAGCCAAATCAGCAAACAAAACCAGCATAATCACGTCTGGCTCGGAAACACCTTTCCGACGATATTTCGTTTTGCGAAAACGGACACCATATGCCCAAGATACGGCCAAAAAATCACAGGTACCCCCTAAAAATGAACTCTCTGGAAAAAACCAGTCATTGGAAATAAATTGACGGCCGTATGGCTGTCAGCGGTGGCCAGTGGGCGGCGACACCGACGGAGGTGGTGGCCGGGCGGAACCCGCCGCCGCTGCCCGACCGCTCGGCATGTCATTTTCTACTCCTTCTTTTTTCGGTGCCAGATATGTGCTTACTTTTATTGATGACTTCTTAAGGCGCACATGGGTGTACTTTTTGAAGTACAAGTCTGATGTCTTTGACTCATTTCGAGTCTTTAAGACATTTGTGGAGAAGCAATCTGGTCTTTCTATTCGCCGGATACGCACAAATAATGGGGGGGAGTAAGCTTTCAGGGATTTTTGCTCTGAACATGGTCTTCAGCATCAGTTTTCAGTGCCCTACACCCCTCAGCAGAATGGTGTGGTAGAGAGAAAGAACATAACACTTCGAGAGATGGCTAATTGTATGATATAGTCCAGGTCCATGGATTCGTCTTTTTGGGCAGAGGCAGTCAATTGTGCCAACTATATTCAGAATCAGATGCCTCACAAGGCAGTTCGTCATATGACTCCTAAGGAGGCTTGGTCTCATGTCAAGCCTGATATATCTTCATTCCAAGTTTTTGGTAGTGAAGCATGGGCATTTGTGCCTGACGCTCAGAGGAGAGCGATGGAGCGGAAGAGCCGACACCTCATTTTTGTTGGCTACTGCGAGGATGTTAAGGCATACAGGTTGTTTGACCCTGATTCCAGAGAGGTCCTGTTTCGACGGGATGTCCAGTTTGATGAGCGCCTTCTTGCAGTAGATACCCCGCTTCCTGAGTCTACTTCACTTACCACTACTCCCTCCTCTCTTCCAACTTTGTTTCAGGATGATGAGGATGATGATCTTGGAGATGCCTAGATGGGCTCGTGTTACAGTTGATGCTGCAGGATCTCTGGCTGGTGACCCTTCCACTTCCCGTCGCACCCGGTCTCATATTGTGGGTTCTAGTCTTCTGAGTCATGCTATTTGTGGTGATCCTCAGACATTTTGGGCAGCGACAGGACATACTGAGTGGGACAATGCTATGGAGGAGGAGTATTCTTCTTTGATGAAGAATCATACTTGGGATCTTTGTTCTCTTCCTAAGGGAAGAAAGTTAGTGCGATGCAAGTGGTTGTATCGTACTAAGTTTGTTGCTGATGGTTCTATTGATAAGTACAAGGCATGTCTTGTTGCGAAGGGTTTTTCACAGGTTGAGGGTATTGATTACACTGAGACATTTGCCCCTGTCGCCAAGATGAACTCTATTCGCCTTGTCTTATCCCTCGCGGCTTCTCAGGGATGGCCCATTTTTTCAGATGGATGTGAAGAGTGCTTTCTTGCATGGTGATCTTAGTGAGGAGATTTACATGGAGCAGCCTCAGGGATTTGTGCAGGATTCCTCCTTGGTTTGCAGACTTCGACGTTCTTTGTATGGTCTCAAACAGGCCCCTCGGGCTTGGTATGAGAAGATGGACTCCTTTCTGCTTTCTACAGGATTCACACGCTGTCATTCCGATCCTACAGTCTACATTCAGTGTCTTGAGGATGAGGTTTTGATCCTTGTGCTATATGTTGATGATCTTCTCATCACAGGTAGCTCATCTTCTATGATTCAGGATGTTCAGCATGCATTGATGGAGCAGTTTGAGATGACAAACCTGGGTCTATTACACTTCTTTCTGGGTCTACAGATTGTTCAGTCACCTGCTGGGATCTTTGTTTACCAGCAGAAGTATGCTCTTGACATGCTTCAGCGCTTTGATATGCTTGATTGCAAGCCTGCTCCCACACCTTTTCAGTCGGGTGTTACTTTGTCTACCTCTTGCACTTCACCTTCAGTGGATCCTACATTGTATCGGCAGTTGGTTGGTAGTTTGTTGTACCTGACACACACTCGTCCTGATCTCTCCTTTGCAGTTGGTCTAGTCTCTCGGTTCTCTCACGAGCCTCATGAGAGTCATTGGCAAGCTGCCAAGCGCATTTTGAGATACATTCAGGGCACACTTATGTATGGCATTCATTACACATCAGGGGCTCCTCACATTGTTGGCTACACTGACTCAGATTGGGCTGGTGATGTTGATGATCAGAAGTCTACTTCTGGCTTTGTCTTTTGCCTTGGCTCTGGTCCTATCACATGGTTGTGCAAGAAGCAGAATGCTCGCGCACTTTCATCTACAGAGGCTAAGTATAGAGCGGCAGTGCATGCTAGTCAGGAGATTTTATGGCTTCACAATTGATGACTGAGTTTGGGTTTCCTCCTGATCGTCCCACTATTCTGTGGTGCGATAATCAGAGTGCTATTCACATTTCCCGTAACCCGGTGGAGCATCAGCGCACTAAACACATTGAGCTTCATATGCATTTCATCCGTCAGCAGATTCAGGATGGTGTTCTCTCTTTGGATTACATCCCCACTGACGCGTAGGTTGCTGACATCTTCACCAAACCTTTTGCATCTCCGCGCTATCTTCAGTTGCGTTCTATGCTTGGGGTGACGGAAGTTGTCCTTGGGGGGTCTTGTTGAGGCCTTCCTTCCTTCATGTTTTTTTCAGCATGTTGTTGTATCTCTTTTTGGGGTAGAGTTTTTCCCACTGGGTTTTCTCTATTTCCCCGTTTTACAGAGATTTTTTTGTAGTTGGGTACCTGATCTGGCCTTGTTGCCGGGACCCATTTTTCCTGCTTTCTTAGCTGTGCTAGGTTTGCTTCCTCCTGAGCTTCACTTAAGGGGGGGTGTTAGAGTAATAGTTCATTTTCTTTTATAATTAAATCACTTCGGTTTAATTATTAATGCTAACTATTATTCTATTCACTTAAGCTTGTCATTTGTAGGTGCATTATAATTAATATGTTTATTAATTATTAAATGCACAAACCTAGCTTTCTCCGGCTTTAGGGTTTCTCTCCTTATATATGCCGCTTTTGTAATTATTGTATTTCATCTTTTTGGGAAATAATAATTCTGCTCTCACTTCGCTGAGATTTTTCAAACCCTTGCTTCTGTCTCTTTGGTCTCCATTTAGCATTAGGTATTTTGCATGCAGGTGTTCTTGGCGAGCTGTGGATTTGCATTTATCAAATCCTACATCCCTAAGCAACACTTCACAATTTGAATGGAGTTGTGGACCCGTGTAGCATAGGTTGCCATCAAACGAGCTTTCATAAAATCAAGTCTCCCTAAAACATGTATGTATTGCTCAATTGATTGAATTGATGAAGCATAACCTATATGTATATTTGTATGTCTATGTTTTATGTATATACATGTGTGGCCTATGTAGCACTTCACATAGATTACCATAGCTTTGTATTTGAATGACTTAGGGGACTTGGTTTTGTGAAGGCTTGTCATGGTTCCCTATGCAACACTTCACAATTCAAATGGAGTTGTGGACCCGTGCAGCATAGGTTGCCATCAAACGAGCGTTCACAAAATCAAGTCTCCCTAAAACATGTCTGTATTGCTCAGTTGATTGAATTGATGAAGCATAACCTATATGTATATTTGTATGTCTATGTTTTATGTATATACATGTGTGGCCTATGTAGCACTTCACATAGATTACCATAGCTTTGTATTTGAATGACTTAGGGGACTTGGTTTTGTGAAGGCTTGTCATGGTTACCTATACAACACTTCACAATTCGAATGGAGTTGTGGACCCGTGCAGCATAGGTTGCCATCACCTATGAAAAATTTAACACCCCCAAATTCATCAATGGCACTTGAAAAAGATAGAATAGTTGCACAACTTAATTGTTTACAAATATGTATATGTCTATACATATGCATACATATATGTATATGTATGCATATACATATACATATCTATATACGTATGCATATGTATATACATATGTATATGTATGTGTATGTATGCATATATATATACATATACAGTATATGTATGTGGATGTATGCATATATATACATATGTATATGTATGTATATGGAACTCATTCATGGCGGCGAGGAACCCGTTCGTTGCTTGCATGGTGGAAGTGGAGCTGCTGGTGACATTCGGTAATTGGCGTCTACCGATCTACATATCAGCTTCTGCCCAAATATGATATGGTCTCTGAGCATTGTAGGTTGTGGTGATACGACGAAGGTTGCAGACGATAGAATGAGCAGGTATTGGCGAGAAAGTGAAGATGGGATGTTTACTCGGGTAAATGAAAGGCTGGTTGAATGGTGAGAAGAGCGAGGCACTGGGAGCATTCAATGCATTTCGTTTCAGAATAAACACATATGTATGTAGATATGTATTTGCATATGCATATGTATATGTATATAGATATGTATATGCATATGTATATGTATATAGATATGTATATGCATATACATATACATATATCTATATACATATACATATGTATATGCATATACATATCTACATACATATACATATACATATGTATATGCATATACATATACATATGTATATGCATATACATATCTACATACATATACATATATATATACGTATGCATATGTCTTATATGTATATACATATGCATACATATGCATATGTCTATGTCTATGCATGCATATACATGTGCATATGTATATGCATATACATATGCATATGTCTATGCATATGTATATGCATATGCCTATGTATATGTATGCATATACATATGCATATAGATATGTCTATGTAAACACGGGGTGGTGTGGAGCTTAGGAGAGGTGGCAACATTTATTTGAGACTGTAGATAGGAATAGGAAGTGGCGGCGAGTGATAAATGCTCAGTAGTGGATTGTTAGGGTGGCGGATTGGGAAGAGTTGATGTGGCAAGGCTGTCACCTTCGGACGTCGAGCCACATAGGTAGTGGCACCCGAGGTGCGTCTGTATCGGTCGATGGGTCTTTTTTCCATTTTTTTCCACGCGTGGACAAAGTTGGACCTTCCACGTGGCAAATTATTTGGAAAAAGGAATAGAAAATGATAAAATGTCAATGAAAAAGCAAACATTTGAAACAAAAACAGTGACACATTGCAAATTACATAGAACACACATTGCAATATGATCCTAATACATTGCAAATCAAAACAAAAACAATGCATCTGTAATTCTCATATATTTAACAATGTCAACAAAGAAGCATACATTGCAAATTGCATACAACACTTTTTAAAATCTGATAAGATTACTTCACAAAACAAAACAATAATGATCAATATGTATTTATCAAAAAATTACAACTGTCCATAATTTCGGTGCCTTTGTAAATATCAATACTTCTAAAGTCTATGAAACTAGCATTTGTAATCTAGTTGCTGCTGTTGTGAAAAGGATCTTGGCTGGTTGGGGTGCCAATTGCCATGTTCTTGTCCCCTTCCAGTCGACGGGGATTGATGCATACATGAGTGGGACTTGGAGTGGTAAATTGGGTGCAGGTGACATGTGTTGGGGGCGATGGTGAAGACATTTGTACATCCCGAGTGCCAAATTGATATGGATATTGACTACCCCTGAAGTCAGATTGGGAGAGGCTTGAATAATTCATTGCCGTGGAGAACTGAGGGATATTAATGTTGAGAATATCACGGAAGGCACCATTACTTTGAGACAACGGATTAGAAGTGTTCCTTAACCGCCTCTCTCTCTGTAAAGCCCTCTGTGCCTCCTCAATCTCTTTTTCCTTTCGGTCCTGTTCCTTGTGAAGCCTCTCTTGCTCCTTTTTTGCATCTCTATCCTTTTGTTGTTGTAATTTTTGCTGCTATTTTTCTTTTCGCAGTATGTCCTCAATTCTTGCATTCTCCTTCAACTCTGCTGCCACAATTCTTGCTTCCCTTTTCTCTGCATTTTGTTGTCTCTTTCTTGCTTTTATCTCCTCCACCTCTTTCTTCCTTTGCTCTTGCTCCATTAACAGCCTCATGTAGTCATCTGTTGTCAACAATTGAGACTGTCTACTGATCCAAATTGCACCTGCTTTGGATTTCATTTGACGGACAGTGTGCATTGGTAACTTGAGGAACTTGCTGATGTGCAAAATTTTTTGTGTTTCTTGTGTCCCATCTGACTGTTTGCCAATGACCTCCTCGACTACGTGTGAGCCCTATGGTACATCTTCATTGGCTTGTAAATCTGAATTGCAAGAAGGAGCATAGTAATGGACAACTTGAGAAAGGTCAATTTCTAGTGGTGGTGATGGAAAAGTATAGGTATCCTGTTGTTCTGGGACTTCCAAATCAATGCCCAAGTTCATTGCTCCCTCAACCAACCAGGATGGTTGGCTTCGTTGTGATGGAAAATCTAAACTTTCGTTGAATTGATCAACGGCCTTGTCCACCATGGGAGGGGTGTGTTCATTAACCAACACTTGTGCAACTGATTCAGCAGGACATGTATCAGGTGAGTGCTGTGTTTTTGTTGCAGGCTGCATGTGTCCATCTGGAAGAGTGGACTGCAATACTATGACATCATCACTTGACACACCAAGTCTAGAAAGGCTGAGAATGTTTTCAACTGCATCAGCATCCTTGCTGACCACAAATGTCTCACTGGGATGCATGTCATTGACAAGTGCATCGAGATTCAGCGGCCATATACCAGTCCTTTTAAACCCAGCCTTGATGTTGTCAACTGTCAAAGCTCTTTTCATTGCTTTGCTGCCTAACATTGCAAGTTCTCTCCTCCTCACTTCAATGTTTGGAAACCTTGACAAAAATTCTGCACGTTCTGATTTGAAGTAAGCTTTGAAAGGTGCAAACACACTCACATCCAATGGTTTTAGATTATGTGATGTGTGTGATGGCAATGTTAACAAATCTATACCGATATCTCTTGCTTCCTGGATGGTTTCGAGTGCTATGTGGCTTCCATGGCCATCAAAGATCAGCAATGCCCTGTTCGTGGGCGAGACACTGCCTGGAATCGAGTTTTTGAAGTGGGTCAACCAATCTATGAACAATTCTTTGGTCATCCATGCATGTGGCTGGGCTGCCATGCAAGCACTTGGTTCACAATCTATGATGTAATTATCTATGTTTGCACTCCCCTTGAACAAGTAGAATCCTAGAATGCTCTTCCCGACAGCATTGACACAACATAGAATGGTTATCCATTCACGGCTCTTTGGGATAATGTAAGAGACATTCCTGCTACCTTTTCTTGCAAGCACCTTGATGGACCCATGTTTGCCTGCTTGGATGCCAGTTTCATTGCAATTCCATATGCGATCAGGACCATATGGCATATCTTTGTATGCTGCAGACAGTGTTTTGTAGAATGCATCTACAACATCAGGTCTAAGATTGAATGCCCTATCTTTGTCTAGGCCTTCAACAGTTCATAATGCGAGTTGAGGATGTCTGTGCTTGAAGCTTGTCCACCAAGACTTCCCTGGGAAGCCATTGGTGAAAGGGTTTGGCCTATTTTGACATATTTGAGCAACCTCAGACTTAAGATTGACTATCTCAAGACCATGACCAATATCAGCCATTTGCTCGCACCATTCCACAATGCGATTTTCTTCCTCTTCTGTGAGGACTGTTGGTGGACCTTTCTTGGAAGTTGTTGTTAGACTCCCTAGCCATTTGGACAGTGTGGCTGTTGGGATTGACCACTTTTTGGAAGCCCCCCTTATTGACATGTCATTCTCTTCAACGTCATAGAGTGCCCTTTTCATGTCATCCTCAGATCTCAGCTTCTATATTTGTTTTACCTTCTGTGGTATTTGAGGTGTAGTAACCTCAATCTGCGATATAGTAACCTCAATTTGTGGTATTTGAGGAGTAGAAACCTCTTCTACTTGTGCAACATGATCTATTTCAGGGGGGAATCTACATCCTCGTTTCTCGGCAGGCAACCTTTTCGTGGCTCTTTTCTTTTTTTTGTTCCCAGTACGAGTCACCACTGCATTGCCCTTGGCCATCTACATAGAATAATTAGAATCAAAACAGTGATGCTTGAGCATAAAAACAATCACTTTGTAATGCAAAACATATGAGAATATGATAAGCAGAGTCAATGATAATGCATAACCTATGAAACATAAATGGTAAACTATGAAATACATCTATATATGTATGAAGAGAGTGTTGTGATGCTTGAACAAAAGAATAATTAGTTTATGATGTAGAACATATGAGAATATGATAACCAGAGTAAATGATAATGCAGAACCTAGGAAAGATAAATGGTAAACTATGAAACACAAATGCTTTAACAATTATCTTTATATGTATGAAGAGAGAGATGCTTGAATAGAAGATTATTTAGTTTGCAATGCAAAACATATGAGAATATGATAACCAGAGTAAATGATAATGCAAAACCTAGGAAAGATAAATGGTAAACTATGAAACACAAATGCTTTAATAGTTATCTTTATATGTATGAAGAGAGAGATGCTTGAATAGAAGATTATTTAGTTTGTGATGCAGAACATATGAGAATATGATAACCAGAGTAAATGATAATGCAGAACCTAGGAAAGATAAATGGTAAACTATGAAACACAAATGCTTTAACAATTATCTTTATATGTATGAAGAGAGAGATGCTTGAACAAAAGATTATTTAGTTTGTGTATGTGTTATCTTTTAGTTTGTGATGCAGAACATATGAGAATATGATAACCAGAGTAAATGATAATGCAAAACCTAGGAAAGATAAATGGTAAACTATGAAACACAAATGCTTTAACAATTATCTTTATATGTATGAAGAGAGTGATGCTTTAACATAAGATTATTTAGTTTGTGTATGTGTTATCTTTTTAGTTTCTTGTATTTCAATTGAGATTATCTTTTGTAACAAGAGTTTGTTATCTTGAGTTATCTATTATGGAGTGAGCGACATAAGGAAGTAGAGGAGTAAGAAGCACAAAACTACAAGCTATGCAAGGGAGTTAGAGTTTAAGAACATCTCATATCTCTTAAGCGTTTACAACATTAACATTCTCATGTACAACAAAGTGAAAACCACACTCATGTTTGAACAACAGAAACTTTAGAGACTGATAATGCAGAAGATATGAGAATAAGATATCCAGAGTGAATGACAATGTAGAACTGAAAGAAGAATAAGATAACTAGAGTGAATGATAATGCAAAACCTGTGAGATTATGCTAAGCAGAGTCAATGATAATGCATAACTTATGAGAGTAATATAACTAGAGTGAATGATAATGCAAAACCTATGAGAATAAGATAATCAGAGTGAATGATAATACAAGACCATTGAAATAGAAATGGTAAACCATGACCAATATGTAACATATAAATGATAATGTAGAACCTATGAGACTACGATGTGAGACTACGATAAGCAGAGTGAATGACAATGCAGAACCATTGAGACACATGAAAAGTAGAGTGAATGATAATGCAAAACCTATCAAACAGAAATGTTAAACTATGAGTGTAATATTTGCAATATAAACCCTACTGAAACAGAAAGGCTAAACTATGACTGTAAGGCTAAACTATGACTGTAACATTTTCAATATAAACCCTAGGGAAACAAAGATGGTAAACTATGAATGTAATATTTACACTATAAACCCTAGGGAAAGCCTTAAATGGTAAACCATGACTGTAATATATGCATTATAAACCCTATGGAACACATATGCTAACCTATGACTGCAATATTTGCAATATAAACCCTACCGATACATAAAGAAACATATAATATGAGAATAATGGGTGTAATGAAGATCAATATGAGTGCTGTTAATGGCTATAATGAAGAACAAGTGTGAAAAGGAAAACCTGGTACAATATGGATGATGGTGCTCTAGAATCTGAGCTGTTGCCTCCCCTTGATGTTAACTCGTTCAATTATGTGCTTGTCACTCCTCCTTTTCTTATGTCGTTCACTACAGAATAACTAAACACTTGATGATTTTCACGGCTATTTGAATTGGGAATTATTTGAATTTGATTGATGGTTGTTTGGTGTGGTGAAATAAATTGCTATCGTCTTTTGAATTTGAGTTTTGTTTCGTATGAATTGGAGATTTGATTGATTTCAGCCTTTAATTCTTGACTTGATTGGTTTTGTGGATTATTTGAAATTGTTTCCATGTTTTTGTTTTGAATAATGGCAGCCTTACAGGAGTGTTAAATGGATGCAGGTGGGATATTTGCGTTTGGCTCCACTACATGCGCACCCTACTTGGCAAGATGGGACAGATTTAAGCTGATACGTGTTGTAGATCTCATGGTAGACGGGACAGGCGAATGCATTTGCGTGTTGGTTTGGTTATGCTACGATGGGAAACAATCTTGTAATGGGTTCGCCAGTCGGTCAAAGATGGGTCAAATGGGTTTCAAAGTTGTTGACTTGGCACCTTGTTTATTTTCTGTAGTTGTGACTAATGTGAAAGTGATGCTTGCATTGGTGCGAAAGTTGGGTTTAATAGTTTACGGGGAAGGGTGCATGTCTTAATGTTTGGGCTGTTTTTATTCCATGTCAGAATGGTACTTGTTATATGTCAGATACAAGCTGGATACATTTCATCATGTTTGGCTGCTAGCGTGTACTTGTTAAGTTTTTAAATTAATGCTAACTTGTGTGCATTTTATATCTAATTTATGTTTGATGTGATCAAGCCTATCTATGGATGAAAGTAAGCTTATGTTGTAGAGGACCGGTGTATAGGTGTGGGCCCCAACGAGCGCATGTCCCATCGCACGTTCGAGTCCCTGCCTACGTATTGGCTCCTCTCCCCTATATGGAAGAAAATAACTCTATTATGAGACTGCTGGCTGCGTGTATGGAATGGTAACATGCACATTACAAAATAGCAATCGCACCTTAGTGTGCAATGGGTACGCCGAAGAAGTGTGGAAAGTCAATTAGGATAAATGAAATATATTATTATATTTGAAATATATATAATGTAAATTATATAATATATTTTAAAAATATTATTACATTTTAAAAATAAAAAATAAAATAACAAAATCAATTCAGAAAAATACAAGACCGTTAATTTAAATTTACTAAAATCGTAAATCGTAAATTGTTATATGTAAAATGTAAATTATATTTATTTGTTATATGTAAAATGTAAATTATATTTATATTTTATATAATATATATTATTAAATATAAACATAATATATAATCAATATATAATATTTTTAATATAATATTTACTTAAATCAATTTATTTAAAAAACAAAAAAAACAAAAAAAAAACAAAATCAATTAGAAAAATACAAGCCTAGTAATTTAAATTTACTAAAACAGTAAATTTTTATATGTAAAATGTAAATAATATAATATAATTAATATATAATATAAATTAATATAATACTATTTAAATTAATTCATTAAAATCAATTAAAAAAACAAAAAAAACCCATTACAAAGTTAATCGCGAGCAAATTAAAGTGGTTGGAAAAAATCGCGACAAATAAGTATAATTAAAATATTAATTATTAATTATAAATGTTAATCATTTTATGTAATTAATAGTTTTATTTAAAAATATAATTCATAATACAAGCTTAAAAAAAACATTTAGCTATGCTTCCAAACTAATAAATTCTAACATCAACAATTAAAATACTAAAATCTGAAACCATTATTAAAACAAATGAGAAAAATAAAAACTATTATTAAAACTAAACAATCCCCTTCTCAAAATAAAAACTATATAATATTAAAAAAATACAAACACCACCAACCACATGCAAACTGTAAACCATGACCAAAGCAAAAAAAATAAAGGAATCAACCTCTTAAACGATTCCGTTAGAATTCTCCCCACGTTTCTAAGTCAAGCTAATAATAGATGTGAACCTTAGTCTAAGACGGATTTATTGCCCATCGCCTCCATCTTACCTCTGTTGCACTGCCAAACACCAAATTGCTGATGGGAAGAGCTTCTCTATTAATCACAGGTCAAAATCATGTCAGGATGAATTCATTATGGAAATCTCCCGCCAATCTGCCGCCGGCTGCTTTGTCTTGGCAACATTACTTTACGACATACTACGTACTTTTTACGATAGACTGTATTTAAGCTGCGGGGAAAGCAATGAAAAAGCGGTGGAAAACTGATGAACGACTGAGATTTATTTGATGAAAAAAATGGCGAAAAATGATGAACGGCTGAGATTCGTTTACTGGCAAACAAATTGATATCAACCATTGATAGGCAAAATTATTAAGAGGAAATTTGTAAGTGAATTCCACCCGGGCAAAGACATTTCTTTTCGGTTGTTCTTTAGACATAGTTGTAGGGAAAAAAGCACTTTTTACATAGGATAAATAATTAGACTAATCTGAGATTTTTTGGATTTGTATTAAATATATTTAAAAAAAATTAATATTTGAAAAGTTGTTTAATTTTCACGTAAAATTGGATAAAATATAGTTTGATATATCTTATAAATTGTGACGTGAAAGTTAATATGTGGATTGTGTATGTTTAAGAATATTATTTTGTTTTGTTGTTTAGTATGTCTATTCTATGAAGTAAGGACATAAAATGCGCTTTCTATAAAGTAGGGACATAAGACATTATATAAATATCTAGGGTAAATAACTAGTTGGAATTTATATGTGGATTTTTTTTTGTTTAAGAGTACTTTTTTCTTTGTTGTTTAACATGTCTACCATATATTTCTAGGGACATAAAGTACTCTCGATATAGATATCTAGGTTAAATAACTATTCAAAATTTTACACATGGATTCTTTTGTTTAAGAGTATTTTTTTGCTTTGTTGTTTAGCTTTTCTACCATATATTTGTAGGGACATTAAGTACTATCTCCATAAATATCTAGGGTAAATAACTAGATTAATATGAATTTTTGTCTATTTTATTGAATATATTTGATTCACAATTGACTTTAATGATAAATTTTAGAATGTTTGAACAACTTAAAATTCAAATATGGAATTGGAGGAAATAAATTCAATTATGATGAGGTTGGACCCCACTTTTCTAAGGACACTTCTCTATGGTTATCCTTTAGCATGGCCACTACATATTTGTAGGGAAATAAAACACTCCCTACATAAATCATTAGGATAAATAACTCACCCCCTACATAAATATCTAAGGTAAATACATAAAATGCTTTAACTTTTTCTTTTAATTGTATCATATATATTTAGCTCCGAGTGAACTTTAGTGAGATTTTTTTTAACTAGTAGGCAACTACCCAGGAGGAAATATGATTTGATTGTAATAAGACTACATACACAAAATATAAATTTGCAATAAGCTCAAAATTTTACAAGTGGACTCCACCTATCAAAAGATATTTCTTTAATGTTATCCTTTAGTATGGTCATTGCACATTTTTAAGGAAATAAAACACTTCTTAAATAAATATCAAGAATAAACAAGTGACAAAGTGCGTCGAGTTCCTGCTGCTAAGTAAGGAGCTTTTTGGTTGGAAGAGGAAAGGAAAATATGGTTGAAGAATTGTAAAATGAATAGTAAAACTAAAATGTAAGTTTTTAGTATATATTGATTAATTTACTTGGTGAAATTAAAAAATTTATATTAAACATAGAAAAATACAACAAATGAAATAGAAGACTATATCATGTGAAAAGAAAAATATAGAGGCTGGAGTATGTTATTGATATTGTGAAATTTGCTTATTGTTTTTGTGCACTAAAACTTGTCCAAATGAGTGTATATTAAAATTCACATTTTTTTGTGTGCTTGTTAAATAATATTAATAATTTTTTATATAAAAGTAATTTAGGAATTTAAATTGGTTTAGTATGAAGATGGAGAGTTTATTTGTCAAGGTAGCCATAGGGAAATGGGCAAAGTGGATGTCATATTGTGAGAAACAAAAAAGACCATATTAAAAAATATATTTATTAAACTTATTTATTTGTTAACATATAAATCGTTTTGACTAGATATGTAAGACATATAAAATATAAATATTAGTAATAAGTTAAAAATTTAAAAGTATTTTACAAAATGGAGATATTAATTATATTGAAACAAAAGCATTGAAAGGGAAGTTGAATATTGTTTATATTACTTGGTATGAGGTAATTTATGGAAATACAAATGAAAGCACAAATATAAAATTAGTAAGTGCACTTAATATTGCGGAAAACAATTAAAAATTGTTCACGCAAGTAAATTAATTATATTGAGCATGGTAGCGATAATTAATTATATTAAGCATGGTAGTATAATTTTTAATTATATTAATTATAAATTGTTTGCATATGTATTCTAAACACATTCAGTAAAAGAACGAGGAATATAGGAATTTGCGAAATCTGTTACATGAGTTATTGCGTCTTCTTTTCTTTTGTCTTTGAAAACTTCACACCTCTACTTTAGTGGGGGTAGAGGACCATGTTAGATTAAAAAATCGTAAAACCATGAAAATAATATGAGCAAATAAAATAATTTTGAAATTATTATAAGTGAATATATCACAGTTGGTTATTCTTTGGATGGGTTGGTTAGTCTTTCTAAATCAATGTTTTCACCTCGCGATACAATTTTTTTGCTTGATACTACATGTTTCTACATAACGATGACATTTTCATTTTCTAGTTTGCAAGGTTTTATGATGATGTTGTAGCCCAGTTTGGGGTGTTTCTACATCTAACATAATATTTATAATAAATTTTCATGTGCAAATATACTTGATTCTTGAAGAAGAAACTACGAGGTCAAAATTTTAGATGATTTTTCTCCTTTCTTTCCATTGATAGTTGGAGGACAAAATTATTGATTTGAGGACAAGGGCAACCACTTAGCTAAGTTTGTAGAATGAATATAGTTGCACTGATAGAGTCCTCTTCGCTCTGCTTGAAATAGAAGCACTCACTGTTGTTTGAAAGTCTGATTAGGAAACTAGGGAGAATTTTTCTGTGTTTGTAAAAATAAGCAACAAAAATGTCAGGAAGAAGCTCCACTACTTAATAAAAACTTTATTGTAAGGGCTAAGAACCTATTTAATAACAGACTAGAAAATTCAGTGAGCCATAACAATTGATTGCATCAAACAAGGGACAAATTTATTTCAAGTGAATGTTGTCTAGAGAAAGCCTTCTTGTTTACACATATCTAGCATTGCAACCTTAGTCTAAAAAATCATTGCTTTACTTGGGAAATTGGTTAATGCATTTACTGTTGTAGGATGCATTAGCCTAAGGAAAAAGCCTACATAATTTGCATTTAACCTACTCCTTAGCTTCCATTGTTCCATGTTTATTGGTTGCATATAGCATATGTCATGTATTGTACCCATTTCCCTTGTCAGGGCTTGTAACAACAAGCATTACCTCTAGTTGTAGGAGCACAGAAGTACGGGGACATTTTTCCTTAGTTTCTAAGAAAAAAACATCAAAACTAAAGAAAAAAGGTCCACTAGTTAATAAAAACTTTATTGTAAGGGCTAACAACCTATTTAATAAAAGACTACAAACTTAGGCTTAAAAAACATTGCTTTACTTAATAAAAGACTACAAACTTAGGCTTAAAAAACATTGCTTTACTGGGAAAATTGCTCAAACAAAACTCACTAGATAGAAATAAAATTACATATATTTAGATTATTGAATTTGTCTCACCAGTTGACCATATTATTTAGGCAAATCCAACAACTGTGCTAGTATTAACATAGTATTTTATGCATTAACTATGCATTCATTGCTTTACAATGCATTAGAGATATTTTCCAAAATTTATCATGTACTTCTATTTTGCTAATTTGCTTACAAGCAAATGAATGAAAGAAAAATCTCTGCAAAAGAAAAGATACATAAAGGAAAACCTCCAATTAATTCTTAGACACATAATCAACTGATGAATATCCAAGATTCCAAAGTGTCCAGATAGATCCATTGGAAAGCATATTTTGCTGTTAATTCCTATTTTATGCTGGGGTCTAATGAAGGTTTGTTTCTGCATTCTATTTATTGATGTGTTTTATGAAATTAAAAATCTAGATCTTCCAAAAACATTTTGTAAATGACTGCCTTCTGTAAATATTTTTTGGGCTATGTCCCCAGATATTTTTTTGTTGATATAAAATCTTTGTTTCTACATAATAAAAACAAAAGAAAACAGGAAAAGCTTCACTTGACAAGTGTAGCATGCATGCTAAATATTTTGAAAATGAAACTAATAGATTTATAATAGTAGAAACAAATAATTATTCAAATATATGACAAACATACTCATAGAATAATTAAACTTGTTAGATCCTGGAAAATATTTGGAATTGCACCCGTTAAATGGTTGTTACCCAATAACCTAAAAATCAAGTGCACATAAAGTTAGCCATATTTATCAACTATATCATTACTTACTAATCTGAGAATAATGCTAAAAATCAATAAAGATCAATAAAGACTACCAAAGGATTTTCTGAAATTATCCATTAGTTCTTAGTTCTTACAAATTAGAGAGAAACGTTAAAGTTGATAAAGAATATGGAAGGCTCCCACTTAATTGGTTACCAGAAAGCAACCTACCATGTACTAAAATTTATCACCTCAATTCTTGTTGAAAATAGGTGTTACAAATGAAGTGGTAATTTTTGAAGTATGCATGTATTGACAAACGTTCACCAAGCATAGAACAAAAGCCAAATAATCAAAAGTTTTCTATTCATGTTTTGTGTCCATCAAAATTAACATAATAAATTATATTCCCCAATTTCAATGGTGAATAATCTTGATATTTTGCAGAAATATCTCATTGTCCTCAATTTCTATGGGGAATAATATTGATGCTTTGCAAAAAATCCCCACTATTTCCAAGAATCTTACAGGCGTTGCAACTGAGGTAGAAGCTGAAATGGAATGAAATCTCCTATATTGTTATTTTAAAGATCTCTGCATTATAAGGACAACAGTACTGTCAACCTTGCAACTAGATTATAGATTCAAATACTTCTTCCTATAAATCTACATTTGTTTTTCCACTTATTCTGAATAGAACATTGCAATATGTTTAGGAAATTGTCCTTGTACTTACAAAACTATTAAAGATGTAAAATTTTGCAACCCATAGCCCAACTGTCCTCCCAAATTTGAATTGGAAAGAGCTCTGGTCATCCAGTAAAATCAATTTTCAGATTTAGGTGTAGCATGGATAGAATCCATGTCCATGTACTCACAAATTACACAAAAAAATCACAAATCTTTGTAGGAAAAAAATGAGCTATAATTCAACGATATTGTATCTATCCACCAATATTGGGATGGAGAATACATTTCAGTGATGTTTGGTCCCACACATTGAACAACCTGCCAATTGTCACCACAAGGATCACCTGCACTTTGAACCCATCTTGTAAGGGGTAGAAGTCCTAGGTTTGTATACAAAACATTTATGGCATACACTGCAGAAAAAATAGCACAATATAAAGTCAACCACAAATCAATTTCACCATAATTCTACAGAAATATATAATTTCCAGCACACATTTGAAAGATTTTAAACTAATTCCAGCAAATGCTATAAAATTCAATAGGCAGACTAAATCTAAGCCTCAGCTGTAATGAACATCAAAACTTAAATTAGCTTAACAATGTTAATTTTTATAAATCTATCAAAGAAAACCTTACCTAGAACAAACATTTGAACAATCATAATACTTACCCTACTAAGATCAAAAACTTTGACGCACATCTCCTATAAGCTCAAGGTGGTGGCTGAATAAACCTACCCCAAACATGATGTAGATTGGCATTGATCACGTGCAATATTATTCCAAAAATTAACTCAAAATTCAAGACAATTTAAGCTAACTTAGTGTTGTATTTGGGCCTGGATAGCCAGGGGCCTAGATAGTGTTATATTTAAGCTAACCTTGTACAACCTGTTTGGTTGCATATTGTTTCAAAGCATACTATGATAATTTGGGTTTGGAAATTTTCACAAACTAAGTTCACTCATAAAACTAATCTATTAAAATTTCCCTGGTAATGGGAGCTCTTCCTCGTACATGCATGACCCAGTTTGATTTCTTCTAATGTTGTAAATAAAAATGAGACCCATATAATTGATAACTGAGCATAAAAACAAGATACTTATAATTGACAGAGGCAATAAGTATAATGCAAATGTCACCAAAAGCTTACCATCTTGAAAGGTCTATAGAACCTTGCGTGAAGGAGAAATCTAAAACCAATAGCAACCCCACCAAAGCAGCAAAATAATAGTTTAGAGGAGGTTTCTTCATTGGATACTGTATTAAAATATGTTGGCTGAAATATCTTGTGTAACGCTCTTATTTTGTCAAATAAAAGCCAAGTACTTGTGTTATAAGTGCAGGGCTTATAAATTATTAGCTAGATGCAATAATCGGCTCCCCTACTAGGGTTTTCAAAATAACTGCAACACAATGAATCTATTAAGGATTAACCATTAAAGCATTTTAAAATTACACTTGTGAATGCTCCAAAAAGATTAAAATGCTTAATAGTTGTGCAAATTTTAATTAAAGCTTCAAAATAAAGCAATAATTACAAATGTAAAGTGGACAAAATGTCGATCGGCTCTGCAAATGCAATAATTCTTTTGAAAGTACATACTAGTGTAGGAAAACTGAAAGCTGAGGAATAACTATCACTACTAATTTAAATTGGTTCTAAAAGTAAACACCGCCTAATGTACAAATCTAAATGCTTTTCTGCATAAAATAGAAAAATTAACACATGATGCCAGTCAGAAACGGTTGGATGTGGTTTGTGTAAAACACTAAACTAAAAGATGAAGAAGGAAGAATTTTTTCCCGTTAACTTAAAAAATCCATACTATTTCCATGTTGACAACTTTAACTTGGTTAAAGAAAAAGTGTAGCTTTCTGCTCACCTGAGCATTTGATTAAATAGATTAAAGACAAAAACACATTATTCCTTAAATTGCACTAGAATTTTTCCAAAATTTTGAGCTTAAAAAACTCACTTCAAAATTTACAAAGGGACGCCCTCAAGAACCCACCACCAGGCCTCCATGACTGAAAAAATTCTTGTCCTAGATTTCAAAACTAACAATATCAAGGTTCAAGGACCCCAAGTACTCATTCCATCAACAAATTTCAAAACCCTCTCTAGAACCTAGGAAACAAGGGTTTTTAGGCCTCCTAACTGAAACTCTACCTTCCACAACTTCCAAATTCAAACCAGCTGACCAGACACCTCTGTATAGGTCCCCCCAAGCTTAAGGAACCCTCATATGCCCTCTGGCAATGCTGCACCCCTCTTTCTTAGGTCTGCACCATTGTTTTCTATGAGAAAATAGGGTATTTCCCCTTAAACCATTATCATTCATGGGGAAAATTTAAACTTGTTCTTCTCTACTCCTAAGAACATCCTAAGTACATCCTACATGGTCACCCCACTGATTCACATAGAGCACAATAGGTGGGATGCCATCTAAGACATTAAAATGCCCTCAAACCCTTGACTGTCCAAGAACTCGGTTTCTAGAAATTTATGAATTCCAAGCACAAAGTTCAATGAAAACCTCTTCAAAGGGAGCCAAATGAAAGTAGGAACATTCCTTTATGGAATAATATCAATTTCACACCATTAC
Source organism: Sequoiadendron giganteum (assembly GCA_007115665.2). Lineage (NCBI taxonomy): Eukaryota > Viridiplantae > Streptophyta > Pinopsida > Cupressales > Cupressaceae > Sequoiadendron > Sequoiadendron giganteum. The sequence continues at coordinate 568,005,163 of CM021101.1, read as the reverse complement.
TAAGCCTATACAACACGTACAGGGTCTGCACACACACAAAAAACAATGAGATCTTCAAAAAATCAATGTAAATATAAGTTTCTTTCTTATTCAAACTTCACCAACTTCTTGAACGAGGCCATACAAGGTTTTTAAATAAAATTTTAGGCCCTTCTCCAACTGATCCACATCCACAACCAACCTATAACCACCGGTTAACTACCAAGACCTTCATTTGTCTTAAAAATTGCTAACATTGACAACTTTTGCTAAATAAGCAACATTATGCAACTTTGTTGTCCAAGACACCTAAGACCACTCAAACACCTTTATTTTATCCCTAATACAACTTATAGAATCTTGTATTGCACTTCCATTTACAATTTGAATAATTTTCCTTCAAAGATTATAAGGCAAAAATGACAATTTTCTGAAGCAAGAGTGCATACTTGCACATTTGATCACCAAACTCACAAAATACCTAAATACATGAAAGATTGGTCTATTTAGACCTTATTTTAAATAAAATCTATGAAAAAGCATCTAAAAACTCCTGAACTCACCCAAAGACCTTAAGACAAACTGTCACCAAAGTAGATTTTGAAACATGGTTGTAGGTGCCCTTGCACCACGGGTTTGGAATACTGCTAGGGGAAGCATGCTCAAAGGGTGAATTTTGGTGAGATATTTGGAATTTGTTTTGGAGGTTGATCTGAGATCATTTATTTTTCATTTGGAGTAAGTCTCCATCCCTCTTTGCATCAGTTTTATGATTTGGCACTTTCGTGAGTGATTTTATGAAAATAAATGGTGGAATCCTTGGTTTCATAACATATAGACTGCTGCCCTATTGAGTTTGGTGTTTTGGAAAAGGATTGAAGATAAGGTAATTTTGTAAAAGAGGCCTAATTTGAGGCCTAGTTGGTGTATAAATCTAGTTTTGATGAAGTTGTAACAAAGAAGCCTATTGTGGATTATATGAATTGTTAATTGTGAATTGTTGTTGTTGGTTGATTTTGTGTTGAGTTGTTTTACAGGACCTCCCCTGATTGCATCAATACACAAGGTAAGCCAATTCTAGGCTCTGTAGTTTAGTGGAGTAGGTTAGTTTTGGGTTGTGTAAGGTGTGTGCATGTTATTTTATGCAGGGGAAAATAAGAATCCATCATTTGGTTGTTGTCCTCTCAAGAAATACATAAGTTGAGTCCTTGTGCAAAATGATGTTATGACTACAAGAATTAAAGAGCCTAATGGATCAGTGGTTTGTGAATGGGTATTTGGTTTATTTCAATCAATGACATGCTAATTGTAGTGTCTTGATGTCTGGATAAAGGTTGGTAGTTACCTTCCATAATTTGTTGTTATTTTTCCATGTAAGTTGCAACATTGAGTTCTTGAATTAGTGAATCATGAACGAATTGAATGGTTCTGAGTTTCTAATTAGGTTTATGCTAGATGTTACAATCAATTTTATGATGGTTAATCTATTTTTGAGTCTGACAAAGAGTTGAAGCCAAGTTCTAATGTTTTGTGGAAATATGAAATCAAGTGAAATTGAAGGATTTTGATGAAAAGATGATTGAGTTTGTTGGTTGATCTTCTTCAATTTAAGTTAGGGTCAGAAGTACCCTTGATGATTTGTGGATGTTGGTAGATGCTTTGCATCAAGTTTAAAATGGTAATTGGCAAGTGTATATAATTGTGTAATTTAAAATGTGCAATGACAACCTAAGGTTATAATGACAAACAAACAATGATTAACATGGAATATGCAAAATAACAAAAATGAAAGCAAGCCATAATAGAATGAAATAAAATGTGTAAAGACTTCACATACCTAAAAAACTAGACTTTCAAATGGAGGAGTTCAATCCAATTATGTAGCCTTAGCTTCTTCTTTCTTCAAACTCCACAACCATTTGAATTTTTCAAAAGCTTGTTCCCCTCCAAACTTCAATTGTATATCAGTTTTCAATGAAATTCAAACTTGAATTGATATTATGTCTTTCAATGTGGAAAATCTTCTATTTCATGCAAAGGTGGTAGAAAGATCATGGAAAAGGTGGTGGAATGTGAAAAACATGCTTGCACACTTCACATCATCATCAAAAAGCTACTTTTTGTTGGAGCACATGCAAAACCAAGAGAATATGCAAAATGTGGGCCTTGACATCATGGGTATATTGAGTTATTTACTATTTTTAGTGTAAGACAAAACGCAAGCGCGCTATTTATTTCTAAAACGGTAACATCTCTACTTCTTCAAAACTCTTTCACGTTATATGAAATATGGCTTTTTTAATAGATTTATTTTCTTCTCTTTGTCTATACGCTATATACTAACTCTATATCTCTCCCCTATACCCTTATAGTAGAGGAGATAGAGGTGACTGTGTGTGTGTGTGAGAGAGAGAGAGAGGTAGAGGGAGAGGACAAATATATATCAGAGAGGGAGGTAGGGTTAAGGGTTTAAGGGGTCAAGGTTAAGGGTAGAGGGTGCATGGTTGAGAGAAATAATTGGAGAGAGAGGGAGGGAGAGGGAGAGGGAGAGGGAGAGGGAGAGGGAGAGGGAGAGAGGGGGAGAGAGGGAGAGAGAGAGAGAGGGAGAGAGAGAGGGAGAGAGGGAGGAGAGGAGAGGGGAGAAAGAGATAGTGGGAGATATGAGATAGAGAGGAGGAGAGAGGAGGAGAGTGTGAGAGAGTGGGAGAGAAAGAGAGGGGAGGGAGGAGGGAGAGGGGAGAAAGAGAGAGTGAGAGAGTGGGAGAAAGAGAGAGTGGGAGAGTGGGAAAAAGATAGAGTGGGAGAGAGAGGGAGAGAGAGGGAGAGAGGGAGAGGGGGAGAAAGAGATAGTGGGAGAGATGGAGATAAAGAGGGAGGGAGAGATGTGGAGAGTGGGAGAAAGAGAGAGTGGAAGAGAGTGGGAGAGTGAGAGAGGGGGAGAGTGGAAGAAAGAGAGAGTGGGAGAAAAAGAGAGTGGGAGAGAAAAAGGGAGAGAGATGGAGAGAGGGAGGGAGAGGGAGAGGGATAGAAAGAGATAGTGGGAGAGATGGAGATAGAGAGGGAGGGAGAGATAGACTGGGAGAGAGATAGAGGGTAGAGGGTTAAGAATTAAGGGTTTAAGGGTTAACGATAAAGGGGAGAGAGATAAGAGTGAGAGAGAGTGGGAGAGAGGGAGAGAGAGAGGGAGAGGGAGAGAGAGGGAGAGAGGGATGGGGAGAAAGAGGGAGAGAGAGGGAGAGAGAGGGAGAAAGAGGGAGAGAGAGGGAGAGGGAGAGAGAGGGAGAGAGGGATGGAGAGGAAGAGTGGGAGATAGAGAGAGTGGGAGTGATTGAACAATGAGAGAGAGACCTAAGAGAGGGAGAGGGGGTAGGAGGGAGTGATTAAACCATAATCCCTCAACCCCTATACCCTCTTAATCCCTCAACCCTCAACCCTTAAACCCTAATCCCTCAACCCCTATACCCTCTTAATCCCTCAAACCTCAACCGTTAAACCTTAATCCCTCAGCCCCTATACCCTCTTAATCTCTCAACCCTTAAAACCTAATCCCTCAACCCATCAAACCTCTTAATCATTCAATCCTCAAACCTCAACCCTTAAACCCTAATCCCTCAACCCCTATACCCTATTAATCACTCAACCCTCGACCCTTAAACCTAATCCCTCAACCCCTATACCCTCTTAATCCATCAACCCTCAACCCTTAAACCCTAATACCTTAACCCCTATACCATCTTAATCCCTCAACCCTCAACCCTTAAATCCTAATCCCTCAACCCCTATACCCTCTTAATCCATCAAGCCTCAACCCTTAAACCCTAATCTCTCAACCCCTATACCCTCTTAATCCCTCAACCCTCAACCCTCAACCCTTAAACCCTAATCCCTCAACCCCTATACCCTCTTAATCCCTCAACCTTCAACCCTTAAACCCTAATCCCTCAAACCTCTTAATCCCTCAACCCTCAACCCTCAACCCTTAAATCGTAATCCATCAACCCCTATACCCTCTTAATCCCTCAACCCTTAAATCCTAATCCCTCAACCTCTATACCCTCTTAATCCCTCAACCCTTAAACCCTATTCCATCAACCCATATACCCTCTACCCTCAAACCTCTACCCTCTACCCTCAACTGTAATCCCCCAACCCTTAAACCCTTAAACCCTTAAACCCACTTAGTAAAATCTCTACCCTAATCCCTCAACCCTCTTGACCCTTAATCCCTCAACCCTTAAACCCTTAAACAATCAAACCTAAACCCTCAACCCTCAACCCTCAACCCTCAACCCTCAACCCTCAACCCTCAAGCCCTAAACTCTTAAATCCTCTGCCCTCTACCCTCTACCCTCAATCCTCAACCCTCAACCCAATACCCTCTACCCTAAACCCTAATCCCTCAACCCTTAAAACCTTAAATCCAAGAAAACTCTCTACCCTAGTCCCTAAACCCTCAACCCCTATAACCTCTACCCTATACATTGGACCCTCAACCCTAATCCCTCGACCCTCAACCCTCAACCCTCAACCCTCAACCCTCAACCCTCAACCCTCAACCCTCAACCCTCAACCTTAAACCTTAAACCCTCAATACTCAACCCTCAAATCTTAAACCCTAAACCCTTAAACCCTCTACCCTCTACCCTCTACCCTATACATTAAAACCTCAACCCTCTATTCTCAACCCTCAACCCTTAATCCCTCATCCCTCAATCCTTACACCCTAAACCCTCAACCCCTCTACCCTCTACCCTTTACATTGGACCCTGAACCTAATCCTTCAACCATATACCCTCGAACCTATACCCTAAACCCTCTACCGTGAACCAGGTAAAACATTAACCCTAAACCCTTCAACCCTAAACCCTTAAACCTTCTACCCTATACCCTATACCCTCAACCCAATACCCTCTACCATTGACCCTATTCCCTCAACCCTCAACCCTTAAACCCTAATACCCTAGAAACCATCAAACCTATACCCTCAACTCCTATCACTTTCTCTCTATCTATACATCTCACCTCTCCATCCCTCCGTCCCTCCGTCCTACCCTCTCTAATTGTCTCTATCTACCCTCTCCCTCTTTCTACGTACCTCTCGTTCAATCAATCCTTACCACCCTCTCTCGCTCCTTCTATCCATCTCTCTCTATGTCCCTCCCACTCTCTCCCACTCTCTCCCACTCCCTCTCTATCATGGTTCTCCCTCCCACTCCCTCTCTCTCAGGTCTCTCCCTTTGGCAACCTACCTAGGCAACTCTCTCTCTATCTCTCTCCCCTCTCTCTCTATCCCTCCCACCCTACCTAGATAAGTCCCTCTCACTCCACACCCCTCTTTCTCTACCTCTATCAGGTCACTCCCTCCCACACCCTCTCCCTCTCTTAGGTCTCTCACCCAGACTCCCTCTCTCTCCCACTGCCTCTCACTACCTATCTGTCAAGTCTCTCCCTCTCACCCCCCTCACACTCTCAAGTCTCTCCCTTTGGCACCCTACCTATATATCTCTCTCTTTCTCTCTCCCTCTCTGTCTCTCCCCCCCTCTCTCCTTCTCTGTCTCTCTCAATTATCTCTCTCCAACCCCCCCCTCTCTGTTTCTCCCCTTCCCTCCCTCCCTCCCACCCTACCTAGCTAAGTCCCTCTCACTCCAACCCCTTCTCTCCCACTCCCTCTCTCTTAAACTCTCACTTCCACCCCCTCTCCCTCTATCTGGACTCTCTCTCTCTCTCTAAATTCTCCCTCCCTCTAAAGAAATACATAAATACATACATACTTACATACATACAAGCATAATGCATATGTACATACAATCCTACATCCATACAAGCATACATACATACATGTGTAGATACAATCTTACATACATACAATATACATGCATTGATACATACAGGCATACGTACATACATACAAGCATGCATACATGAATACATACATGACATACAAGCATACATGTGCATACAAACATACAAATATATCAGCATGCATTCAATAGACTGGCATTTAACATAAAGGAGGACATAATGTGAGCGCGTTAGAATGCGCTCGCGTTATGTCTTAGTTGTCATGTTTCCCGCAAAAGAAAAAAATATGTCAAAACTGAGATATAACGCAAGCGCATTATAACACGCTCATCTTATATCTTGCTTTGGAAATCCCCAAGCCTTAGGATTGGTATTTTCTTTTGAATACCAACCCAAAGGCTTGGAGGGCAGTCCCTATGACCAGAGACATGTTTTTACAAAATATACCATATGTCACATAATCAAGTTCGTGCTCACCGTCAGGATTGCATGTGGTTCAATATTTGGTAATGTTGGGTTCTCTCTTAGTTATCCAATGATGTAATTTTTTTCACTTTCTGACACTGTTAAGGCTTTCATCCATAATTTCTTTTGTTTGTATGTCTCTTTTTTGCCAAAAAGCAGTGTTTGGTTTTTTTTTCCTTATAAATTAACCGTTCATCGAATTTTCAAATAAATTACATTTTTAGAAACTAGAATCCACTCTACAATTTGTTTTTAAAAAAATAAAAAAATTCAATTAGTTTCCAAAATTTGTAGGGGTAGCACGGCCAAAATTCTTTTTTTTTTCAGGAAGTGTCCACTTCGAAAATTAGTAAAAAATCAAATATTCATTAAAAAATTATCAGAAAAATCGTGCATCAACTAGATATTGTTAGCTAACTTCTGACCATTGCGATTTTAAAAATACTAAATTTTTTTTCACCATACGGGGGTCGTACAAGAGTTGCTATGTTATGTTTTTTTGACAAAAATAACACCAATTTGTGTATGTCCCTCTTTTGAACCCCTTAATCTCAACCATTTTAAAAATAAATTAGTAGTTTAGAAAGTAGACTCAAAGCACTTCGATCCTTGCTTTTGTTCCATCTCAATATTTTGAGTGTAACTATCCTCAATTTCATGTCCAAGGTTAGTATTTCCTGATTTCAGAAAAAAAACTTCCCACTTAAGTCCCCCTTTTGGGAACCATCTTGGTGCACTTACCCAGTAAGTACATGGTGAATAAATTCATGGAACAATGCTATTCCATTTCACCTCCTTAAGAAGATGTTCTATGGTCTTAGGCCTCTAAAATAAATAGGTTTTTAGTGGGTGGAACTAGGTGAACATTGCCAAACTCTCGAACATCGCATCAAGAAACCCACACAAATCGGAAGCGTTACATGCATGGATAGACCTAAAAATTGAATCAATCTCAACCAATTTATATAGGGCACCTTAAAACATTGCTTGAGGTTGCCTTGAGTTCTCCATTATGGGATGTATCTCAAGAAAGGCCTCCTACTTAAAAGGAAAAAATGAAGGTATTTCTATTTCTCTTCATCGAAGATTGCACGAAGCATAAGGGGAGAGGATACACATTTGTTAGTCTACCAAACATGAATAATAAATAAAACTCTTGTTATTTTTAGGTGCACGAAAGATAAATGCGAATAAATTGTTAAATCACCAATGGAAGTGTGAGATTTGTAGGTTATTTCTAAACCCAAATGAAGATAAAGTTGTGTGGTTTAATTTTGTGCACCAAATTGAAAAATGTAAGTTGTAGTCATCCAATTTTAAACACCAAAGTAAATGTGAGATGCATAAAATGAATTTTTCTCTAATTTTATTTCCAAATAAGTGTTTAATAAACACTTTTTAGATTTACCATCCTATAAATGTCCATCTCTATCAAATAAAATTAGAAAATAGAGAATTGTTAGGGTTAGTCCTCAGTAAAATAAGCAATCAAATTGAAGAAGTAAAACAAAACAAGGTACGAGACTACATCCAACAAAGGCAAAAATTTATATACAAAGATGTGGCACTGTTAAATAAATAAAGGCGCAACCCTTTTAGATAGGTGCAACCTGTTCTTCAAGCAAAATTTGAAAAATCCATAACAAAGATGCGAATCTAGGTACTACCTTTAAACTGTCAAAGGTAAAGGTGTGGACCTTTAAATAAAGGTGCAAACCTTTAGTAAAGGCATACCTCTACCAAAAAAAAAAGTTCAATTCTACCATGTACAGGTGTAAAATCTAACAAAACTTGAAGAAAAATGGTCAATTAGGGATGTGGGGTCCCATCCGGTGTGTCATTATGTGAATGTATAATATCAATTGACCAAATTATATCAATTTAAACAAAAATGCTAATCAAATGTTCAATTAGCTACACAATCCAATGAAATTGTTTGCAAAGATCAATTAGAATTCAAATAACATGAAAGATCAAAGTAATTCAAATTAAATTCTAAGGAATGAAAACCTCAATACCATGGTGGGATTATGTTCATATTGGATGTGGAGTGCTCATTTCAAACAAAATCCATTGTTGATGCAAAGAAAATGAAGTTAGAAATAAAGTAAAATGGCTCACAAGTGCTCTCAAATTGATCAAATTGGGAAATCAATTCAAGAGAGTAAGTTTACTAAATGCTTGTGAATAATGAATTATTATGGAAACATGCTTGCTATTTATAGAATTTTGAAATATTGATCAATGGTGAGGATTAAAAAGCTAATTAATGGATGAAATCAAATGAGAGGAATGAAAATGGATCAAGGATGAATCTAACAATTGATAATCCATGAGACATGGATCAAAGATCAATTCAACGGTTCAAGGTCTATGAGAGACTCAATCAATTCACTAATTTTTAGGAATTATGTTGGAGATATTTCTATTGGAGAGAAATATTTGAATTTGAAAAGGGAATACTCTAAGGGAATACTCAATGTGTGCAAGTGGGAAAAGTTGGAGGATTTGAAAATAAATTAGCTAATTAAATGATTAATTAAAATCATTTAATTGTGTAAGTGGATGAGAAAAAGGCTTTAATTAAATAATGATGAATTATTTAATCAAAGTATGATCATTACACTTAATTAAATAATTTTCATTATTTAATCAAATGAGAATGATATTAGTATGAAGAAAAGTGAATTAACTAAATAAAATTGATTTATATTTAATTAATAGGAGAAAAGGTGAATTTAACTAAATAATTGACATTATTTAATTAAATGGATGAATTAGGTGAAATAGACTAGGAATGGTTTTAGTATGAGAAATCAAGTATGTGATATCAATCAGGACAATTTTAGATGTCCATAGAAAGGAACCTAGTTCTAAATGAATAATTTCACTATCAAGGACACTAATGTGCCATGCATATATCCCCATGTCAGATTGTCATCCATACAACTTGAAAGATTTAAAACCACTCATTTACATAAAAAATTACTACTTGCAAGAACAAAATAGAAAATTGAGAGTATTCAATTTTTTTACTAGAAATAATAGTGAAATAGTAACAAATCAATAAGCTAATCTATTGAAAGGAATTTATAAAAAAGGTGAACTTAACTAAATAATTGACATTATTTAATTAAATGGATGAATTAGGTGAAATAGACTAGGAATGATTTTAGTATGATAAATCAAGTATGTGATATCAATTAGGACAATTTTAGATGTCCACAAAAAGGAACCTAGTTCTAAATGAATAATTTTACTATAAAGGACACTAATGTGACATGCATACATCTCCACGTCACATTGTCATCCATACGAATTGAAAGATTTAAATCACTCATCTACATAAAAAAATACTACTTGCAAGAACAAAATGGAAATTTGAGAGTATTAATTTTTTTTACTAGAAATAATAGTGAAATAGTAACAAATCAATAAGCTAATTTATTGAAAGGAATTTATAAAAATAATAATAAAAGGGAATATATCACCAAGATCTCATGTGGCTAGATATCTTTTCTTAAAGAGAAACATGTAATTTTAAGGAACAATAAATATTATTAGGGTTGTTTGGGGGTTTGTCTTCAAGTCAAATTCCCACTTTGGTATTGTTATCTAAATAAGATCCAAGATAGATAGATAGATGGAAAAATAGTGTGTGAGAGTGTTCATGTCACAAGTGTATTAGGGAATGGTTAGATCTATGAATTTGTAATAGTGAAACTAAAATGAAATAGGGATGCGAGGATCCCAAGGTTCTTAGGTGCACAAAAAGAAGGGAGCTATATTACAAATAAAAATAGTATAAATAATAGCTATGAAACAAGAACAATATCACCTTTAGAAATTTTAGGAAGACAAAGATATAAGAGTTCTATATAGGAAGAATTTTATTATGCTCATAAAGAGGAACCAAACATTTGAGAGAGTTGTAAGAGAGATTGAGAGTTCCAAACTTGCAAGAATAAAATCCCAAAGAAAGATAAGAGAGTGTAACAGTTTAAATATTTCTTAAGAAATGAGAAAGACAAAAATAAAAGGTCGATGAGTTGTTTCGATCACCCTCAACTATTTTCATTTACTTGGATTGGTTATAAGTGAGAAATACTGAAAAATTATAAGAAAATAATAAATTATCATAGGATGCATGCACATCATGTATATTTCGCGTGTCATGCTAGTGCTTTGATAATCTTGGCTCAAAATGATGACACTATAAAAAAAACCTCAAAAAAATCTCTCAATTCATCCCCATGAGCTAATGAAATTGAGGTGACAAATTTGATATAAATTTTTGTAGGTGGAACTAACATCCACCTATAGGTTTCAATGAGAGATTCTTGGGTGCCATGGTTTTAGAGAATAAATGTCAAAGTTTGAATATTTTGTGTTTTGAGGGCTATTAAGGGACTTCATTAGACTATTATAACCAATAAGGATTGGAGGATTGGGTAGTCAAATGAAATCTCCATTAGAATTATCTTGCCCACTCAAATATATTGGCCCATAGTTGGTTTGGTTCCACAAGGTACACAATATAAAATATATCTCATAACACCATTCCACTAAATAAAATTGAAACATTTAGCAATGTGTGTTTATCCTCACCATAGGAAAATGAATTTAAATTGAGAAAGAATAAGACATTATTTTTTAAAGGTTGATCAAAAATTTACTTGTAGTTTTATAAGAGAGATTCCTTGATTTCATAGTTCGAGAGAGAAAATATGCAAAAGTTTGGAACTATTTTTCTCTTATGACTCTTAAGAGACTTCATCTAACCATTATAGCCTCAAAATATATATTGATTATTGGGAAGTGAAATTATGCCTCTATTAAAGCATTATCCAACCCACTTGGATGTGTTTGTATAATTTATTTGGTGCTACTAGGTGTATAATAATAAATATTTCTCATAACACCATTTCACTAAATAAAATTGAAGCATTTGGTAGCATTGCATTAGTTTTTTCCACGAGTAAATAAATTTGACTAGTTTATAGGGTTCAAAAGCTAGGCCTTTACGCATCTATTATCACTTGAACAATAAAATAAAATTTGAATTAAGGAAATCTATCATTTTTCCTTCTTAGTGTCCCATAAGAAATACTCGTTATTGAGAATATTAAACCATAGTACTTAACATGATCTATGTTCTAGAAGGGTGAGATTCATATTAGTTCCTTTGAATGCAATCATCGATATGGGACATATTACAACATGAAAATAAATAAATTATGTGACTTATTGATGTAGTTAATGAGATGAATGTGGAAGGACCAAATAAGAGCTTTCAAATTATAACTCGATAGATATATTGAACTAGCATGAATACTAGATAAGTTAAACCAACAACAAGTGTTGGGTGTGAAATATTCTTAGATTATTGTCATATACAAATGAAAAATTAATTTAGAATGATACTTTAATTCATAAGATATGCGAGTGATCTCACAAAGCTCGTTTACAATTTCTGGGAGATTCTGATTTTTGCTGAAAAACACATATTTTTAGAAAATATAATGATAATTTAAGCCTTAAAAAATTTCATTTTAAGAATTTTAATTGAAGATGGTTTGATCAAACCACCTTAGATCAGACCCCCTTGGATAGAACACCCCTATTTTTAGACCATACCTACAACGAAGTCTCCTTTACACCTATCAAAATGTTGATAAAAAAACACTTTTGATTTACCTTTTGGGGGATCAAATGAATTCATTTAAAATTTATTTTAAATGATCATGGTAGTCCTCAAAATTAGCTATCCATCGAATATAATTTTAATATGTTTTGGTTTTATTATGTATGTGGTTTTATAGTTTTATTAAACATAGGTTTTTCATCGAAAATCAAGCTCTTTGTTCTACACATGTGGAAAAATAGTAGATTATCAAAATAAAATTTTTAAAAATATGTTTAGGTTGGGTATTGATGTCCTTGATCGATTAAAATAAATATATTTGAATTTAGATACATATGGAAAAAGTTATGTTGTATACAGTCCGCCTATGTTTCAATTGTAATTGGTTTGAATTCAAAACTTGATTAAGGAAAAAATATTTAATAAAACACTATGAAACAAAATGAAAGTGCTAGATACCATAGTTAAAAATCTAGATTCAAAAAAAATAGAATTTTATCCTTCATACAAAAAAAGTTATGTTGTATACGGTGAGCATCACTCCTTAAAAATGTTGTTTTTAAAAAAAACTAGTTTTTGAAGGAGATGGAAAACGAAGTGCAATATAATTCCAATTTTTTTAAAAAAATATATTTAGAATCTATAGAAAAAATGTCACAATTCACTAGTTTTCATCATCTCCAAATTCCTCACGGTTTACCCGCTATAGGAGCCTGAAAGTGAAGATTTAGTTAAAAAAATCAGTTCAGTGTCGAGTTTGCCCAAAAATTGTAAACTAGTATTGTGGGATCACCCATGCACATAATCATAAATTATGAAAGTAATGTACATGTGTAACTTTAAGTTTATTCTAGCACTACTAATCTACTTTCTAAGGAAAAATAATAGTGATATAAATTTTACACATCATTAAGGTTAGAGGTCAAGGATGGTAGAAGAGGAAAAGTAGAAATTAAAATATTTTAACTCTATGTTATTTATCCAAGATTCAATGCTCAAGTTATACAATACAAACACTTATTTTTCTCGAGGAGGTTAATGATGAAACTAGTGTACATATACTTTTAAAGTTTGTTCTACATGTGTCTACTATGAATCACACTAAAATAAAATTTAATTTAATGAAATTTATTAGTTGGCCTTCTTATGGTTCCCATAAAAAATACTCTTTATTGAGAACATTAGAAACTGTGCAATCTCATTTAAATTTACTTTTTTAGTTGAAATTTAACATCTTGAATAGTAAACCACATCCTTTCCATATTATTTGAATCATAAGTTCCAACAATTTTACCACAATCTGGTATATCATAGCATTAATAGAGGCAATAGAAAATGGTGATTAGAAAAATAAAGAGGCTAAAATATAATTAAATATTATGTACCAACATTAAACATATATTATTTCCTTATGCAAACTGTTCAAGAACATTGAATAATATTGTAAATTTTAATAGGGAATTGTAATATTACAATCCACTAAATAGTAAGGACTTATTGATAACATTAACACCAATAGTTACCATAACTTTCATTTCTATAATAAGATATATCACAAGTAATCTTAAATTTAGAAGTTAGAGATGTGGCTTATAGATTAAGAATTTAACACATGAAGAATTAGTATTATGATTGGTACATTAATATTTCTATAGGTTTATCATTACCAAAGTGTAACTAGAAACTTAATTTACTATCGAATGTAGTATAGTAGTTGATCTTGTTTTGTGGGGTAAGTGCATCAAGATGGTTCCCAAAAAGGGGACTTAAGTGGACAACTTTTTTCTGAAATTAGGAAATACTGACCTTGGATGTGAAATTGAGGATACTTAGACTCAAAATTTTGAGATGGAACAAAAAGAAGGATTCAAGTGCTCCGAGTCTACTTTCTAAACTACTAATTTATTTTGAAAATGATTGAGATTAAGGGGTTCAAATGAGGGATGTACACAAATTGGTGTTGTTTTTGTCAGAAAAACATAACATAGCAACTCTTGTACGACCCTCGTACGGTGAACTTTTTTTTAGTATTTTAAAAATCGCAATGATCAGAAGTTAGCTAACAGTATGTAGTTGATGCACAATTTTTCTGATAATTTTTTAATGAATATTTAATTTTTTACTAATTTGCGAAGTGGACATATCCTGAAAATAGAATTTTGGTTGTGCTACCCCTACAAATTTTGGAAACTAATTGATTTGTTTTCTAATTTTTTTTTTAATTTTGTAGAATGGAGTCTAGTTTCTAAAAATGTAATTTATTTGAAAAGTTGATGAACGGTTAATTTATAACGAAAAAAATACCAAACACTGCTTTTTGGCAAAAAAAAGACATACAGATAAAATAAATTATGGATGAAAGACTTAACATTTTCAGAAAGTGAAAAAAATTACATCGTTGGATAGCTAAGAGATAACCCAACATTACCCATGTGCTCGATTTTTTCGATATTGAACCACGTGCAATCCTGACGGTGAGCACAAACTCGATTATGAAAAATATGGTGTATTTTTTAAAAACACGTCTCTAGTCGTTGGGAATGCCCTCCAAACCTTTGGGTTGGAATTCCAAGGCAATGCCAAGCTTAAAGTTCGGTAATTCTCAAAGCAAGTTATAATGTGAGCGCGTTATAACTCACTTTGACATGGTTTTTGCTTCTGCGGGGAACATGTCTACTAGACCATAATGCGAGCGCGTTATAACGCGCTCACGTTATGTCTTACTTTATCCTAAATGATAACATATTAATGTATGCTGATATATTTTTATGTACATGTATGTATGTATGCTTGTATGGATGTAAGATTATATGTACAAATGTATTATGCTTGTATGTATGCATTTATGTATGTCTTTAGATGAAGGGAGAATTTAGAGAGAGTCTAGAGAGATGGAGAGGGGGTCGAAGTGAGAGTTTAAGAGAGAGGGAGTGGGAGAGAAGGGGTTGGATTGAGGGGGACTTAGCTAGGTAGGGTGGGAGGGATAGAGGGAGGGAGAGAGAGAGGGGGGGTCGGAGAGAGAGAATTGATGGAGAGGGAGAGAGAGAGAGGGGGGTGGGAGAGAGAGAATTGAGGGAGAGGGAGAGAGAGAGAGAGAGAGACAAATAGAAAGAGAGGGTTATGTAGGTAGGGTGCGAAAGGGAGAGACTTGAGAGTGTGAGAGGGAGAGACTTGAGAGTGTGAGGGGGGTGAGAGGGAGAGACTTGAGAGATAGGTAGTGAGAGGGAGTGTGAGAGAGAGGGAGTGAGAGAGGGTGGTATGGATTGATTGAATGAGAGGTACGTAGAAAGAGGGAGACGGTAGATAGAGACAATTAGAGAGGGTGGGAGGGAGGGAAGGAGGGAGAGGTGAGAGGTATAGATAGAGAGAAAGTGATAGGGGTTGAGGGTATAGGGTTGAAGGATTAGGATGGAGGACCTATAGGGTTGATGGTTTCTAGAGTAGTAGGGTTTAAGGTTTGAGGGTTGATGGAATAGGTTTGATGGTAGAGGGTATTTGGTTGAGGGTATAGGGTAGAAGGTTTAAGGTTTAAGTGTTTAGGGTTTAAGGGTTTGGGGTTAAGGGTTTAGGGTTAAGGGTTTACTTGGTTGAGGGTAGAGGGTTTAGGGTATAGTTTTGAGGGTATATGGTTGAAGGATTAGGTTCAGGGTCCAATCTAGGGGGTAGAGGGTTTAGGGTTTAAGGATTGAGTTTAATGTATAGGGTAAAGGGTAGAGGGTTTAAGGGTTGAGGGTTGAAGATTGAGGGTTTAAGGTATAAGGTCGAGGGATTAGGGTTGAGGGTCCAATATATAGGGTAGAGGTTATAGGGGTTGAGAGATTAAGGGTTGAGGGATTAGGGTTTAGGGTAGAGAGTATTGGGTTGATGGTAGAGGTTATAGGGTAGAGGGTAAAGGGTTTAACAGTTTAGGGTTTAAGGGGTTAGGGTTGAGGGTCAAGGGTTTAGGGTTGAGTGTTTAAGGGTTTAAGAGTTGAGGGTTTAAGGGTCAAGAGGGTTGAG